>CM016617.1:51901902-52229859 GCA_005393395.2 Gossypium australe
CAAAATGCCCCTTAAAAAAATCTTTTGAAACATACCCATCCATGTCCATTTTTGTCCACCAACTTAACCAATGGTCTAATTATCATTTAAGGACATCCAATTTAAAATTTCATAACAATTGGACACCTCTAACATGTAGAACTCAACTTTTGCACTTTTTACAATTTAGTCCTTTTGACTAAATTGAGTGCCCAAACGTCGAAATTTTCGAACGAAATTTTCACAAAATCTTCCCATGAAATCGTAGACCATAAAAATATAATAAAAATAAATTTTCTTACGTCGGATTTGTGGTCCTGAAACCACTATTTTGACTAGGCCCTAATTCGGGACGTTACACATTTTCTTTGGCTAGACCGAATCTTTGTCTGCCAAATTGTTGTTGTTTCTTTGCTGAACTATTCTCCTTGCGATTTTCGGTGTGGTAAGGGATCCTGATCAACCAGTAAGTGCACTCTTTTTCTCCTTGCTTTTAGTTGAGGTCGAATGCTCCTTTATGTTGTTAAAGGTTATCAAATGTGGTCGTAAACCACAACCTTATACAATCTTGGTTAATAAGGTTCTTTGGGTAACGCAGATATCTACAAGAAGTTGATCGTTGCTAACGATTAGTGAGGATTTAGGGACGCTCGATCGAGTAGGGTTCGGTGCTAGGGATTTGTGGCGCGCTTCATAATCAAGGTGTGTAACCACACTCCTTTTGATCGTAAATTGGCAAAATGCCGAAAAGCTAAAATACCGGTGAATGATGCCACATGAGCGTGCGTTCACACGTGTGGTGGACCTAGCCCACGAACATGGGTGTTAGTTTGTAGAGGCCACCACGAGCGCTCTCGTGGTATTAGGCTGTTCTGGGCCTCGTTGGGCTGAAATGGGCTTGTAGGCCCATACAGATAAAATGCATGTGATGTGGTAAGTGTTGTTTGGACTGTTACGTTTCAATAACTCTGGCTGTTTCTAGGCTAAATGGGCCACACGAGTGTGTGGGCCCACTTGTGCCGAGTAATGGGCCTTAAGCCCATTTACACCGTTGTGACTGTTTAGGTTACTTAAGTCGCTCGAGGCGACGGTGGACCTTCTGTTGGGTCGCTGAGACCCTAATTTGCAAAAATTACCGAAAAACCCTCAGATTGTAAAATTACTGAAATACCCTCGATTTGTGAAATTACCGAAATACCCCCGATTTGGGAAATTATCGAAATACCCTTGATTTGTGCAATTACCAAAATACCCTCGATTTGTGAAATTATAGAAATACCCTCGATCTATGAAATTACTGAAATACCCTCGATTTGTGAAATTACTAAAATGCCCCGGTTTGCAAAATTACTAAAATACATTCGGTTTGCAGAATTACGAAATACCCCCGGGTTGTAAAATTACCGAAATACCCCTAATTTACAAAATTATCGAAATACCCCTGTATGGTAGAATTACTGAAATACCCCTGAAGGGTCAGATTACCGAAATACCCTTATAGGGTAAAATAATTATTTTGCCCTTGTGGGTAAATGACTGACTTAGACTATGAATTTGACTGATTTGACGGTGAATGTATGACTGTGTTTTAACTGACTTGACTGTGGACGTATGACTGTGTTTTAACTGACTTGACTGTGGTCGTGTGACTGATATGCTTTTAGTATATGTTTAAATGACTGTTACTGAGCATGGCCATTTTGCATACACGTGTAATGATTGAGCATGGCATACACGACATATTGCATGGGTTGGGAAATTGATACGGAGGAAGTTCTGATAGGGCCGCACGTGTCACATGAGACGACTGTGGATCCAGTATTGATCTGTTAAGATCGCACGGGTAGCATGAGACGACTGTGGACCGATGGACAGCTTAAAACCGCGTAATCTGATTATGGCTCTATGCCAACCTAAATATGGCTTTGTGCCATCTTGATTATGGCTTTGTGCCAATCGTATTTACCTGTTGCTATGTGCCTAACATATATATTGATGACTCTATGTCAATCATAATAACCCGTGGCTGCGTGCCGATTATATTACCGTCACGATGGCTATGTTCCAAACTCATTACAGTTACCGATAGCCTTGTGCCATCTTGATTATGGCTCTGTGCCATCCTGATTATGGTTTGTATCCATTCTGTTTACTAGCAGCTTTGCTGCGATTTTGGCTAGTGCCGCAACCGGTGCTAACATTTGGAGTGTAGGGATGGCGTGGGTGATTTATTCCCCACAGGTAGTGCAAGGTTGGATGGAGGCAAGTGCAGGGTTGGATGGGATGGGTTAGCATGCATCACACATTATGCATATGGAATTGATTCTGAAATGGGCTAGGCCCAATTGATTCTGATAAGGGCTGAGACCCAAGTGAAACTGTACTGGGCTTAGACTAATTCTGAATTCTGTCTGTTTTACTAACTATTTTTAGTTAGGAGGGGATTACACACTGAGTTTTCGTAAACTCACCCCGTTTTTAACTGTGCAGGTAATCCCCAGTATTAGGAGGATCGGTGTTGCGAGGGACTCGGAAATGGCCACACGACTGCCTTTGGACTTTGTTTATCCTTTAGATTCCGTTTTGGGTTTTAATTTTTGTAATAGGGCCTCTTTAAGGTTCTGGGTTTTAACTTAGGGTTTTTATTTACTTTGAATTATATCCATTAGAAGTAAATCACGATTTTCAAAAATGTTAACTGTTTTTATAACAACACTACGTTTTTGCAACATTTTCAAAATGGTTTCGCGACTTAATCTTTTTCGTAAATCAATTACTCTCAAAATTAGCTTCCGTAACTAAAAAGATATTTTAGGAATAAAATCAATAATTTTTCAATGGACCACATTTTAAAAATAAACTAACGTAACTAGGATTCTACTTAAGCTTTTAAACAAGAAGGGTTTTCAATGAAAACATGGTTTTTGAAAAACACTTCAATGTGACACGCCAGATTCGGGCCTAACTCTAGGTCGGGTTTGGGGTGTTACATCTCATTTCTATAAATTGAGTTGTAAATGTTTTTATAAATATTTACGGAGTGTTATTAGGGTTGTATTAAAGTTTCATTAAGAAATTTTAATGTTTAGATAGTTAATTAATTTTAAAGGACTAAATCATAAAGGATGTAAAATTTGATCACTATTAGATTTGAATGATTAAATGGTTTAATGAATGAAGTTAAACGGACTTAAATGGTAAATAAACCATTTAAGGAGATAGTGGACATATAAGGACATGGATTTGGTGTTTTATTTAATTATTAACAAAGGGTAAAATGGTAATTTGATTAATTAAATTAAATTAAATAAAACCAAAATGCTTTTATCATCTTTTACAATTCTTCTTCACCCAAATTGAATGGAGGAAGAAGTCATCTTTAAACCTTGGGATTTTTGGCAACTTCAAAAGCTAGATTGGTATGTGCTTTTAGCCCCGTTTCTAATATTTTTTATGTTTTTGAGATCGTTGCAGCTAAATCCAGCTAGCCCTACCTTCGTTTTTGAAACTGTTAAAGATTTTGAATGTTGCCATTGATGAATTTTTGTGATTTTATATGTTAAATGATGAATTTGAGGTATTAGTTGTTATTCATAAGTATTTTATTAAGTGATTTTGATGAATTTAACAATTAGGGATTAAATTATTGAAATAGTAAAAATACAAGGACTAGATGTGAAGTTGTTGCAAATGTGGGTTGTATTTGATGCTAGTAACATACAACTAGTATGAATTTTCAATAAAAAAATTCAATAAATTTTTTTAATTTGCATGTTTTAGCCTCAAGGACTAAATTGAATAAAAATGAAAGTTGAGGGAAAATTTGTAAAAATGCCAAAAAGGACTAAATTAAAATGGAGTGATTTTGTTGTCTACATTAATGAATTTAATGAAATTATTAATTTAGATCAAGAATGAGTGGAAAATCAAGGAGAAGGAAAAATTACCAAATAGCCCCTGTACTTTGTCATTTCTGCAATTTAGACAGGTAAGTTCATATGAACCATAATCAGTTAAATGTTGATTAAATTGAATGTTTAATGTGTTACTCTAATGTTAAATGAATCAATATATATGTTATTATGCAATTGATCATGTAAAGAAACGATGGATATCCAAAGATATATCGACGATTATCGAACCCCTTTTAACCTTAGGAACATATAGGATACAAATGACATGTCATTAGGGATTTCATGTTTTGAGTGCTGGTCCTGAATGTTCTACCAATGGTTGAGGTCCGACATTTGTTATGGATACTCATCAACTTGTGTGAGCAGCATTATGTAGCTTACATTCTGACTGTCAGCTTGTGTGAGCAGGCCCAGGTTACCATGTTCCGGGTGCTGGTCCTGAATGTCCTACTGATGGCTGAGTTCCAACATTCATTGGAGATACTTGTCAGCTTGTGTGAGCAGACCCATTTATGGCTCGAGTGAGTAATGATGAAAATGAATGGTTTCAACCATATGTTTAGCACATTTTGTGTGAGCTTTCCCACGTATCTGATATTATTTCTAAGTGGTTCAACAGGTATGAAAAGGGAAGAAACAATAAATATTCAAATGACTTATGTTATGAAAACCATGCAAATGAATGAAATGAAAAGGTACAATGAAAGTATGTCCATGTTCAAGAAATTGATGGTTTTAAGTAATGTTATTCATGTTTATGAATTATCTTATGTTAATTCAAGTGAGTTATGAATTGATGCACTAACATGTGTTGTTGATGATGCTTAGGCTTGTGCCAAGCTATTGGCTGAATTGTATTATGTTTACTTTTAAAGTTATGCATTGAAATGGTAATTGTCCAAATGGAAATATGCTTATGTTCATGAAAGGGTGGTAAGAATCAAAGTATGTATTTTATAATAAAATGGTTTATCATGTGGATGATGTTTATTCTTATGTCATGTATTATGCAATGAAACAGGTAGGAAAAAGTTAATGAAATGATAAGTTCAGAGTTGAGATGTAATATGATGAAAAAGGGATTGATGAGTTGAAAGATGTACTTATATGTGAGAAATTTACGCATGCTATGGATGAAATTACCTAATTCATGAACAAATGTACTAATTAGTGAATTGATTTTGTTATTTATGTTTGTGCAAAGTATATGAAATGGAATGGTAAGGAAGTAAATGGAGTGGTTCATAGTATTATGAAAAGGTTAATGATTGAGTAATATGTTTTATAAATCCTATTATGTTAGGGATGAAAAATATATGTGACATTAATGAACTTACTCATTTATGAGATTATGGTTATAAAGTTCGACAAACTTTGTGAAATTGGTATAGGTTTATAAGTACCCTATAAACTGTAACGCCTTGAATTTGGGCCTAGTAGAATTAGGCCTATTGGACCTATTGGGGTTTGGGGTCTCATACAATTTTTAAGTGAGCAAGAAAATGACAAATGACATGACGGCTTTACAGGTTTAATGAATTTGGAGTGTCTACGTGTGTTGGAGAAGCTCTGGGTTCAAGTTTTGTGGTGAAAGATTCTTAATTTAATTAATTAAGGAATCAGAGTTGTGAGTAGTGGGATTTTAAATAAAAATAAGTGAAAAATGGCACAAAGAAGCCTGTGGTGACGTGGCTAAGTGACGCCACTAAGGTGTAGAGAGGTGGCGACATATGCATGCAGGGAGGTCTGAGGTTCGAGTGCAAGCTTAGTTTTATTTTGGAGTTTACTTTTAGGCTTCTAAAAGGCTGGAAGTGGCACGTAGAGGGACTCTAAGGAGAAGTGATCAGTAGAGAGAATTTAGGAGAAGGACAAGGGAGATATCATGGAGAAACATTAGGAGATGAGCAGTGTACCAAGTGGTGCCGAATTGGACTTTAGGGGTGGCTAAGTTTCGGTTATAGGCTATATAAACGTGTGTGTACCGAATTTCGGTCCTAGGTAATGCCGAATTTTCCATTCTTTTTCTTTTCCTTGCCGAAACCTTATTTTTCCACAACCGAAAATACCCTGCCTTGTTGCCGAAATCTCCTATAGGCGAATCCCTTTTTGTCAAATTCTCTCATAGCTAAACTATTTTATTGCAAAATTACCACCATCTTTTTCCTTGCCGAAATTCCTATTAGTTCCGAATCTTTGTTGTTTTCCTCCATCACAAATCGATTGTTATCTACTATCAGTCAAGGTTAAAAGCCGAATCTCGTTCAGTAGCTATCTAGACCGCAGGATCAAAAGTGGATTCGGTAAGTATTCAGTTAACCCCTTAGTATGTTTTGTTAAAAGCCGAAGGGCTATCTAACTTCTCATTGTTGTTAATCTTGTATTAACAAGGGTAAGGTTCAGAGATCGCAAGCGTGGTAAGGATCGTTAGCAAAGTGTAAGTGTACTCAACTAGATTATGGTTTAAGTAAATGGCCGAATGTGAGTATGATCTATAGGGGTGACTTGTGTGGATTATGAGTTAGTCGAAGTTTGGTGGTGTATGTGTGAGTGCAGATCTAGGGGATACTCGTGATTAGTAGCTAAGGAAGGGCTAATAGAACCCGGTGGCACACGGTAAGGTTACGATAAGGCTTCGGCTTTTGGTAAATATTTTGATTAAGTATGGGTGATTGATTGAAGGTTGGTTGGTTGTAGGTTCAAGACCAAGGATAGTATAGCACGTGGCAGTAACCAGGTGTGTACAAACACTATACAGACATGATATCGACAATGCCGAAATGCCGAAAGTGGCTAAATGGGCCCAGTGGGCCCTAAGGCTAGGTTTGATGAAATTGATGATTTGGTTATATGAATTGAGTTAGTCATGCATGTTACATGATCTGGAATTGTTTTGGGCCTGATAGGCCATATGAATGAGATATGGGCCTAATGGGCCATAAGGATGTGATTTGGGCATAATGGGCTATATGAACGTGAAATGGGCTTGATGGGCTTTATGGGGACGCAGACAAGTATGCTAGGGTTTAATGGATTTTAGGCCTAGTTCTAAACAACTCTTAAACCGCATAAGACTTAATTTAACAATCAACATGTCCGGGGACAAGTCGCTGGGTTAGAGTGTGGCAATGGACATATGCATGCCTAGAATTGGATCTAGGGAGAGCTTGGTACTTAAGCGGTTCTAACGACCCACCTCCTCTTCTCTGGAATCCTACCTGGTGCGTAGTGTCTATTCACTTTAGCCGTAAGGACTTGTTAGTGGGCCAAAGTTCATAACTAAAACCCGAGAGGGACCAAAATACCCTTGATTTGAAAATTACCAAAATACCCTTAGTTTGAAAATTTCCAAATTACCCTTAGTTTGAAAATTTCCAAAATATCCTTAGATTTGCAAAATTACTAAAATACCCCCGATTTGTAAAATTACCAGAATACCCTTGATTTGCAGAATTACCAAAATATCCCCGGTTTACAAAATTTCCAAAATACCCCTATTATACAAAATTACCTAAATACCCCTATAGAGTAGATTTACAGAAATACCCTTGGGTAGTGAAATGACTAAAATACCCCTAAGTGCCGAATGTGTGAAAATGTGCATGTTGCATTCATGAATTATATGTTGCACTTGGGTGGGTTTTGATGATACGGAGGAAGATTTGAGGATCGCATAGTCACTTGACGACTGTGGATCCACCGGTGGCTTTAAGCCCATTATAGCAGCTTTGCTGCAATGTTTGAGTAATGTCGCTGCTGGTGCTACCTTTGGAGTGTAGGGATGAGTGGGTTGATATTTATATCCCCATAGGAGTGTAGGGTTGGAAGGGAAATGGAGTGCAGGGTTGGATTTGGGATGTGTGGATTGCATTCATGTGATACCGATGTGATGTGCGGTCATTGCGGGCTAAGGCCCAAGACCACCGAATTGTATAGGGCTTAGGCCCAATGTGACATTTGCATGTTGATTGGTTACACACTGAGTTTCAAAACTCGCACCCTTTTATTAAATGTTTCAGGTGACCTTCAGTAGACGGTTCGAGATGGGAGAGGACTCGGAGATGGCCACACTACAAGATACTTAGGAGTTTTGTTTATTTGTTTCAAAGGACATGGTTTTAATTACTTTATTTTCGCTAGTTGTAATAAGGCCTAGTACTCCGATTTGACTTTGTTATCATTGTTCAACTGTTTACTTAAACTTAAATAAATTTTCTTAGACATGGTTTTCAAAATACCTAAAAATTTTTATTACTTAACAAGATTCATGGATTTTGGGCTTTTAGGCCTTAAATATTAACTTAGCAAAATCGTTTTGAATTATGCTTTTGATGTGACATTCCCAGATTCGGCCATAACGTCTGGGCTGGGTCTGGGAGTGTTACATTTAGTGGTGTAAGAGCCCAGTTGCAAAGCTCGGGCTATGAAATGGGCCTTAAATTTTGGGTTTTTAAAAACAACTAGATTAAAAAGTTTTTGCAGGATTCTTGAAGTGTGGTTCACCAGCCCTCGACGTCGAGCCAAGTAAGTTTTTTTGTGATTACACTTGTTTAAATTGTTGAAATGTATTTAGATAGTGGGCTACTTTAGGCAATAGGTTCTTAGAGATTAAAGCCCGTAGGAAACTTAAGCCTGTAGTGGATTTACGACTGCGAAACAACATTTTAAATCGTTACTTGCATAAGACATGTGCTTTAAACAGTGAAACTATGAACTAAATTCATAAAAATTCCTAATTCAGATAATATGAGAATCAAAGATGAGCGTGAGAAGAAGTGCAAGGGGTCACGACAGATGCCGTGGAAGTGTTAGGGCTGATGCTGACTCAGCTAGTTAGGGAGGTACTGGAGGAGGTTAAAGAAATTGTTGAAACACTTCGGGTTAGGTGCGTAGACTGTAAGAAAAATGGAGATCGCAGTTCTCTAGGGCTACAGTCTAGTTCTGTGAAGCATGTTAAGGTACGTCCAAACTTTTCGACTTGCGAATATTGCAGAAGGCGTCATCCGGGTGATTGCTGGAGGAAGTCAGGAGCGTGATTTAAATGATGGTCCGAGGAGCATAAGGCTCGGGATTGCTCAATCACCATTAAGTTGGTATGTTTTGTGTGGATGCAATATTTTTGGGTATAGAAACTGTATGCATGCAATGTTTATGTGTTATTAAATCAGAGTGCGTAGTGAAAGCATAGTGGTGTCTCTATAGGAGTGACTTGTGTGGATTATGAGTCAGTCGAAGTTTGGTGGTGTATGTGTGAGTGCAGATCTAGAGGATACTCGTGATTAGTAGCTAAGGAAGGGCTATTAGAACCCGGTGGCACACGGTAAGGTTACGATAATGCTTCGACTTTTGGTAAATATTTTGATTAAGTATGGGTGATTGATTGAAGGTTGGTTGGTTGTAGGTTCAAGGCTAAGGATAGTATAGCACGTGGCAGTAACCAGGTGTGTACAAACACTACACACACATGATATCGGCAATGTCGAAATACCGAAAGTGGCTAAATGTGCCCAGTGGGCCCTGAGGCTAAGTTTGATGAAATTGATTGATTTGGTTATATGAATTGAGTTAGTCATGCATGTTACATGATCTGGAATTTTTTTGGGCCTAATAGGCCATATGAATGTGATCTGGGCCAAATGGGCCATAAGGATGTGATTTGGGTATAATGGGCTATATGAACGTGAAATGGGCTTGATGGGCTTTATGGGGACATAGACAAGTACGATAGGGTTTAATGGATTTTAGGCCTAGTTCTAAGCAACTCTTAAGCCGCATAAGACTTAATTTAATAATCAACATGTCCGGGGACTAGTCGTTGGGTTAGAGTGTGGCAATGGACATATGCATGTTTCGGATTGTATCTAAGGAGAGCTTGGTACCTAAGCGGTTCTAACGACCCACCTCTTCTTCTCTAGAATCCTACCTGGTGCGTAGTGTCTGTTCACTTTAGCCGTAAGGACTTGTTAATGGGCCAAAGTTCATAACTAAAACCCGAGAGGGACCAAAATACCCTTGATTTCAAAATTACCAAAATACCTTTAGTTTGAAAATTTCCAAAATATCCTTAGATTTACAAAATTACTAAAATACCCCCGATTTGTAAAATTACCAGAATACCCTTGATTTGCAGAATTACCAAAATATCCCTGATTTACAAAATTTCCAAAATACCCCTATTTTGCAAAATTACCTAAATACCCCTATAGAGTAGATTTACGGAAATACCCTTGGGTAGTGAAATGACTAAAATACCCCTAAGTGCTGAATGTGTGAAAATGTGCATGTTGCATTCATGAATTATATGTTGCACTTGGGTGGGTTTTGATAATACGGAGGAGGATTTGAGGATCGCATAGTCGCTTGACGACCGTGGATCCACCGGTGGCTTTAAGCCCATTACAGCAGCTTTGCTGCAACGTTTGAGTAGTGCCACTGCTGGTGCTACCTTTGGACTGTAGGGATGGGTGGGTTGATATTTATATCCCCACAAGAGTGTAGGGTTGGAAGGGAAATGGAGTGCAGGGTTGGATTTGGGATGTGTGGATTGCATTCATGTGATACTGATGTGATGTGCGGTCATTGCGGGCTAAGGCCCAAGACCACCGAATTGTATAGGGCTTAGGCCCAATGTGACATTTGCATGTTGATTGGTTACCAAGGGTCGTACACACTGAGTTTCAAAACAAAACTCACTCCCTTTTATTAAATGTTTCAGGTGACCTTCAGTAGACGGCTCGACATGGGAGAGGACTCGGAGATGGCCACACTACAAGATACTTAGGAGTTTTGTTTATTTGTTTCAAAGGACATGGTTTTAATTACTTTATTTTCACTAGTTGTAATAAGGCCTTGTACTCCGATTTGACTTTAGATTTTGTGTTTTGTTATCATTGTTCAACTGTTTACTTAATTGTTAAACTTAAATAAATTTTCTTAGACATGGTTTTCAAAATACCTAAAAATATGGGCTTTTATCATTACTTAACAAGATTCATGGATTTTGGGCTTTTAGGCCTAAAATATTAACTTAGCAAAATCATTTTGAATTATGCTTTTGATGTGACATTCACAGATTCGGCCATAACGTCTAGGCCGGGTCTGGGAGTGTTGCATTTAGTGGTATAAGAGCCCAGTTGCAAAGCTCGGGCTATGAAATGGGCCTTAAATTTTAGGTTTTTAAAAATAAGTAGATTAAAAAGTTTTTGCAGGATTCTTGAAGTGTGGTTCACCGAGCCCTCGACGTCGAGCCAAGTAAGTTTTTCTGTGATTGCACTTGTTTAAATTGCTGAAATGTATTTAGATAGTGGGCTACTTTAGGCAATAGGTTCTTAGAGATTAAAGCCCGTAGAAAACTTAAGCCTGTAGTGGATTTACGACTGCGAAACAACATTTTAAATCGTTACTTGCATAAGACATGTGCTTTAAACAGTGAAACTATGAACTAAATTCATAAAAATTCCTAATTTAGATAATATGAGAATCAGTGATGAGCGCTAGAAGAAGTGAAAGGGGTCGCAACAGATGCCGTGGAAGTGTTAGGGCTGATGCTGACTCATCTAGTTAGGGATGTACTGGAGGAGGTTAAAGAAATTGGTGAAATACTTCGGGTTAGGTGCGTAGACTGTAAGAAAAATGGAGATCGCAGTTCTTTAGGGCTGCAGTCTCGTTCTGTGAAGCATGATAAGGTACGTCCAAAATTTTTGACTTTGCGAATATTGCAGAAGGCGTCATCCAGGTGATTACTGGAGGAAGTCAGAAGTGTGTTTCAAATGCGGGTCCGAGGAGCATAAGGCTCGAGATTGCTCAATCACCATTAAGTTGGGTATTTTTTGTGTAGATGCAATATTTTTGGGTATAGAAACTGTATCCATGCAATATTTATGTGTTATTAAATCAGAGTGCACAGCGAAAGCATAGTGGTGTGTCTTGAGCGGTGCGTTTAGTAGTTAGTTGGAAATTTTGAGGATGAAATTTCTTTAAGGGGGTAGAATTGTAACGCCCCGAATTTGGGCTTAGAAGAATTGGGCCTATTGGGCTTTGGGTCTCATATTTTTAAGTGAGCAAGATATTGACAAATGACATGACAACTTTAAAGGTTTAATGAATTTGGAGTGTCTAGGTGTGTTGGAGAAGCTCTGGGTTCGAGTTTTGTGGTAGAAGATTTTTAATTTAATTAATTAAGGAATCAGGGTTGTGAGTAGTGGGCTTTTAAATAAAAATAAGTGAAAATGGCACAAAGAAGCCTATGGTGAAGTGGCTAAGTGACGCCACTAGGGTGTAGAGAGGTGGCGACATATGCATGCAGGGAGGTCTGAGGTTTGAGTGCTAGCTTAGCTTTAATTTGGAGTTTAATTTTAGGCTTCTAAAAGGCTGGAAGTGGCATGTAGAGGGAGTCTAAGGAGAAGTGATCAGTAGAGAGAATTTAGGAGAAGGATAAGGGAGAATTTAGTAGATATCATGGAGTAAAATTAGGAGATGAGCAGTGTATCAAGTGGTGCCGAATTGGACTTTAGGGTGGCTAAGTTTTGGCTATAGGCTATATAAACGTGTGTATACCGAATCTGGGGTCCTAGGTGATGCCGAATTTTCCATTCTATTTCTTTTCCTTATCGAAACCTTATTTTTCCACAACCGAAAATACCTTGCCTTGTTGCCAAAATCTCCTATAGCCGAATCCCTTTTTGACGAATTCTCTCATAGCCAAACTATTTTATTCCCGAATTACAACCATCATTTTCCTTGTCAAAATTCCTATTAGTTTCGAATCTTTGTTGTTTTCCTCCATCACAAATCGATTGTTATCTACTATTAGTCAAGGTTAAAAGCCGAATCTCGTTCAGTAGCTATCTAGGCCGCATGATCAAAAGTGGATTCGGTAAGTATTCAGTTAACCTCTTAGTATGTTTTGTTAAAAGTCGAAGGGTTATCTAACTTCTCATTGTTGTTAATCTTGTATTAACAAGGGTAAGGTTCAGAGATCGCAAGCGTGGTAAGGATCGTTAGCAAAGTGTAAGTGTACTCAACTCGATTACGGTTTAAGTAAATGGCCAAATGTGAGTATGATCTATAGGGGTGACTTGTGTGGATTATGAGTCAGTCAAAGTTTGGTGGTGTATGTGTGAGTGCAGATCTAGGGGATACTCGTGATTAGTAGCTAAGGAAGGGCTGTTAGAACCCGGTGGCACACGGTAAGGTTACGATAAGGCTTCGGCTTTTGGTAAATATTTTGATTAAGTATGGGTGATTGATTGAAGGTTGTTTGGTTGTAGGTTCAAGGCTAAGGATAGTATAGCACGTGGCAGTAACCAGGTGCGTACAAACACTACACACACATGATATCGGCAATGCCGAAATGCCGAAAGTGGCTAAATGTGCCCAATTGGCCCTGAGGCTAAGTTTGATGAAATTGATTCATTTGGTTATATGAATTGAGTTAGTCATGCATGTTACATGATCTAGAATTTTTTTCAGCCTAATAGGCCATATGAATGTGATCTGGGCCTAATGGGCCATAAGGATGTGATTTGGGCATAATGGGCTCTATGAACGTGAAATCGGTTTGATGGGCTTTATGGGGATGTAGACAAGTATGCTAGGGTTTAATGGACTTTAGGCCAAGTTCTAAACAACTCTTAAACTGCATAAGACTTAATTTAATAATCAACATGTCCGGGGACAAGTCGCTGGGTTAGAGTGTGGCAATGGACATATGCATGTCTAGGATTGGATATAGGAAGAGCTTGGTACTTAAGCGGTTCTAATAACCCACCTCCTCTTCTCTGGAATCCTACCTGGTGCGTAGTGTCTGTTCACTTTAGTCGTAAGGACTTGTTAATGGGCCAAAGTTCATAACTAAAACCCGAGAGGGACCAAAATACCCTTGATTTGAAAATTACCAAAATACCCTTAGTTTGAAAATTTCCAAAATATCCTTAGATTTGCAAAATTACTAAAATACCCCCGATTAGTAAAATTACCAGAATACCCTTAATTTATAGAATTACCAAAATATCCCTGATTTACAAAATTTCCAAAATACCCCTATTTTGCAAAATTACCTAAATACCCCTATAGAGTAGAATTTCGGAAATACCCTTGGGTAGTGAAATGACTAAAATACCCCTAAGTGCCGAATGTGTGAAAATGTGCGTGTTGCATTCATGAATTATATGTTGCACTTGGGTGGGTTTTGATGATACGAAGGAAGATTTGAGGATCGCATAGTCGCTTGACGACCGTGGATCCACCGGTGGCTTTAAGCCCATTACAGCAGCTTTGCTGCAACGTTTGAGTTTGCCGCTGCTGGTGCTACCTTTGGAGTGTAGGGATGGGTGGGTTGATATTTATATCCCCACAGGAGTGTAGGGTTGGAAGGGAAATGGAGTGCAGGGTTGGATTTGGGATGTGTGGATTGCATTCATGTGATACTGATGTGATGTGCGGTCATTCCGGGCTAAGGCCCAAGACCACCGAATTGTATAGGGATTAGGCCCAATGTGACATTTGCATGTTGATTGGTTACCAAGGGTCGTACACACTGAGTTTCAAAACTCACACCCTTTTATTAAATGTTTCAGGTGACCTTCAGTAGACGGCTCGACACGAGAGAGGACTCGGAGATGGCCACACTATAAGATACTTAGGAGTTTTGTTTATTTGTTTCAAAGGACATGATTTTAATTACTTTATTTTCGCTGGTTGTAATAAGGCCTTGTACTCTGATTTGACTTTAGATTTTGTGTTTTGTTATCATTGTTCAACTGTTTACTTAATTATTAAACTTAAATAAATTTTCTTAAACATTGTTTTCGAAATACCTAAAAATATGGGCTTTTATCATTACTTAACAAGATTCAAGGATTTTGGGCTTTTGGGCCTTAAATATTAACTTAGCAAAATCGTTTTGAATTATGCCTTTGATGTGAGATTCTCAGATTTGGCCATAACGTCTAGGCCGGGTCTGGGAGTGTGACATTTAGTGGTATCAGATCCCGGTTGCAAAACTCGGACTGTGAAATGGGCATTAGATTTTGGGTTTTTAAAAACAAGTAGATTAAAAAGTTTTTGTAGGATTCTCGAAGTGTGGTTCACCGAGCCCTCGACGTCGAGCCAAGTAAGTTTTTCTATGATTACACTTGTTTAAATTGCCGAAATGTATTTAGATAGTGGGCTACTTTAAGCAATAGGTATTTAGAGATTAAAGCACGTAGAAAACTTAAGCCTGTAGTGGATTTACAACTGCGAAAAAGCCTTTTAATCGTTACTTGCATAAGACATGTGCTTTAAACAGTGAAGCTATTATCTAAATTCATAAAAATTCCTAATTCAGATAATATGGGAATCAGCGACGAGCGCTAGAAGAAGTGCAAGGGGTCGCGGTAGAGGCCGTGGAAGTGTTAGGGCTGGTGTGCTGACTCAGCTTGTTAGGGAGGTACTGGAAGAGGTTAAAGAAATTGGTGAAACACTTCAGGTTAGGTGCGTAGACTGTAAGAAAAAAGGAGATCGCAGTTCTCTAGGGCTGCAATCTCGTTCTGTGAAGCATGTTAAGGTACGTCCAAACTTTTCGGCTTGCAAATATTGCAGAAGGCGTCATCCGGGTGAATGCTGGAGGAAGTCAGGAGCGTGTTTCAGATACGGGTTCGAGGAGCATAAGGCTCGGGATTGTTCAATCACCATTAAGCCAGGTATGTTTTCTGTGGATGCAATATTTTTGGGTATAGAAACTGTATGCATGCAACGTTTATGTGTTATTAAATCAGAGTGCGCAGCGAAAGCATAGTGGTGTGTCTTGAGCGGTGCATTTAGTAGTTAGTTGGAAATTTTGAGGATTAAATTTCTTTAAAGGGGTAGAATTGTAACGCCCCAAATTTGGAGTTTATTTTTAGGCTTCTAGACAGCTGAAAGTGGCGTGTAGATGGACTCTAAGGAGAAGTGTTCAGTAGAGAGAATTTAGGAGAAGGATAAGGGAGATATCATGGAGAAAAATTAATAGATGCGCAGTAGATGAAGTGGTGCTGAATTGGACTTCAATGGTGGCTAAGTTTCGGTTATAGGCTATATAAACGTGTGTGTGCCGAATCTGGGGTCCTAGGTAATGCCGAACTTTCCATTCTTTTCTTTTCCTAGCCGAAACCTTATTTTTCCACAACCGAAAATACCTTGTCTTGTTGCCGAAATCTCCTATAGCCGAATCCCTTTTTGCCAAATTCTCTCATAGCCAAACTCTTTTATTGCCGAATTACCACCATTTTTTTCCTTGCTAAAATCCCTATTAGTGCCGAATCTTTGTTGTTTTCCTCCATCACAAATCAATTGTTATCTACTATCAGTCAAGGTTAAAAGCTGAATCTCATTCAGTAGCTATCTAGGCCGTAAGATCAACAGTGGATTCGATAAGTATTGAGTTAACCCCTTAGTGTGTTTTGTTAAAAGCTGAAGGGTTATCTAACTTGTCATTGTCATTAATCTTGTATTAACAATGGTAAGGTTCAGAGATCGCAAGCGTGGTAAGGATCGTTAGCAACATGTAAGTGTACTCAACTCGATTATGGTTTAAGTAAATGGCCGAATGTGAGTATGATCTATTGAGGTGACATGTTTGGATTATGAGTCACTCGAAGTTTGATGGTGTATGTGTGAGTGCATATCTAGGGGATACTCGTGATTAGTAGCTAAGGAAGGGCTATTAGAACCTGGTGGCACATCGTAAGGTTACGGTAAGGCTTCGGCTTTTGGTAAATATTTTGATTAAGTATGGGTGATTTATTGAAGGTTGGTTGGTTGTAGGTTCAAGACCAAGGATAGTATAGCACATGGCAGTAACCAGGTGTGTACAAACACTACACACACATGATATCGGCAATGCTGAAAAGTCGAAAGTGGCTAAATGGTCCCAGTGGGCCCCGAGGCTAAGTTTGATTAAATTTATTGATTTGGTTATATGAATTGAGTTAGTCATGCATGTTACATGATCGGAATTGTTTTGGGCCTAATAGGCCATATGAATGAGATCTTGGCCTAATGGGCCATAAGGATGTGATTTGGGCATAATGGGCTATATGAACGTAAAATGGGCTTGATGGCCTTTATGGGGACGTAGACAAGTATGCTAGGGTTTAATGGACTTTAGGCCTATTTCTGAACAACTCTTAAACCGCATAAGACTTAATCTAATAATTAAGCATGTCTATGGACAAGTTGCTGGGTTAGAGTGTGGCAATGTACATATGCATGTCTAGGATTGGATCTGGGGAGAGCTTGGTAATTAAGCGGTTCTAACGACCCACCTCCTCTTCTCTGGAATCCTACCTGGTGTGTAGTGTCTGTTCACTAGCCGCAAGGACTTGTTAATGGGCCAAAGTTCATTACTAAAACCCGAGAGGGACCAAAATACCCTTGATTTGAAAATTACCAAAATATCCTTGGTTTGAAAATTTCCAAAATATCCTTAGATTTGCAAAATTACTTACCAGAATACCCTTGATTTGCAGACTTACCAAAATATCCCTGATTTACAAAATTTCCAAAATACCCCTGTTTTGTAAAATTACCTAAATACCCTTGTAAGTTAGAATTACGAAAATACCCCTAGGTAGTGAAATGACTAAAATACCCCTAAATGTTTAATGTGTGAAATTGTGTATGTTGCATTCATGAAATATATGTTGCATTTGGGTGGGTTTTGATGATACGGAGGAAGATTTAAGGATCGCATAGTCGTTTGACGACCGTGGATCCATCGGTGGCTTTAAGCCCATTATAGCAGCTTTGCTGCAATGTTTGAGTAGTGCTGCTGCTGGTGCTACCTTTGGAGTGTAGGGATGGGTGGGTTGATATTTATATCCCCACAGGAGTGTAGGGTTGGAAGGGAAATGGAGTGCAGGGTTGGATTTGGGATGTGTGGATTGCATTCATGTGATACTGATGTGATGTACGGTCATTGCGGGCTATGGCCCAAGACCACCGAATTTTATGGGGTTTAGGCTCAATGTGACATTTGCATGTTGATTGGTTATCAAGGGTAGTACGCACCGAGTTTAAAAACTCATACCTTTTTATTAAATGTTTCAAGTGACCCTCAGTAGACGGCTCGACATGGGAGAGGACTCGGAGATGGCCACACTCAAGACACTTAGGAGTTTTGTTTATTTGTTTCAAAGGACAAGATTTTAATTACTTTATTTTCGCTGGTTGTAATAAGGCCTTGTACTCCGATTTGACTTTAGATTTTGTGTTTTGTTATAAATTTTCAACTGTTTACTTAATTGTTAAACTTAAATAAATTTTATTAAACATAGTTTTCAAAATACATAAAAATATGGGCTTTATCATTACTTAACAAGATTCAAGGATTTTGGGCTTTTAGACCTTAAATATTAACTTAGCAAAATCGTTTTGAATTATGCCTTTGATGTGACATTCTCAGATTCAGCCATAACGTCTGGGCCGGGTCTGGGGGTGTTACAAGTGATCAGTAGAGAGAATTTAGGAGAAGGATAAGGGAGATATCATGGAGAAAAATTAGGAGATGATCAGTGGATGAAGTGGTGCCAAATTGGACTTTAAAGGTGGCTAAGTTCTGGCTATAGGCTATATAAATGTGTGTGTGTCGATTCTGGGGTCCTAGGTAATGCCGAAATTTCCATTCATTTTCTTTTCCTTGCCGAAACCTTATTTTTCCACAATCGAAAATACCTTACCTTGTTGCCGAAATCTCCTATAGCCGAATCCCTTTTTGCCAAATTCTCTCGTAGCCAAACTCTTTTATTACCGAAATATCATCATCTTCTCTTGCCGAAATCCCTATTAGTGCCGAATTTTTGTTGTTTTCCTCCATCACAAATCGATTGTCACCTACTCTCAGTCAAGGTTAAAAGTCGAATCTCATTCAGTAGCTCTCTAGGCCGCAGGATCAAAGGTTGGGTTCGATAAGTGTTCAGTTAACCCCCGTAGTATGTTTCATTAAAAGCCGAAGGGCTATCTAACTTCCCATTGTCGTTAATCTTGTATTAACAAGGGTAAGGTTCAGAGATCGCAAGCGTGATAAGGATCGTTAGCAAAGTGTAAGTGTACTCAACTCGATTATGGTTTAAGTAAATGGCTGAATGTGAGTATGGTCTATAGGGGTGACTTGTGTGGATTATGAGTCACTTGAAGTTTGATGGTGTATGTGTGACTGCAGATCTAGGGGATACTCGTGATTTGTAGCTAAAGAAGAGCTACTAGACCCGGTGGCACACGGTAAGGCTTCGACTTTTAGTAAATGTTTTGATTAAGTGTGGGTGATTGATTGATGGTTGGTTGGTTGTACGTTCAAGGCTAAGGATAGTATAGCACATCGCAGTAACCAGGTGTGTACAGACACTATACACATATGATATCAGCCATGCCGAAATGCCGAAAGTGGCTAAATGTGCCCAATTGGCCCTGAGGCTAAGTTTGATGAAATTGATTCATTTGGTTATATGAATTGAGTTAGTCATGCATGTTACATGATCAGAATTGTTTTGGGCCTAATAGGCCATATGAATGAGATCTGGGCCTAATGGGCCATAAGGATGTCATTTGGGTATAAAGGGGCTATATGAACGTGAAATGGACTTGATGGGCTTTATGGGGACGTAGACAATATGCTAGGGTTTAATGGACTTTCGGCCTAGTTCTCAAAAACTCTTAAACCGCATAAGACTTACTTTAATAATCAACATGTCCAGGGACAAGTCGCTGGGTTAGAGTGTGGCAATGGACATATGCATGTCTAGGATTGGATCTAGGGAGAGCTTGGTACTTAATCGGTTCTAACGACCCACCTCCTCTTCTCTGGAATCATACCTGGTGCGTAGTGTCTGTTCACTTTAGCCGTAAGGACTTGTTAATGGGCCAAAGTTCATAACTAAAACTCGAGATGGACCAAAATACCCCTGATTTGAAAATTACCAAAATACCTTTAGTTTGAAAATTTCCAAAATATCCTTAGATTTGCAAATTTACTAAAATACCCCGATTTGTAAAATTACCAGAATACCCTTGATTTATAGAATTACCAAAATATCCCTGATTTACAAAATTTCCAAAATACCCCTGCTTTGCAAAATTACCTAAATACCCCTGTAGAGTAGATTTATGGAAATACCCTTGGTTAGTGAAATGACTAAAATACCCCTAAGTGCCGAATGTGTGAAAATGTGTATGTTGCATTTATGAAATATATGTTGCACTTGGGTGGGTTTTGATGATACGGAGGAAGATTTCAGGATCGCATAGTCGCTTGATGACCGTGGATCCACCGGTGGCTTTAAGCCCATTATAGTAGCTTTATTGCAACGTTTGAGTAGTGCCGCTGCTGGTGCTACCTTTGGTGTGTAGGGATGGGTGGGTTGATATTTATATCCTCACGGGAGTGTAGGGTTGGAAGGGAAATGGAGTGCAGGGTTGGATTTGGGATGGGTGCATTCCATTCATGTGATACTGATGTGATATGAGTTCATTGTGGGCTAAGGCCCAAGATCGCCGTTTCTGATAGGGCTTAGGCCCAGTGTGATAATTGTATGTTGATTGGATTACCAAGGGTCGTACACACTGAGTTTAGAAACTCACCCCATTTTTATTGAATGTTTCAAGTGATCTTCAGTAAACGGCTCGACGTGGGAGAGGACTCGGAGATGGCCATACTACAAGATACTTAGGAGTTTTGTTTATTTGTTTCAAAGGACATGATTTTAATTACTTTATTTTCGTTGGTTGTAATAAGGCCTTGTACACCGATTTGACTTTAGATTTTGTGTTTTCTTATCATTGTTCAACTATTTACTTAATTGTTAAACTTAAATAAATTTTCTTAAACATGGTTTTCAAAATACCTAAAAATATGGGCTTTTATCATTACTTAACAAGATTCAAGGATTTTGGGCTTTTAGGCCTTAAATTTTAACTTAGCAAAATTGTTTTGAATTATGTCTTTGATGTGACATTCTCGAATTCGGCCATAACGTCTGGGCCGGGTCTGAGGGTGTTACAAGTTCATTATTAAAATAAAATATTATGTTTAAAGTTCATACGAGCTTACTAAGCATTGATTACTTACGTAGTTAATTTCCTTCCCTTTATAGATTATCGAAAGCTCAATTGGGTTGGAAGCTCGTCAGATATCTATCACATTATCTGTAACACCCTTCACCCATATTCAACGCCAGAATAGGGTTACAGTGCATTACCGAACTTATAATTCAATTAAACATTCATTTCACTACACTTTCATATTTCATGCAACTATCATTCAAACTTAATGATGATGTCCCTAATATGAGCCTACAAAGCTCTAAACATGCTTTAAAAGTGGTTCGAAACTAAACCGATAACTTCGAAAATTCTTAGAACACTTAGAAAATTTTCTCAAAAAAAGGGGACACACATCCGTGTGGCCCGACCATGTGTCTCACATGGCCAACAAACACGCCAATGTCACAGGCCGTGTGGACATTTGAAATGGGAGCACATCGTAGTGTCCCAGCCCGTGTTTGACCCCATGTAACTCTCTGACTTGGGTCACACGGCCAACACTCATGCCCGTGTGCCAGGTCGTGTCAAACCTGTAGGGTATACTAACTTATGCCACACAACCAAGTCATATGCCCGTGTGTGAGGCCGTGTGGAGCATACTTACTTGGTTTCAATTTCAACACCATGGGACACAAGGCCGTGTAACATAATCGTATGTCACGCACGACTTAGACACACGCCCGTGTCTCTGCCCGTGTGGACAAAAATAGGCTATTTACCAAACCAATTTGCCACCCAAACTTGTGCTCACCTACATCAAATTCAAAGGCACCCCTACATGGCATCAATAGGCATTTAACAAAAACTCCAACCAAGCTCAATTCACTACTTCAATACCAACAATTTACATGTTCGTATACCATGTATTGCCAATTCTAATCATAACAATTCCAAATTCAGAAAACATCTATATGCATTATTTCAACCAAACATTTTACCTTGCCTAAAATCACGAACATACAATAACCATTTCCAACCATTAGCTACCTTAAATGCTAAACTACTACAAACCATTTGCAACCAATTATGGACCACATCATAGGCCATTTTCACATATATACATATACATCCAAAACAACCAAATTTAAGCCAACTCTCGTGGCTTTATATACAGACCAAAACATATACATTTACAAGCCAATTTATACAGCTAAAATCATTTTCAACACATAATCAAAATGACCATAATCCTATACATGCCATATACCAAAATACCAAAGTTCAGAAGTACCAAATGATAGTAAGATAGTGTGACGCAGTCTCCGACAATCCCCGAATCATAGCTAGCTTTAAAATCACTATAAAACAGGGAAAAATAAACAAAGTAAGCTTTATAGCTTAGTAAGCTTGTATGAAATAAACTCAAACTAATCATAAATACACAAATAATCAATTTGAACATAACAACATGTAATTCATGTTAACTAACAAAGCTTTCACATCTTTAATCATATGCTAATATGTGCACTTCACAATTTCTTCGATTTAAAGCTTATACGGTTCATGTACATACCCGAACCATCTCATATCAATCTCATACTCAACCACGTCTTTCATTTACCTGTTGAACCATTCGGAATACTATCGGATACATGGGAAACTCACACCTGAAGTGCCACATATATAGCAGAAGCTATCTCAATCACATATATGTTCACTCTCGAGCTATCAACGTTACACAAGCTGTGGGTCAAGACGTATCTACACGGTGCTGCTCACACAAGCTTTCAAGTAACCGCAACCCATGCCGGTTACTCAGCCACCGGTAGGACGTACAGGACTAGCACCAGGATTACATAATCACAAATCACAAATACCCCTAATGACATGTTACTAGTATCCAAATCTATTCCTAAGGTTCAACCGAGAATTTCAATGCCAAATCGTCGTCAAATCATTGTCGAACATATTCATAGTCTCGTATTCACAATTTATGTAATATCAAAGCATTTAAAATATATTTACAACCGAATTCATTACATATGAACTTACCTCAGATGTAAAAACGAAGAAACGAGTCGATTAGTCGAGAACTTTGTTTTTCCCTCGAGCTCGATCTGAGTTTTGCTTTTCTTGATCAATTGAGCAATGCAATAGCCGAATGTTACAACCCTAACTATGGATTCTTTTCTTCTTTAAAAATTGGCAAGGAAGATGAATGAATGAAAATTTTATGTTTTTTTTTTAATTATTATCATTTATTTGCTATTTTACCTATTTACCCTTCACTAAAACATTAACATTTCATATAAACCATGTCCATCTTTGTCCACTCATGTTTCAAATGGTCTATTTACAACATAAGGACCTCCACTTTAAGATCCCATAGCTATTTAATACCTTTAACAATTAGAACAACACTTTTGCACTTTACGCGATTTAGTCCTTTTTATGAAATTAACTAATCAAATGATAAAATTTCTTAACGAAATTTTCACACAAACATATTATCATACTGTAGACATTAAAATAATAATAAAATAATTATTTTGACATCAGATTTGTGGTTCTGAAACCACTGTTTCAATTTGACTAAAGACAGGCTGTTACAACTCTCCCCCTTAGGGATTTTTGTCCCCGAAAATCTTACCAGTGAAAAGGTTAGGGTATTGTTTTCTCATAGCTTCTTCAGGCTCCCAAGTAGCTTCTTTGACACCGTGACATTGCCACAAGAATTTCACTAAAGCTACGCATTTATTTCTCAGCTCTTTAACCTTTTGGGCTAAACTTCTGATTGATTTTTCGTTGTACGTCATGTCGAGTTAAATTTCAATCTCTACCGGAGAAATTACATGTGATGGATCCGATCTATATCGACGCATTGTGGATTTTCTCTAACTCTGACGGTAAAGCCAACCGATATGCCACTAGACCTATTCTTTCGATGATCTCATATGGCCTAACAAAATGCAAACTCAATTTGCCTCTGCGACCAAATCTAAGTATTTTCTTCCACGAAGATACTTTCAGAAACACTTTATCACAGATTTGAAATTCAATGTCTTTACGTTTCAAATCCACATACGATTTCTGTCGATCTAAAGCTGCTTTCAGACTATCACGAATTACTTTTAGTTTTTCTTCAGTCTCTCAGATCAAATCAACCCTGTGAATCTTTTTCTAACTCAACTCAGTCCAGTACAACGGAGTTCGGCATTTGCGACCATATAAAGCTTCGTACGGTGCCATATTTTGAAAGTTGTTGTTATACGTAAATTCAACCAACGGCAAAAATCTTTCCCAGTTACCTTCGAACTCTAAAAAACAACATCGTAGCATATCTTTGAGAATTTGTATTACTCTCTCAGACTGACCATCGGTTTGCGGATGAAATGCTGTACTAAAGTTCAACTTCGTACCAAGAGCTTCTTGCAACTTCTTCCAAAATAGAGATGTAAATCTCGAATCTCTATCTGAAATAATAGAAATTGGCATCCCATACAATCTAACAATCTCAGAAATATACAACTCAGCCAATTTATCAAGTGAATAATCAGTACGTACCAGAATGAAATGTGCTAATTTCATCAGTCGATCTTCGACAACCCAAATAACATCTTTCTTCTTCAGAGACAGGGGTAATCCAGATACAAAATCCATCGTAACTCTATCCCATTTTTGTTCTGGTATCATCACAAGCTGTAGTAATCCTAAAGGCACTTGATGTTCGGCTTTGACTTGTTGACAAACTAAACATTTCGATACAAACTCTGAAATGTCTCGTTTCATTCCAACCACCAATACAGCTGTTTCAAATCATTGTACATTTTAGTACTCCCCGGGTGAACAGAAAAACAACCACTATGTGCTTCGTATAAAAATATTTGAATGAGCTTAGGATTCTTTGGTACACTGATTCTACCTTAGAACATTAAACAATCATCAGCTTCGATTTGATAGTCTGCATCACTAGTCGACTCACATTGCACTCTTTTGGCTTGCAATTCATTATCATATTTCTAAGCTTTGCCAAATTTGTTGAAGAAATATTGGTTTAGCTTTCAATTATGCTAGAATCGAACCATCATCAAATAAGGTTAACTGAGTATTCATTGCTCTCAAAGCAAACAAAGATTTTCTACTCAAAGCATCTGTGACTACATTTGCTTTCCCCGGATGATAATCAATCACTAACTCATATTCTTTAAGCAACTCGAGCCATCGTCATTGTCGCAAATTCAAATCTTTCTGAGTCATTAAATATTTCAAACTTTTGTGATCGGTAAAAATGTGGCATTTCTCACCGTACAAATGATGTCGCCAAATCTTCAATGCAAATACAATAGCGGCCAACTCTAAATCATGCATCGGATAATTCTTTTCATGTGGCTTTAACTATCTGGAGGCATAAGCTATAACTTTTCCTTGTTACTTCAAAAGCAACCCAAACCATTCAATGATGAGTCGATGTATATCACAAACTCTTTACCCGGTTCAGGTTGAACTAAATCTAGTGCCTTAGTTAACAATGCTTTCAACTGATCAAAACTCTGTTGACATTTTTCTGACCACTCGAACTTCACATCTTTATGTAGGAATCTGGTCATCGGTGTAGCACTCATCGAAAATCCTTTAACAAAACATCGATAATAACCAACTAACCCTAGAAAACTTCTAACTTCGGATACATTTCTCGATGGTTTCCAGTCAACAACTGTAGAAATCTTGCTCGGGTCAAATCGTATGCCTTCAGCTGAAACAATATGTCCCACGAATCCGACTTCTCGAAGCTAGAATTCAGGTTTACTGAATTTAGCATAGAGCTTCTTATCCTTCAAGGTTTGTAGCACAATTTTCAAATGCTTGGCATGTTCAAACTTATCTCGTGAATAGATAAGAATGTCGTCAATGAACACAACAACGAATCTGTCTAAATATGGTCTAAAAATTCAGTTCATCAAATCCATAAAGACTGCAAGAGCATTAGCTAATCCGAAAGGCATAACAAGAAATTCATAATGTCTGTACCTCGTTTTGAACGCAGTTTTCGGTACATCTGAATCTTTCACTCACAATTGGTAATAGCCAGATCTCAAATCAATCTTCAAAAACACTGTTGCCCTTTCAACTGATCAAACAAATCATCTATTCTCGGTAGCGGATACTTATTCTTTATTGTAACCTTATTAAGCTTTCAGTAGTCAATACACATTCTTATCGATCCATCTTTCTTCTTTATGAACAACACTGGTGCACCCCAGGGTGAAAAACTAGGTCGTGCAAAACCTTTATTTGGAGCCATTTTGTATGGAGCTATCGATATCGGTGAAGTTTTTGATACTAATTCAATAGCAAATTCAACCTCTCTAATTGGTGAAAACCTCAGTAATTCTTCAGGAAACACATCCGAATATTCACTGACAATTGGAACTGATTCAATATTTGATTTAGACACTTTTGTATCTAAAACATAAGCAAGATAAGCTTCGTAACCTTTTCTCACACATCTCTGAGCTGACATAGAAAAAATCACAACAGGCATTTCTCTTGATTCATCTGATTTAATTCGAATGATTTCACTATTCTGACATTTCAATTCAATTGTAACATCCCGAAATTGGGCCTAGTAAGATTGGGCCCAATGCGCCTTGGGAGTAGTAGCGTTTAAAATTTTTGAGAATATGAGAATGGCATTATTTCAAGTTGGACCTATTAGGTGAGTGATTTTGGAAGGTTAGAGGGCTTCTATGAAGTTCCAGGATCAAACTTTGGCTTTAGGGAAATTTTGGTTTTAGGTGAAAAAAACCCTGGAAGTTGGTAGGTAGGCTTTAAGAATAAAATATGGAGAAAAATGACACAAGTGGAGTGTGTGGTGTAGTGGCAAAGTGACGCCACTTAGGGAGCAAGGAGGTGACACCACAAGGAAGGAAGGAGGTCCAAGGTTCAAGTCTTTTATCTCTTTCATTTTGGTTTTCTTTTTATATGAACCTTAGAATTTGACTATAGATTTATATTTAGTTGCGCATGGTTTTTGACACAAGAGGAGCTTGTGGCCAAGTGGTTAGCAGCGTGGATTGTGCTACAGGGGTGCTTGGGTTCGAATCTCATGAAAAGCAAGGGAGTATTTATTTTGCGAATTGGACGGTAAGAGTTTGAGTTGGATTTAAACTCTACTGACGGAGGGATCCCACATCGGAAAGATACAAAGAAGGAAGGTGAGAAGCTAGCTATATATAGAGCATTCTATGATAGGAGGAAGGATACCTTGGAGGGCGTTTGAGCACAGGAGTGGTCGGAGTGCTGGTTAGCACCAGATTCTTATCAGGTGTGTATTCTCTCTACTCTAGATGTAGAGCGGCAAATGCCGAAATGCCGGTCACCCGGCTATGGTAGCCACACGAGCGTGCAAGCGCACGTGTGGGGGCTTCGACGTGATAGTTGAGGCCATCAGTAGTATTCTTGTGGGTTGAGGCTACTTGGGCCACGATGGGCCGAAGTGGGCCCATATGAGTAAATTGTGTGATTGTGTAGTATATATTGGACTAGACTAGGTGGATCTCATATACGTGGCTAGATTTGTGCTAGGTGGGCCACACGAGCATGTGGGCCTGAATGGGCCGAAATCGGGTTTTAGGCCCAATAGTCCGATAATGATCGAAAATGATAGCTGAGTCGCTCGGGGCGACATTAGACCTTCGAAAAGGTCATTAGATGCAGAATTACGGAAATACCCTTGGAAGGGTAAATTACCGAAATACCTTTGGTGGGTAAAATTACTGTTATGCCCTTAGGAGTTGATTAGCATGATTTTGTGTATTACTCACACGCCTTCTTCATTGTTGTGTTATTAACTGTAAAGGCTAAAAGCCGAAATGACTAATGTGATAGGCAAAGTACCCTTATGGGTAAGGCTGGAGACGCTAGGTAAGTTCCTCGATATTAATATTCTTGATAGCATGCATGTATGTATTTTCGATGTTATGCATGTATGAAACATTATCTGTGACACATTGTGATATTGGTTGCATGCATATTGTGCACGAAGTAAAGAGCATAGGCTCGGGATAGAATGAAAGGAGGAGGGAGAATCAGTGACTACTGTCACGAGTGGTCTAAGTACCACGGTGGTTGAAACCATGAATACTTTAATCAGTGACTCATCTCGGTGGTTAAGTACCACAGTGGGTTGGCCTCACGTATGCGCAATTTATCAGAGATCGTCACGGTTGTCTACGACCACGGTGGGTTGGCCCCAGATTATATATTTTAGTGACTTTGTCACGAGTGGTCTGAAACCATGGTGGGTTGGCCCCACGATTATATATTTTAGTGACTTTGTCACGACTGGTCTAGGACCACGGTGGTCAAGAACCATAGTGGCATAATGCCACAAGTGTTTGGATGATTCTGGTTTATAGAGGATGGAAAACTAGGTTGGGCTGGGCTGCATTGCATACATGTGATATATGCTATATTGAGTGGGCTAAGGCCCAATGTGCATCTGTGGGCTTAAGGTCCATATGCGTTATCGGGGGATTTGCACACTGAGTCTCGACGACTCACCCCTCTGCTGAATTTTACAGGTAATCACTAGATCGTGGGTTGGAGCCGGGGCGGACTCGAGGTGGCCATGCATTACTGTTTCTTTCGTAAACTTCGTACTTTATTTTGAACATATTTAAATTCGGGATTTTAATTTGTAATAAGGCTGCTTTAACTTTATTTTTGGGGTTTTGATTTAATGATGATTTTGTATATGTGTTATAAACTGTCGGAAATGAGGTTTTCTTAAAAACGTAACTAACGGTTTTCCAAAATATTAACGTACGAACCACAAACACTAAATAACTAAACTTGGGATTTACTTAGTAATACAAATATTATTTTCAAAGGTCACGTCCTCAACATTGGTTTCAATTGTCACCTTATAGGAATTGTCTAGGTTTGGTTTTACAAAATAAGCCCGTTTTCAACTCCTAGTTGTTTTAATAAGAAGTGGTAAGATATTCTCAAACAATATTTTTAACTATCCCTTAAAATGGAAGTACTAAACAAAAAGTTTTCAAAACTGCGATATCTCTTTAAAGTCCAAAAGTTTTTTTTAAACAACCTTTCCCTGTGACATACCAGATCCGGTCGTGATGTATAGGCTGGGTTTGGGGTGTTACATCAATAATCTTTTGTCTATAATTTACAATGGCATCATGCAAAGTCAACCAATCTATGCCCAGAATTACATCAAACTCATTAAATGGCAATAGCATCAAATCAGCCGGAAAACAGTAACCCCAAGTCATTAAAAGACAGTTCTTGCAAACTTTATCAACTAGAACATATTTGCCTAAGGGGTTCGATACTTTAATCACAAACTCAGTGGATTTAACATGCAATTTCTTACTAGACACTAAATTCTCACAAACATACGAATGAGTCGATCCAGGATCAATCAATGCAATAACATTAGTGTCGTAAAGAGAAAATGTACCGATGATAACATCTGGTGATGACACGTCTTCGCGTGCGCAAATAGTGTAAGCTCTAGCAGGTGCTCTGGCCTCAGATTTCACTGTAGAATCTCTCGTAGTATTGTGATTACCACTCGTATTTCTCGCATTTCTTGGTGGCCTCCCTCTAGCAGTTGTATTGCTTGATCTTGCATTCTGAGATTTATCTTTTTCATTTAACTCAAGACAATCTCGAATAAAGTGATCTTGTAAACCACATTTGAAACAAGCCCAGTTATTCATTCTATATTCACCAGGATGTCGTCTCTCACATTGCTGACATTCAGGTCTATAATTTCTCACACTGTCAACACTCGATACTGATGTAGCTTGAGCTTTAGGACTTGAGTATTGTTTTTCACGATCTCTATTCGAATACTCGATTGAAGCATTTGGTCAAGTGTATGAATCTCTAAATTTCTTTGACGAATATTGGTACGGCTTACTCATCGATCTTTTTCTCGAGTCTCTAGCCTGTGAATCTGCTTTTCTCTTTTCTTTGCTAAGCTCCTCGGCTTTGCAAGGTCTATCAACCAAGACAACAAATTCTTTTAACTCTAGAATTCCAACTAGAAGTTTAATATCTTCGTTCAACCCGTCAACAAACCGTTTACACATGATTTCTTCAGTAGAAACATATTCCTGAGCATACTTACTCAACCGCACAAATTCTCTTTCGTACTCAGTCACAGTCATACGCCCTTGTTTCAATTATAGAAATTCTTTGTGCTTTTGAACGAGAAAATGCTAACTTATATATTTCTTCCAGAACTCAGTCTAAAAGAATACCTAAGTAACTCTTTCTCTCGGCACCACAGACACTAAAGTATTCCACCACTGATACACTGTATCTCTTAATAATGAAATAGCACACTTTAAACACTCATCTGCCGTGCACAACAACTCATCAAATACTCGAATAGTGTTTTCAAGCCAAAATTCACCTTTCTTGAGATCATCATCAACAGTAGCTCTGAAATCTTCGGCCCCGTATTTTCATTTTTTATCAACTGGCGGCTTATTCAGCCGTTGAACTTCCACAACTTGAGGAGCTACGGGAACCGATTTGGGATTAGATGGGGGTGGAGGTTGTTGAGCAGCCAGGTTTTTCTGGACAAATTGTGTGAACCATTCGTTCATCATTTGGAAAAATACCTCTTTATCCTCTCCTCCATGACTACTCGATACATTTCTAGATTCAGAAGGCGCTGTCCCTTGAGCGGGAGCTGGCGCATTACTCTCAACATCATTAGCTACAACTCGATTGGGATCCATTTGCTATACAAAAACACAATTTAAATTGTCAAGAGTCGTCACATTGTCACAAGTTATATATGGCATGTATAGCTAGACTCTTAAACACGCTACGTTAGTCCTAGAATAGACTAAACAGTAGCTCTGATACCAATAAATGTAACATCCCTCTCCTATTTTGTCTAAAGCCGAAAACACAAGCAGTCATAGCCGATTTTTCCTAAGGCTTTACACTTTTTCTCTTTGCTTTCCCTTGTTGAAGCCGAAATCCTCTAGTGTTCATCAAAAGCCGAAATCAAGTGATCAGCATTTAGGCCATAGCCGAATAGCCCTGTGGATTCAAGTAAAGGTGCTGCCGATTTTAATATAAAGGGGTAAGGATCTATAGTCATCATCTTATTTCTTTTCTTTAAGCCGAAATTAAGATTCTAATGCCATCAATGTCTTTGGCCGAAACTATAAAGGTTTCTTTCGGGATTTCTAGTATAGTCGACTATAAGGAGGATCATTCGGGATTCAAGGTAAGTCATGTGATATTCAGCCAAAGGCCATGTATTGTGATTAAATGTTAGGTTGGATCTAACATATGTCTGTAGGGTATTTCGACAACTCCCTAACCAAGTGGTTGTTTTCAGGATTTAAGAGGTAAGTGAATCTGACATTCGGCCAAGGCCCTATTTTGGTATTTAGATCTGTTTCTTATCCGTTTAAAAGCTGAAACTAATTAGTTAAGTGATTTTAGTGCCTAGCCGATTGCAAGGGAGGAACTCTACGAAGTTTCGGGATTTGATTTGTAGTCAAATCGACAGCAAGGTAAGGATTTAAGTGTGTTAATCCTTCGGGATTTGGTTGTTTGGCTGAATAGGCTATTTCCTAAAATGCTAAATGTTGGCCGAATATAGGAACTAAAGGATCTAAAGCTTAGATCGGGATTTTCGGGATTTGAGTAAACTCGCTAAGTGAATCAGGTGTGTACCCCCACCCTAAGCCCTAATAGATTCATGGTATTGTTTATATGCATGTGTTAATAAGAATGTGTAACATGTGGCTAAGAGTACCATGCAATGGTACAAAGTACTCAGGTACGTTTTCCTACTCCTACTGTGAGTATGATATGATCTGTTATGGCACATATGTGAAATTATAAGAATGTGAATAATAGAACATGGCATGTTAATGCATGATTTGTATGACTTGGGACATATGGGTGATATGTAAAAGGGGAAGTGATCTGGTGGTCTTTACCACGATATCTGAATGTGGTGACTTCGGTCACATTATCTGAATGTGGTGTCTTATGACACAAAATGTTATCTGGTGGCTATGCCACAATATATAAGGGAGATGAGCACGTCGACTGCAGCGACTGCCTTCGATGATGTGTAGCGGATGGAGGGTTGACTTAGTAGTCCCCACGGTGTGCAGGTTGGTACGGGTGATGTGTAGCGGATGGCATCTAGGATTGGGTTCGGGATTGCATCATTTTATTTAAATGCTATAAGTGTTTGTATGTTCTGATATGCCTGAATCTGTTTGGACTTAGTGTTGGTTGTGCACATTGAGTCTGTTGACTCACCCCGTTGTGGGAATATTTTTCAGGTGACGCTCAGTAATGGACCGGGTCGGCAGGAGCTTAGTAGTGGCCATGCTCAGCACGAATTTCATTATTTGGACACTTTATTTTGTTTAAGTACTTTAAATTTATTGTGGGTTTGTTTTTGATGTAATAAGGCCATAGTATGAACTGTTTTATGCATGCATTTTAATTCTTCTATTACGAAATGATTAATGTTAAACCGAGGTAAAAAAATAAATCTTTAAATGTTTTGACACTTAAATTCAATTGATTCTTAATTTAAAAGTAAAATCTTCAAAACAAAATCGACATGTCTTTTTAATATAAAAACAAAGTTTTAATAAACCCCTGATTTCAAAATTAACAAAGTTTTCAATTGAACCCAACATAAGCAAATCTTTCTTCAAAACCACTCGAATTTTTCCTAAGTAACAAACGGATTCTCAAATGTTTTCTCGAGGAACATACCAGATCCGGTCAAGGCTCGTGGGCCGGGTTTGGGGTGTTTCAGCTTGGTATCAGAGCCAAGTTTTTAAACTCTCGGCCTTGGGTTTAAGGCCCAAGACGTTTTCCAATTTAAGCCCAAATAAATTTTTGTGAAATAAGCAGGTTTTTCTGGCATGGCACCTAAGTCTCCGACCCGAAGTCCACCAGGTAAGTACCCCTATCCATTGTGTGAATTATTGTATGATTTGTAGAAGGGTAGAAATGGAACGTAGATTAGTATGATAAGTACTTGAACCATAGGACTAGTTTACCCCAACAATTACATAAAATTTTAAATGCCTAATTAAACAAACCTGTGGCTAAGTCGCCGAGTTAGGGTGTGGCAATCATTGTGCGCATGTCTAGGATTGGATCCGGAAGAGCCTAGTACTTAAGCAGTCCTAGTGACTCACCTCATCTTCGCTAGAATCCTACCTGGTGCGTAGCTACGGTTCACCCTAACCAAGAGGACTCATTCACAGGCTAAACCCAATAACTAAAACCCGAAAGGGATTAGCCGTATTTTCATAAAAACTTCGGTTTTAAAATCACCCAATTACCCCTTTAAATTGTAGCAAAATTTAGTTTGAAAATTTTCCAAAATATTTCTGATCTACAAAATTACCTAAATACCCCTAGTGGTAAAATTACTAAAATGCCCTTGGTTTCCAAAATGACCATACTACCCCCGATTTCAATAACATTCTCTGATTTTGCAAAAACATCCAAAAACTTTATCGTTACAAAATACTAAGGCACCTTGATTTGGAAATTTACGAAATTACCCCTGCTTTACAAAATTACCAACATGATTCTCAAAAAGAACCCTAAGTTTCGCAAACTTTGAAATACCTTTGATTTATAAAGACTTTTCAAATTGACCCTGATTTATTACCAAAATACCCCTGTAGGACAAATGACGAAAATACCCCTGGGTTAGGAACAGACAAGAATGTTTGAATGATGAATGTGTGTGATAGGAACTACTGAATGGATTGTACTTCTCTGAATTAGGATAGAAGACTTGAAACTTTGAATGATCGAAAGAATTACTCCTAAACTTCTTTCATAAAATTTCTTCGCGGATAATCAGTGGAACAAGGACTAATTCATAAAATTTCTTAACCGGATTAAAGCGCGATCGTAAGAATGAGCTCTAGTGGACGTGGTCGTAATGTACGAGGACGCGGTCGAGGTAGAATGACCGTGTCGGAACCCGTTAGATCGGGTTAAGGGTCTGAGAATGAGGTACCACCGCCACCACCACCACCAGCTGTTGGTGTCGAGCAGCAAGATCAGACGGGGGATGATGCTGTATCGCAGGCTGTGCTGCGAGTTCCTGAAATGGTGGCGGGAGCAGGAGGAAATATGGGAGCTCAGAAATCTGTACCCGAGTGACTCTGAGCCAATGGAGCTGAGGTGTTCCGTGGCGTATCTGGTGTGGCACCCAGTACAGCTGAGTATTGGTTGGAGACGACAGAACGAATTATGGATGAGCTGGATCTGACCCCCGAAGAGAAATTGAAAGGAATGGTGTCGCTGTTACGCGATGAAGCATATCAATGGTGGTTAACAGTTCGGGATGGTGCCACAGCTGAGGATCTTACTTGGGAATATGTTAAGGCGGTGTATCAGAAGAAGTATGTTGGGACCAGATATACTGATGCGGAGAGGAAGACATTTCTGGGGCTGGTTCAAGGGAACAAGTTCGTGGCGGAGTACGAAGCTGAATTTCTGAGGTTGAGCCGGTATGCTCGAGGAGTAGTGGCTACGGAGCATGAGTGGTGTGTCCGGTTTGAGGACGGTTTAAGGGATGACCTGAGGTTGTTAATCGCTCCACATCAGGAGCGGGAGTTTTCTGCATTAGTAGAGAAAGCTAAGGTAGCGGAAGGGATTAAGGACTCCGTGAGGCAGAACACAGATCGAAATAAGCAGAAGAGAGGATTTGGGCCGTCAGGTCATCTGGGAATGTTCAGAAAAGGCCTAGAGTAGATGGGCTACGGGGTCAGCAAACTAGTACTGAAGGGCAATATCGTACTTGTGATCAATGTGGGAAGAAGCACTTAGGAGAGTGCTGGAAGAAGACAGGAGGATGTTTCAAGTGTGGGTCCAAGGACCACATGATCAAGGACTGTCCTATTAAGATAGACGGAGGTCGACCAGCAGCTCAGGGTTATAATCAGGCTGGTAGAGGTGGACAGCAGCCTCAGCGAGGTCGTGGTAAGAATGGTAGAGGAAATGGTGCTGGAAGAGGACGTGGAACACCGGGCAGAGGTGTTGGTAATGCAGAGGCAAGGCAGCCAGGTCTAGTGTATGCGGTTCGTCGGAGGGAGGATGGAGACGCGTCGGACGTCATAACCGGTACGTTCCTTGTTTTTGGCAAGCTATACTTTACTTTGATTGATGTGGGCTCGACCCATTCTTATGTTGCATGTAGAGTAGTTGAAACTATAGACATAGCCTCTGAACTTTCTGATAGGGAAATGACTGTAGTAAGCCCACTAGGTCAAACTGTAGTGGTGAACAAGATATTTCGGAGTGTACCCCTAGAAATTGAGGGAGTGAACTTTCCTGCCGATTTGATGGAACTTCCCTTCGGAGAATTTGATCTCATCCTTGGTATGTACTGGCTAGTAAGACATCGGGCTGTGTTGGATTGTGCAGCGAAGCAAATGGAGTTAAGGACCCCGGAGGATGAGGTGGTAATTATGATAGGAGAAAGAAGAAACTACTTGTCTAATGTAGTTTCAACGCTGAAAGCTGATAAGATGGTCCGGAAAGGGTGCAAGGCATTTTTGGCCTTTGTTAGTGCATTGGATACGAAAGAAGGGGGAGTTGATGGAGTTAGAATAGTGAGGGACTTTGTGGATGTTTTTCCGGAGGAATTACCTGGAATACCCCCAGATAGGGAAGTGGAGTTTGGAATTGATCTGCTGCCGGGAACAGCTCCTGTGTCAATTGCCCCATACAGAATGGCACCAAAGGAGTTGGTTGAGCTCAAGGCTCAAATCCAAGAGTTGCTTGATCGTGGGTTTATTCGACCCAGTGTGTCTCCATGGGGAGCACCAGTCTTGTTTGTGAAGAAGAAGGACGAAACTATGCGTATGTGCATAGATTATCATCAGTTGAATAAGCTGACCATCAAGAACAAGTATCCCTTGCCAAGGATAGACGATTTGTTCGATCAGCTCAAGGGGGCAGCGGTTTTCTCGAAGATAGATCTAAGGTCTGGATATCATCAGCTTAAGGTGAAGGAGGTGGATATCCATAAGATGGCTTTTCGGACAAGGTATGGGCATTTTGAGTTCGTAGTACTGCCGTTTGGATTGACGAACGCCCCAGCTGCGTTCATGGATATGATGAACCGGGTTTTTCAACCCTACCTGGATCGGTTCGTCATGGTGTTCATCGACGACATTCTAGTGTACTCCAAGTCTGAGGGAGAACATGACGAGCATCTACGGATTGTGTTGCAAGTGTTAAGGGAGAAAAAGCTCTATGCTAAATTTAGCAAGTGTGAATTTTGGCTTAAGGAGGTGGCGTTCTTAGGACATGTAGTGTCTGCAGAAGGAATAAGGGTGGATCCTAGAAAGATTGAGGCGGTGTTAGATTGGAAACCACCTAAGTCTGTGGCTGACGTTCGTAGTTTCTTGGGATTGGCAGGCTACTACAAAAGGTTTGTGGAAGGATTCTCATCGATAGCCGTACCTTTGACAAAGCAACAGGAGAGATAAGCAACAGGAGAGTTTTGAGAAGCTTAAGAGGGAGCTGACGAAAGCTCCGGTTTTGATTCAGCCGGAGGCAGGAAAGGATTTCGTGGTGTATTGTGACGCTTCACATACAAGATTGGGATGCGTACTGATGCAAGACGGGAAAGTAGTCGCTTATGCGTCTCGGCAGTTAAGGCCACATGAGGTTAACTACCCAACTCATGATTTGGAATTGGCGGCAGTGGTCTTTGCTCTTAAGGTGTGGAGGCACTATCTCTATGGAGAAAAGTCAGTAATCTACATAGACCACAAGAGTCTTAAGTATTTGTTGACTCAGAAGGAGTTGAACCTGAGACAGCGAAGGTGGGTGGAGTTATTGAAAGACTACGATTGTTCCATAGAGTATCATCCGGGCAAGGCAAATGTAGTGGCTGATGCCCTAAGTCGGAAGGTAGTGTCGGATCTGAGGGTGATGTTCACACATCTGAGCTTGTATGACGATGGAAGTCTACTAGCAGAGTTGCAAGTGAAGCCGACATGGTTGAATAAAGTGAAAGAAGGTCAGTTGGTGGATGAGGATTTAAGTGCTAAGTTACAGCAAGTGCAGAATAGAGAGTTGGAGGATTATGGTATTAATGACGAGGGAGTATTGTGCTTCAAGGGTAAGGTCTGTATGCCGAGGAATAAGGAGTTAAGGCAGAGGATTCTTCAGGAATCGCATAGTGGCCCTTATGCTATGCATCCTGGAGGAAGCAAGTTATATCGAGATCTAAGGGAACAATTTTGGTGGCCTGGACTTAAGCGGCAAGTTACAGAATTTGTTGGCAAGTGCTTGACATGTCAGCAAGTTAAGGCTGAGCACCAAGTTCCGTCAGGATTGCTTCAACCGATAAAGATTCCGCAGTGGAAGTGGGAGAGAATCACCATGGACTTCGTTAGTGGGTTTCCCCTTACGCCTACTGAGAAGGACTCGGTATGGGTGATAGTGGATCGGTTGACTAAGTCAGCGTATTTCTTACCAGTGCGAGTTGATTATTCGTTGCAGAAGTTGGCGAAGTTATATGTGGCAGAGATTGTAAGGTTGCATGGAGTGCCGGTGTCAATCATCTCGGATAGGGACCCAAGGTTTACTTCTCGGTTTTGGAAAGCGCTACATCAAGCTTTAGGCACCAAGTTGGATTTCACTACGGCTTTTCAGCCACAGTCGGACGGGCAGTCTGGACGGGTAATTCAAGTGTTAAAGGACATGTTGAGAGGCTGTGTGATGGATTTTAGAGGAAGTTGGGAGGAATATTTGCCTTTAGCGGAATTTGCATACAACAACAGCTATCAAGCCAGTATTCGGATGGCACCGTATGAAGCGTTGTACGGACGGAAGTGTCGAACTCCTACGTGTTGGACGGAATTAGGGGAACGTCGAGTTTTGGGTCCCGAAATTGTGGCAGAATCCGAGGAAAAGGTTGAGATAATTCGGGCACGGTTAAAGGAAGCAGCTGATAGGCAGAAGTCCTACGCGGATCTCAAGCGGAAAGAAATAGAATTTGATGTGGGAGATCAAGTGTTTCTTAAAGTTTCGCCTTGGAAGAAGGTGATGAGATTTGGTGGCAAAGGGAAACTAAGTCCAAGGTTTATAGGACCTTATCGGGTATTGAAGCGAGTTGGACCAGTGGCATACCAGTTAGATTTGCCTTCGGAATTGAAGCAGATGCACGACGTATTCCATGTTTCTATGCTACGTCGTTATCGATCGGATCCATCTCATGTAGTACCAGTTGAATAGGTGGAGCTAAGGCCAGATTTGTCCTACGAGGAAGAGCCGATTCAGATTTTGGAACGAGATGTGAAAGTGCTACGGAGGAAGTCAGTTCCTCTAGTCAAAGTGTTATGGCGAAATCATGGGTCGGAAGAAGCTTTGTGGGAGCCGGAAGAGGCAATGCGACAGCAATACCCTCACTTATTTCAATCAGGTAATTTCGAGGACGAAATTATTTTAAGGGGGTAGAACTGTAATATCCTGGATTATGGCTTATGCATTATTGCTTAATTTTATGAAATAGTATGCCTATGTGTGTTATGAATGTGTTGTATGAATTTTGTGAACTTTAGAAAATAGGAGAGTGCTTTAGAAAATTATTTGAATTTAAATCTAGAAGAGGAAGCTAAGCAGGGTGGCCTTAAGAGAAAATGTAGGGGAAATATGACGCACAAAAGGGCTTGGTTAAGTGGCTTGGAGGCGCCACTTAAGGCCTCTGGAAATGACGCCACAAGCTAGGTGCAAATGGGCCAAGGTTCGAGTCGCATGGGAAGTTAAATAAAAGTTTTTTTTTTGCGGCATCAGGGAAGGGTAATGGATGGCATGGGGAGTCTATGGGGGGAGTTTAAGATGAGGTATTATTCTTTTAAAATTTCGGCTAAAGCAAGGATAAATTATGGATTTTATTTGAATTATTTTTGAATAAGTAAGAGAAGAGGAAAAATAGGAGAATAACAAGGATAAGCTAGTGTAGCCGAAATTATCAGTAGATATCCATCTTTTTCCTTTGTTTTCTTTTATTCTCTCAACTCTTGCTAGCCGAAATCTTCTTCCTAAAAGATCACCATTGCCGATTCCTCCCAAGTCCCATACTTTTCCGTTGAATCCGAATCCCCATCATAAATCTTCTTCTTCTCTTTCTCTCCTATTTTGTCTAAAGCCGAAAACACAAGCAGTCATAGCCGATTTTTCATAAGGCTTTACACTTTTTCTCTTTGCTTTCCCTTGTTGAAGCCGAAATCCTCTAGTGTTCATGAAAAGCCAAAATCAAGTGATCAGCATTTAGGCCATAGCCGAATAGCCCTGTGGATTCAAGTAAAGGTGCTGCCGATTTTAATATAAAGGGGTAAGGATCTATAGTCATCATCTTATTTCTTTTCTTTAAGCCGAAATTAAGATTCTAATGCCATCAATGTCTTTGGCCGAAACTATAAAGGTTTCTTTCGGGATTTCTAGTATAGTCGACTATAAGGAGGATCATTCGGGATTCAAGGTAAGTCATGTAATATTTGGCCAAAGGCCATGTATTGTGATTAAATGTTACGTTGGATCTAACATATGTCTGTAGGGTATTTCGACAACTCCCTAACCAAGTGGTTGTTTTCGGGATTTAAGAGGTAAGTGAATCTGACATTTGGCCAAGGCCCTATTTTGGTATTTAGATCTGTTTCTTATCCGTTTAAAAGTCGAAACTAATTAGGTAAGTGATTTTAGTGCCTAGCCGATTGCAAGGGAGGAACTCTACGAAGTTTCGGTATTTGATTTGTAGTCAAATTGACAGCAAGGTAAGGATTTAAGTGTGTTAATCCTTCGGGATTTGGTTGTTTGGCCGAATAGGCTATTTCCTAAAATGCTAAGTGTTGGCCGAATATAGGAACTAAAGGATTTAAAGCTTAGATCGGGATTTTCGGGATTTGAGTAAACTCGCTAGGTGAATCAGGTGTGTACCCCCCACCCTAAGCCCTAATAGATTCATGGTATTGTTTATATGCATGTGTTAATAAGAATGTGTAACATGTGGCTAAGAGTACCATGCAATGGTACAAAGTACTCAGGTACATTTTCCTACTCCTACTATGAGTATGATATAATCTGTTATGGCACATATGTGAAATTATAAGAATGTGAATAATAGAACATGGCATGTTAATGCATGATTTGTATGACTTGGGACATATGGGTGATATGTAAAAGGGGAAGTGATCTGGTGGTCTTTACCACAATATCTGAATGTGGTGACTTCGGTCACATTATCTGAATGTGGTGTCTTATGACACAAAATGTTATCTGGTGGCTATGCCACAATATATAAGGGCGATGAGCACGTCGACTGCAGCGACTGCCTTCGATGATGTGTAGCGGATGGAAGGTTGACTTAGTAGTCCCCACGGTGTGCAGGTTGGTACGGGTGATGTGTAGCGGATGGCATCTAGGATTGGGTTCGGGATTGCATCATTTTATTTAAATGCTATAAGTGTTTGTATGTTCTGATATGCCTGAATCTGTTTGGACTTAGTGTTGGTTGTGCACATTGAGTCTGTTGACTCACCCCGTTGTGGGAATATTTTTCAGGTGACGCTCAGTAATGGACCGGGTCGGCAGAAGCTTAGTGGTGGCCATGCTCAGCACAAATTTCATTATTTGGACACTTTATTTTGTTTAAGTACTTTAAATTTATTGTGGGTTTGTTTTTGATGTAATAAGGCCATAGTATGAACTGTTTTATGCATGCATTTTAATTCTTTTATTACGAAATGATTAATGTTAAACCGAGGTAAAAAAATAAATCTTTAAATGTTTTGACACTTAAATTCAATTGATTCTTAATTTAAAAGTAAAATCTTCAAAACAAAATCGACATGTCTTTTTAATATAAAAACAAAGTTTTAATAAACCCCTGATTTCAAAATTAACAAAGTTTTCAATTGAACCCAACATAAGCAAATCTTTCTTCAAAACCACTCAAATTTTTCCTAAGTAACAAACGGATTCTCAAATGTTTTCTCGAGGAACATACCAGATCCGGTCAAGGCTCGTGGGCTGGGTTTGGGGTGTTTCATGATAGGTGCACTTGCCTTACTCGTTGTCATTGTTAGTTTGGACACGATCATGGCTCTTCAACACTATAAACAAGGGAAAGAGAAAGGAGTAAGCTTTAAGCTTAGTAAGTCTATATGTAAACAATAAACATCGTACCACATAATCATCAGTCAAACATTACATGCTTTCTAAAAACAAACCATATCCTTATAATCGTGCTTACTCATTTTAAATCTTACCACATCGCAAACACATATCGTAAACATTGCTCACAATTACTTACACATATACCCTGCACTTATCACCACAAAGCCACATGAAATTCCACTTAGTCAAGTTTCTCGATGAACCCTTCGGAATGATACAAGATACCCGATAGTTTTGAACACAACCCACCATTAATCAATAATAGGGTGGTATCGCACACAGCCCACCAATAATGATGATTATGGTGGTATTGCGCACAACCCACCAAAATGATACTATATACGATGGTATTGCACTCAGACCATCGTTAATAAACAACAAGGTGGTATCGCACACAGCCCACCAAAATTTACATATTTACGGATATTTATCCGTACCCATATTTCTCTTCCGAAGATTCATCCGAGAATTTTCTCATTTTCTACTATTTCAATAATTTCACCAATAATCAATTACATCCACACTATGCACTAATAATTAAAACATACGTAATAGGGATGTATCGTTTACATATAAACTTACCTCGGTGCAAAATATGTTAATTTGCGGTTTAGTCCAAAACCTTGCCTTTTCCCGGGTCAAGGTTGATTCTACGTTCTTCTTGATCTATAATAATAAAATTTACTCATTTAATCACTACATAAATTAAGACACTTCAAAATTTCTACTTTGGCAATAATGACTGTTTTGCCATTATATTTTGGGAAAATTACGACTTTGCCCCTGGCTCCTAAATTGTTTTTCATCAAATTTCCTCATTAAAAAAGCCTAACTGAACATTTATTACTCTTATTACAACTCACAATACCAATCATTTCATGCATTTACTACTCAATTTACAACCTTTACCAATAGGTCATTTTAGGTGTTTTCATGGAAACACCTTTTACAAAAGTTGTGTATTTAATACCCAAAAATCATTTTCTTTCATTAAAAACCTAGCAAACAACATAAGCACTCTCATGGAAAATCCCTAAACTTTCAATCATTTTGCAAAATAGTCCTTTCTTTAGCTAGCTTAAGCTTTATGGGTTCCAAAAGTACAAAAATTATCAAAAATAACCATCAAGATGACTTACTTGGAAGGATGAGAAGTAGCTGAAAATTTCAAGCTTCCAAACTCTTAAGTTTACTGATATTTAAAAGTAGAAGATGAAGGAAAGATGAAAAAAAATGATAGCCTCTCTATTTTATTTATCAATTAAGTCACCAAAACCTCACCTAACATTGACCATGTCTCTAATTTGTCCCCTATGGCCGACCATCACTTCCCCAATGGCCTAATTGTACTTTAAGGACCTCCAATTTAATATTCTATAGCTATTAGACACCTCTAGCTTGTAAAATAAAACTTTTGCACTCTATGCAATTTAGTCCCTTTTCGTAATTAAACATGAAATCACCAAAATTAATGCACCAAAATTTTCATGCACCTATATAATAATAATATAACACATATAAAATTATTAAAAATAATTTCTCTGGTCTCGAATTAGTAGTTCCAAAAACAATATCCTTGTAACACCCCAAACCCGGTCAACACACCACGACCGAATCTGGTATGTTACGGGGAAAACGAATTATGACGAAGATAGGTTTCCGTTTAAAAGTTTGATAAAACACTTTGCTTGTGTTTCATACTTGTGGAAATCTTGGGCATGATTGTATAAAAACCGATGATGTATTTGAAAATCCAGAAATTTCGAAAACTTAATCAGTTATGAATTGACTTAGTAGAAAATCGAGTTTAAGTTTGAAAAACGTTTGAGTTTTCTTTATCTCAAATTACAGTGTGATACCCGATGGTATAGTTTAAAACATATCGCTTTGTAGTTTTGAAATCTTTATCTTTCCAAGTTCTAGCAAATTTTAACCCAATTAATTTGTTAAGGCATATTAAAAATCTACTTTAAGCATAAACATAGCAAAACATAATTTAAAGGCTGTTTACAATCCAGAATAAAAACCAAATAGAATTAGATAAACTAAAGTACCGAATTTTTAAAGTCAGAGCAAATCCGTATTTATTCATGGCATGAGCAGCTCGAGTCCATCCCGGCTCCATGTCCGCGTCTAAGTGTCACCTGAAATGTCAAAGGAGAAGGTGAGTCGCAAGACTCAGTGCATAAATCCCTCTCCCGATAATACAACAGGCTAACACACATCATAACAAAGCAATACAATTAATGCACCCGTTCCTAACCATCCATAACACCTTTTCTACCCCGTGTGGTACCAAACCACTGGTGGTGCCAAACCACTGGTGACCCAAAGTCACGATATCCATCAATGTGGTGCCAAACCACTAGTGACCCAAAGTCACAAATAACCAACTGTGGGGCCAACCCACGTGTGATACCAAATCCTAGCGACAATCCCGTATCTCTCAAGTGGGGCCAACCCACGGTGGTGTTAAACCACAGGGACGAGTCGCGATGAGGTGCCAAACCTCTGGTGTCCCAAAGACACAAGTGTGATACCAAATCACTGGTGACCGTAGTCACGAATCGAATGATGGGGCCAACCCATCGTGTGATACCAAATCACTGGCGTCGATCCCGTCTAATCAACTGTGGGGCCAACCCACTGTGGTGCTAAGCCACTGGGACGAGACGCTGAGGTGCCAAACCTCTGGTGACCCAAAGTCACAAAATATCATCTGTGGTACCAAACCAGTAGAGGTGCCAAACCTCTGGTGTCCCAAAGACACGGATATCATATTCCCCCTCACCCATACATGTCATACCGATGCAAATCATGTAAATAATGCAATCATGCCATTATGTTTAATATCGCATCTCATATCACATACATCAGCAATCATGCTAACATATACCATCAATAGAACTCGTAATGGAACGGACTTACCCGGATCCGTACCCATACCCCATTGGGTACCATATCCATCAACCATATTGTTTTGATCTTAATAAGCTAACAGGTTATTAAACATATCACTAAGTAGATAGTGTGTTAGTTTACACACCTGGTAAATCGCAAGTCTAAATCCCAAAGAACCCGTCTAAATCCCTCGATCACCTCGACAACCTTGTTCCTATAATCGGCCAAACATAGGTTAGTCTCTTATACCATTCGGCCAAAACCAACAAATCAAGAGGGTTTAACGCTTAACCCTTACCTTACCCTTGATTTGGTTTCCTACCAAAACCCGAACCAATCGATGGTTCCTAATTCAATCGGCCACACCCTGAAAGAAAACAGTTAATCCTTCGAACACTTGTCTTGACGAAACTAAAAGAATGAACTAATAGAACCAGCCCTTACCATCACTTACCAAACGGTTAACAAAGAAAGAAGGCTCCACTTGACCGCCTCCCAATCCCTGATGCCCCTAAAGAAATCGGTTATCCAAAACGAAAGGTTATCCCCCTTTCACAAACCAACACCGGCACTAAGCCAAACCAAAATACATAAAAACGAGGGAGAGGGAAAATGGCCATTCGGCCAAGCACCTACCTAACTCCAAACGATTGAAAACACACCCCCAACAAGATTAACACTCCTCTAGGATTCGGCCAAGATGAACACACTAGGAGAGAGGAGAGTTTCGGCTAACACCTTTAACAAAGAGGGGAAAAAGGTTTCGGCTTCACACCAAGGAAGAGAACTCAAGAGAAAAGTGGAGAGAAAAGGGGTTGATATTCGGCTAATTAACAAAATAGAACAAAGAGAAAGATAGGTACTTTCGGTTTGAAAGAAGAAGCAATGGAGAAAGGTATTTTGGAGAATGGGGTTTCGGCTAAGGAGATTTCAAAAACAAGAAAAACAAGAGAGTACGAGAGGAAGAGAGAACTAGCTTCGGTTTACACAAATGAAGAAGAAAGAGAGAGAGGAAGGAACATTCGGCTGCCAAGAAAATTGAGAGAAAACAAGCAAATTCGGCAAAGGTTGCTTGGACTTTCGGTTTCAAGAAGTAAAGGGAAAAATGAGAGGAACTCTTTAGAAAAATTGGCTTGCTTTTGACAAAAAGAAAAAGTTTGGCTTACCAATTGCTTTTGGCCGAAAAATGCACAAAATTGCCTATTGAATTTCGGCAATCCACTCCCCACACTACCAAGCCGTCCACTCCCCCAAACTCTCCCCCAAGATTCGGCCACCACCCTCCAAGCACTCACCTCCACTAGTTCAAAGTTGTTGAACTAGTCAACCTCTTAAAATCACTCTCCACTCACCATTCAAAGTGGTAGACTTAGTCCAAGGCAAAGTTTGAACTGCCTACAACTTCTCCCTTCCATGCTGTCAAAAAGGTTGCAAAATGTGGCCACTCCGCAGCTTGAACACAGGACCTCTCCCCTGCAAGTGGCGTCACACTCTCAAGCCCTTAGTGGCGCCTATCCTGCCACTCCACCAACTCATCTCTTGTGCTAAAACTTGCCAATTAAAACCCTTAAACCCCAGCTTCCTCAGCTCCTCTCACCTAAGCCCAAAAACTAAAATTTTCCCTACCTCTCAGGCTCACACCTAGCTTACAACTAAGCTCCAAAACAACAAGAACAACAACATAGCAGGCAAATAACATGCAAACAGTGCCACGACAAAAATAGCCCCTAACCCGGGATATTACAGTTCTACCCCCTTAAAAATAATTTCGACCTCGAAATTACCTGATCAGAAGAGTTGCGGGTATTGCTGTCTCATCACATCCTCGGGTTCCCACGTGGCTTCTTCCTCGTCATGATTTCGCCAAAGAACCTTAACCAAAGGCACAGACTTCCTACGCAGAACCTTTACATCCCGATCTAGAATCTGCACAGGTTCCTCCTCCATGGTCAAATCTGGATTTACCTCGATGTCTTCCACAGCTACCACATGCGATGGATCTGAACGGTAACACCGAAGCATCGAAACATGAAATACATCGTGAATCTGACTTAGCTCTGCTGGCAGCTCAAGCTGATACGCTACTGGTCCCACTCGTCTCAGTACCTTATACGGCCCAATAAATCTTGGACTTAACTTGCCTTTCTTTCCGAACCTCAACACTTTCTTCCATGGTGAGACCTTCAGAAAAACTTGATCCCCCACAGCAAACTCTATATCTCTTCGCTTAAGATCGGCATAAGACTTCTGCCGGTCCAAAGCTTCCTTTAATCGATCCTGAATCAACTTAACCTTGTCTTCGGTCTCAGCAACCAACTCGGGTCCCAACAACTGACGTTCACCCAACTCCGTCTAACACGTAGGTGAGCGACACTTCCTACCGCACAATGCCTCATATGGTGCCATCTTGATGCTCGCTTGGTAACTATTGTTGTAGGCAAACTCGGCTAATGGTAGAAACTCCTCCCAACTACCTCTGAAATCCAGAACACAACCTCTCAGCATATCCTCTAAGACTTGAATAACCCTTTCCGATTGCCCGTCAGACTGCGGGTGAAAAGCCGTGCTGAAATCCAAACGCGTACCCAGAGCCTGATGCAACGCTTTCCAGAACCTTGACGTAAATCTGGGATCCCTATCCAAAATGATCGACACTGGCACACCATGCAACCTCACTATCTCTGACACATACAGCTTCGCTAACTTCTGAAGTGAGTAGTCAACCCTCACCGGAAGAAAGTGAGCTGATTTAGTCAGTCGATCCACAATTACCCAAACTGAATCCTTCTTGCTTGGCGTAAGCGGTAATCCACTGACGAAATCCATGGTTATCCTTTCCCACTTCCACTGAGGAATCTTCACTGGCTGAAGTAACCCTGACGGCAACTGATGCTCAGCCTTGACCTGCTGACATGTCAAACACTTCCCTACAAACTCTGTCACTTCTCTCTTCAGACCAGGCCACCATATCTTGCTACCTCCAGGATGCATAGCATATGGACTGCTATGTGCGTCCTGAAGAATCTTCTGCCTCAGCTCCACATCCTTGGGCATACAAGCTTTACCTTGGAAACACAGCACCTCATCACTAGACAAACTGTAACCTTCCAAACCACCATCCTGCACCTGCAACCTCTGCGCACTCAGAACCTTATCCTCTAACTGTTTCTCTCTGATCTGCTCAACCCAAGTAGGCTTAACCTGCAATTCTGCCAGAATACTTCCGTCGTCATACAAACTCAAATGGGCAAACATCGCTCTTAAATCCGAAACAACCTTACGGCTCAACGCGTCTGCCACGACGTTAGCCTTGCCCGAATGATACTCAATCGAACAGTCGTAGTCTTTTAGCAACTCAACCCATCTGCGCTGCCTCAAATTCAAATCCTTCTGAGTCAAAAGGTACTTCAGACTCTTGTGATCCGTGTAGACTATCGATCTCTCTCCGTACAAGTAATGCCTCCAAATCTTCAAGGCGAAGACTATAGCCGCTAGCTCCAAGTCGTGCGTCGGATAGTTGACCTCGTGTGGCCTCAGCTGTCGAGATGCGTAAGCCACAACCTTACCTTCCTGCATCAGCACACAACCCAAACCCATATGTGATGCATCGCAGTATACTGTGAATTCCTTACCAGCCTCAGGTTGAATCAAAATCGGAGCTTCTGTCAGAATCTTCTTAAGCTTGTCGAAACTCTCCTGTTGTTTCTCAGTCCAAACAAACGGAATCCCTTTCCTTAACAACTTGGTCATCGGCACTGCGATCAACGAGAAACCTTCTACAAACCTTCGGTAGTATCCTGCCAAACCCAGAAAACTCCGAATCTCAGCCACTGACTTAGGCGGCTTCCAATCCAAAACTGCCTCAATCTTTCGAGGATCCACTCTAATTCCCTCAGCTGACACTACATGACCCAAAAAAGTCACTTCTCTAAGCCAGAACTCGCACTTACTAAACTTAGCATAAAGCTGCTTCTCCCTCAAAATCTGTAACACTACTCGCAAATGCGCATCATGCTCTTCCTCTGTCTTTGAGTACACCAAGATGTCGTCTATGAAAACCACGACGAACCGATCCAAATACTGCTGAAACACCCTATTCATCATATCCATGAATGCTGCAGGCGCGTTAGTCAACCCGAAAGGCATTACCAGAAATTCGTAGTGCCCATACCGAGTCCGAAACGCTGCCTTGTGGATATCCGCCTCCTTCACCTTTAACTGGTGATACCCAGACCTCAAGTCGATCTTCGAAAATACCGCTGCACCCTTCAGCTGATCAAACAAATCATCTATCCGTGGCAACGGATACTTGTTTTTAATCGTCAGCTTATTCAACTGGCGGTAGTCTATACACATCCGCATCGTACCATCTTTCTTCTTTACAAAGAGTACCGACGCTCCCCAAGGCGAAACACTTGGCCTGATAAAACCCCGATCCAACAACTCCTGGATCTGAGCCTTAAGCTCCACCAACTCCTTGGGCGCCATCCTATACGGAGCAATAGACACTGGCACAGTCCCGGTAACAGATCTATCCCAAATTCTATCTCACGATCCGTCAGCAAACCCGGAAGCTCTTCAGGAAACACATCAGCAAATTCTCCAACTGTCCGAACTTTCTCTACAGCAGACTCTTTAGCCTCCAAGGCATACACATGAACCGCATACGCTTCACAGCCCTTTCTGACCATTTTCTCAGCCTTCAGAATAGATACCACATTTGATAAGTAATCTCTCCTATTACCTATCATAACCACTTCATCACCCTCAGATGTCTTAAGAACCATGCGCTTAGCCGCGCAATCCAACCTCGCCTGGTACTTAACCAACCAGTCTATCCCAAGAATCAGATCGAACTCCACAAACGGCAGTTCCATCAGATCAGCAGCAAACACTACCCCTTGAAGTTCTAGGGGTACATCCTTAAACAGCTTATCTACCACTACAGAGTGACCTAGAGGGCTAATTACAGTCATCTGCCTAGAAGTGGTTTTAGAGTCTAAATCCATGGTCTCTACTATACTACTAGCAACGTAAGAATGCGTCGAACCCACATCAATCAAAGCAGTAAATGGAGAACCAAAGATCAAGAACGTACCGGTTATGACGTCCGGTGCGTCGCCCTCCTCTCGGCGCCTCGCTGCATACACTAACCCAGGCTGTCTGGCCTCAGAACTACCTGCACCTCTGCCCGGTGCTCCACGGCCCCGACCAGAACCATTACCTCCTCTGCCATTACCACGACCCCTCTGCAGTGGCGGTCCATTATTCCAGAACTGAGTACGGCCCTGACCCTCGGACTGAATCCTAGCCAACTTACGCGGACAGTCCCTCACGCGATGATCCAGAGAACCACACTCAAAGCAACCTTTTCCACCGGTCCAGCAACCTCCCCAATGAGATTTCCCACAACGGTTACACTGCGGCGGTCCTTGACTAGCAGCAACATTCCTACCAGACTGATTCGGCCCACTCTGCCTAGCCCTTTTCTGAGGATTACCCGACAACCCAGAACACCCAAAGCTCCTCTTATGCCTATTCCTGTCCATGCCCTGCCTTACCGACTCCTTAACACCCTCGGCTACCTTAGCCTTCTCAACCAGGACAGCAAACTCACGCTCCTGCTGTGGAGCAATGAGCAACCTAAGTTCGTCTCTCAGACCATCCTCAAAACGAACACACCTCTCGTGCTCTGTAGCCACAATGCCCCTAGCATACCGGCTCAGCCTCAAGAACTCAGCCTCGTACTCTGACACGGACTTACTCCCCTGAACTAGCCTCAGAAATGCTTTCCGCTGTGCGTCGATGTAGCTAGCTTCGATGTACTTTTTCTGATAAGCAGCCTTAAAATAATCCCACGTAAGATCCTCTGCTGCAGCACTGTCCTGAACCGTGAGCACCACTGGTATGACTCATCCCGAAGAAGCGATACTATGCCCTTCAGCTTCTCCTCAGCAGTCAGGTCAAAATCGTCCATAATCCGCTCGGTCGCCTCCAGCCAATACTCAGCCGTGCTGGGAGCAACACCAGAAACACCTCGGAAAACCTCAGCCCTGTTTGCCCGAAGTCGCTCAGGCACAGATTTCCTAACTCCTGCGCCTCCACCTACTCCAGCTACCCTTTCTAAAACTAGCAGCATCGCCTGTGACACTGCATCGTCCCCATTCTGATCTTGAAACTCACCACCTCCAGCTGGTGGCGGTACCGGTATCTCATTTTTTGACCCCTGACCAGATCCTACGGGTTCAGAAACTGTCATCCTACCACGACCTCGTGCACGACCGCGTCCACCTCGAGCACTCATGACTAAGATCTCTACTTGTCTGATTTAAAAGTTTTATGCATCAGTATTTATTCCACTGTTTTAAAGCAAAGTCTTATGAATATTGCTTATTAAGGAAGTTTTTGTTTTCGCGAGTTCACAGAATCCTATCAGTTTCAGTTACTAAAGTCATCTTACTATTGCAAGTCATTCAATCACATCTCATCAAAATCACAAGTAATAGTAAGGGGTACTTACCTGGGCGGATTGGTGCCGGAGACTCAGTGCCATGCCTTTCAAAACCATGCTTTTAAAACAAAAACTCTTAAAATAGTCTTTTAAAACAATTTGGGCCTCAGACCCACAGCCGAGCTTTTGAACTTGGCTCTGATACCAAAATTGTAACACCCCAAACCCGGTCAACACACCACGACTGAATCTGGTATGTTACGGGGAAAACGAATTATGACGAAGATAGGTTTCCGTTTAAAAGTTTGATAAAACACTTTGCTTGTGTTTCATACTTGTAGAAATCTTGGGCATGATTGTATAAAAACCGATGATGTATTTGAAAATCCAGAAATTTCAAAAACTTAATCAGTTATGAAGTTAAAACATAATTATTAACTTAGTAGAAAATCGAGTTTAAGTTTGAAAAACGTTTGAGTTTCCTTTATCTCAAATTACAGTGTGATACCCGATGGTATAGTTTAAAACATATCGCTTTGTAGTTTTGAAATCTTTATCTTTCCAAGTTCTAGCAAATTTTAACCCAATTAATTTGTTAAGGCATATTAAAAATCTACTTTAAGCATAAACATAGCAAAACATAATTTAAAGGCCGTTTACAATCCAGAATAAAAACCAAATAGAATTAGATAAACTAAAGTACCAAATTTTTAAAAGTCAGAGCAAATCTGTATTTATTCATGGCATGAGCACCTCGAGTCCATCCCAGCTCCATGTCCGCGTCTAAGTGTCACCTGAAATGTCAAAGGAGAAGGTGAGTCGCAAGACTCAGTGCATAAATCCCTCTCCCGATAATACAACATGCTAACACACATCATAACAAAGCAATACAATTAATGCACCCGTTCCTAACCATCCATAACACCTTTTCTACCCCGTGTGGTACCAAACCACTGGTGGTGCCAAACCACTGGTGACCCAAAGTCACGATATCCATCAATGTGGTGCCAAACCACTGGTGACCAAAAGTCACAAATAACCAACTGTGGGGCCAACCCACGTGTGATACCAAATCACTAGCGACAATCCCGTATCTCTCAAGTGGGGCCAACCCACGGTGGTGTTAAACTACAGGGACGAGTCGCGATGAGGTGCCAAACCTCTGGTGTCCCAAAGACACAAGTGTGATACCAAATCACTGGTGACCGTAGTCACGAATCGAATGGTGGGGCCAACCCATCGTGTGATACCAAATCACTGGTGTCGATCCCGTCTAATCAATTGTGGGGCCAACCCACTGTGGTGCTAAGCCACTGGGACGAGACGCTGAGGTGCCAAACCTCTGGTGTCCCAAAGACACGGATATCATATTCCCCCTCCTCTCATATCACCCATACATGTCATACCGATGCAAATCATGTAAATCATGCAATCATGCCATTATGTTTAATATCGCATCTCATATCACATACATCAGCAATCATGCTATCATATACCATCAATAGAACTAGTAATGGAACGGACTTACCCGGATCCGTACCCATACCCCATTGGGTACCATATCCATCAACCATATTGTTTTGATCTTAATAAGCTAACATGTTATTAAACATATCACTAAGTAGATAGTGTGTTAGTTTACACACCTGGTAAATCGCAAGTCTAAATCCCAAAGAACCCGTCTAAATCCCTCGATCACCTCGACAACCTTGTTTCTATAATCGGCCAAACATATGTTAGTCTCTTATACCATTCGACCAAAACCAACAAATCAAGAGGGTTTAACGCTTAACCCTTACCTTACCCTTGATTTGGTTTCCTACCAAAACCCGAACCAACCGATGGTTCCTAATTCAATCGGCCACACCCTGAAAGAAAACAGTTAATCCTTCGAACACTTGTCTTGACGAAACTAAAAGAATGAACTAATAGAACCAGCCCTTACCATCACTTACCAAATGGTTAACAAAGAAAGAAGGCTCCACTTGACCGCTTCTCAATCCCGGATGCCCCTAAAGAAATCGGTTATCCAAAACGAAAGGTTAACCCCCTTTCACAAACCAACACCGGCACTTAGCCAAACCAAAATACATAAAAACGAGGGAGAGGGAAAATGGCCATTCGGCCAAGCACCTACCTAACTCCAAACGATTGAAAACACACCCCCAACAAGATTAACACTCCTCTAGGATTCGGCCAAGATGAACACCACTAGAAGAGAGGAGAGTTTCGACTAACACCTTTAACAAAGAGGGGAAAAAGGTTTCGGCTTCACACCAAGGAAGAGAACTCAAGAGAAAAGTGGAGAGAAAAGGGGTTGATATTCGGCTAATTAACAAAATAGAACAAAGAGAAAGATAGGTACTTTCGGTTTGAAAGAAGAAGCAATGGAGAAAGGTATTTTGGAGAATAGGGTTTCGGCTAATGAGATTTCAAAAACAAGAAGAACAAGAGAGTACGAGAGGAAGAGAGAACTAGCTTCGGTTTACACAAATGAAGAAGAAAGATAGAGAGGAAAGAACATTCGGCTGCCAAGAAAATTGAGAGAAAACAAGCAAATTCGGCAAAGGTTGCTTGGACTTTCGGTTTCAAGAAGTAAAGGGAAAAATGAGAGGAACTCTTTAGAAAAATCGGCTTGCTTTTGACAAAAAGAAGAAGTTTGGCTTACCAATTGCTTTTGGCCGAAAAATGCACAAAATTGCCTATTGAATTTCGGCAATCCCACTCCCCACACTACCAAGCCGTCCACTACCCCAAACTCTCCCCCAAGATTCGGCTACCACCCTCCAAGCACTCACCTCTACTAGTTCAAAGTTGTTGAACTAGTCAACCTCCTAAAATCACTCTCCACTCACCATTCAAAGTGGTAGACTTAGTCCAAGGCAGAGTTTGAACTGCCTACAACTTCTCCCTTCCATGCCGTCAAAAAGGATGCAAAATGTGGCCACTCCGCAGCTTGAACACAGGACCTCTCCCCTGCAAGTGGCGTCACACTCTCAAGCCCTTAGTGGCGCCTATCCTGCCACTCCACCAACTCATCTCTTGTGCTAAAACTTGCCAATTAAAACCCTTAAACCCCAGCTTCCTCAGCTCCTTTCACCTAAGCCCAAAAACTAAAATTTTCCTTACCTCTCAGGCTCACACCTAGCTTACAACTAAGCTCCAAAACAACAAGAACAACAACATAGCAGGCAAATAACATGCAAACAGTGCCACGACAAAAATAGCCCTTAACCCGGGATATTACAATCCTAACTAGCCCCAAAATTGGGTTGTTACACATAATTATTTTTATACAATTTTTAGTGATTTTCCAAAGTCGGAACAGGGATTTTGAAATCATTCTGACCCTGTCTTACAAAATTTCAAACATCTCGAAATATGAAATTCTTTCGCTTACACCATTTCTTTTATGTGAAAATAGACTCAATAAGCTTTAATTTCAAATCTTAGTCAACTTCTAATTCTATTTCCACCATTTTTTTGTGATTTTTCAAAGACACATAACCGCTGCTGTCCCAAAACTGTTTTATTGCAAATTTTACTCTATCATGTTTTCTTTGTATTAATTCCCATTTGCACACATATAACACTAAAGTATGTCCATAGTTACCCATGTCAATTGCTAGTCATCATCAAATATTTACAAGTCTTTATTGTAACACTTACTCCATATCAACCTTAGCAAAGTTCAATCACATATCGAGCACATTGCTCATGAATATATATACACATGTACTTGCACTTGTTCATCACATAATCACATTCAATTACACTTATTCATTTTCCCGTTGAACACATCGAAATATTATTGGATACATCAGAAGTTTGCACATAAGTGCCATACTTGTAGCCAAAGCTACTTCACATCACTTTTCACATAGAGACTCGTTCTCGAGCTATTCACTTTCACGGGTATGCTCACTCAAGCTGTCGGTCATTCGTTACTACTCAATGCTGCTCACACAAGCTGTCAGGTATTCGTAACACATGCCGATATACCAAACCGCTGGTAGAAGTTAAGACTAGCACCCGGATTCACTTAGTCACAATTTCACATAGATTTCACATAGGTCCCTAGTGACATGTCACTTGTATCTTATTCTATTTCTAAGGTTCAATCAGGAAATTTCTCACTTGTCGATATTATGTCAATTAGATCAAATATTCAGCCACAATTCATACCATTTATCAAAATATGAAAACGTAAGTAAAAACGATGCATAATTTACATACAAACTTAACTCAGTAGCACAATCGGTGAAAAGGACTTATTCGTCATATTCTTTGTTTTCCTCCGTTCTAAGTCTGAATCCAGTTTTCGTTGATCTATAACAACACATTTAACTCATTTATTCATTCTGCTACTCAAATTAGCCTAAATTCACATTTTGGAAAAATTACATTTTTGCCCCTAAACTTTGTCATATTTACACTTTTGCCCCTAGGCTCGTAAATTGATTTTTATTCAATTTTCTTGTATTTTAAGCCTAGATAAACCATGAAACACCCCTAGACCCGGCCCAGACATTATGGACGAAATTGGGAATGTCACATCAAAGGCATAATTCAAAACGATTTTTGTTAAGTTAAAATTTAAGGCCTAAAAGCCCAAATTCCTTGAATCTTGTAAGTTAGACTGGAAGCCCATGTTTTTAAGTTATAGCCATTTCGAAAACCATGTTTAGACTTTTTAAAAAATATATTTATTCAAGTTTAATAATCTAACAGTTGAAACATTAATAACAATACTCAAAAGCTAAAGTCGAATCGTAGAATACATGGCCTTATTACAATCCAACAGAAACAATGTAATTAAAATTAAGTCTTTCAAACTAATTAAAAACTACTTGCAGTGTGGCCACCTCTGAGTCCTCTTCCACGTCAAGCCGTCTACTGAGGATCACCCGAAACATTTAATAAAAAGGGGGTGAGTTTCGAAACTCAATGTGTACGACCCTTGGTAATCCAATCAATATACAATTATCACATTGGGCCTAAGCCCTATCACAAACGGTATGTAATATCCTAGAATTAGGGGTTATGCGTGTAGTGCATAATTCAAGTGTAAGTGGGCTTAGTGTGCGTTTGGATGAGTTTTAAGGGTTTTTAGAATTTTAGAATGTAAGGGAATGCCTTAGAAAAATATTAGATTTTTATTCTTAAAAGGGAGCTAGTCAAGATAGGCCTTAAGAAAATTTGTTGGAGGATTTAAACACAAGGAGTCAATTGGTAAAGTGGCAAGTGGAGTGTGGAGTGTATTAATGGTCTTAGGTTCGAATCCCATGGATGGCAATAAGGTGACTTTTATTTTTGAATTGTATGGCATGTGTTGGTCAAACTCTAATTAAGGTAAGGATGGACTTTGTTATTTATGGATAGTAGACTAAAGGAAAAAGGCAAGTGATTAACTAAGGTATGGAATCAAGAAAATATGGTATGATAAGGGGACAAAAGGCATGGATTAAGGGATGAGGTTTGGAAACCTTTTAATGGCATTTTGTCCATGAACATGGACGGTTTCATGTACTAGGGGGAAGGAGTTGGACGGCATTTAGGCTTTTAAAAGGATGAGATAAGGTTCGTATTTCTTTTAAATTTTTGGCTAAGATTAGTTGATAAATGTAGTTTTATTTTCATTTATTTTGAATGGATGATAAGAGTTAAATGAGGAGAGAAAAATGGGACATGATAGGGGAGGGAGTAATGGTCGAATATAGGGCTCTCGGGGGTAGCATTTTCAGCTTTGAAGCTTGATAAGGAGGGTGTGCCAAAAATTAGAGTTTTCTTTTCTCTCTAAGTGCCGTTTTTGTGCATAAGCCATTTAGTTTCGGTTTCCCTTCTCTTTGATTTGTGTTCGAAACTTCAAAGACCATTAAGGTCACTAGCGTTTTCTTCTTGAGGCCGAATGTTTCATGACCATTTGGAAACCATAGCCGAATTATTATAGCATTCACCTGTTCTTCTCAGAGTTTCATTCAAAAGTCGAAAGTGTTAAGTACCTATTCTTCTCCTTTTCTCTTCTTTTTCTAATCATTTGCAAAAGCTAAAATACCTTTTTTTGTGATAGCCGAATCTCCCTAGTGTCCTCTAAGCCGAACCTATAATCCCTTGTTATCTTCTTCTAGTAGCCGAATACATTCTTCTGTTCTGTGGTCGAATCTATCTAGAGCCTATAGAGAGGAAGGCGTCGACATTCTTTTTCCATCAAGCTTTCAATCGGTTTCTAATATTGTGGTAAGGGGTTGTCGTTCTATTTGTTTCTCATTATTTTATTAAGTCAAGGAGACTAACTCCCTTTTCTTGTGATGGCCGGATTCATAAAAGGAGTTATCGGGATTTTGGTAGGCTAATGTTAAGGGATAGGAAGTCGTTCGGGATTTCGACTACTCTAGGTAAGGTAGTGGTGGTATTCGGCCATAGGCCATTTTGGTATAATGCTAGCCGATTCTGACTTAGGTTGTGTAGGAAGGAGTTCAACAATCACAAGGGTGCAAATCGTTTAGACGTGGGTTTCGGGATTTGATCGATTGTGCCAAAACAGGTGTGTAGTTATCGCACTGTCTCTTGATTGTTATTATGTGCTATTATGTATATGTGTATGATGTGATTAGTAGCCGACAAGAATGGCTAAGATGGTGGATACCCATGATGGGTAATCGATTAATCAGGTCAGTATTTTATGACGTTAATTTATATATGGTATATGTATGAAATTGGGATGGCATGTGATGTATATTTGTTTTAAATGATATTATTGTCATGATATGTGCATGGGAATTTGGGATATGAATATCGAAGGACGGGGTGTACATTTATGTATGTGGTCTGATGTTGGCCTTGTGCTACATTAGCGCTTAATGTTAGCTATGTGCTTCATCAAGGGAGGTGTTGGCTAGGTGCCACATCTCGGCGGATGATAGCTGTGTGCATCACCGTGGATAGAGGATGATCTTGAGTCACCTCGTGGATATTGACTTGTGGGGTCACTTAGGTGATCGGTGGCTTTGCCACGGCCTTGGGCAGCAGGTCTGCCAAGGTAAGATATGTGGGATCACTTAGTTGATCGGTGGATTAGCCACGGCCTTGGGCAGTAGGTCTGCCAAGGTAGGTGTAATGGATGGACTCTAGGATGGGTTGGGATGCATTTTTGCATGACTGATTATGTGGATCAATGTGGATATGGGCCAAGCCCAATATGTGAAATTATGTGGATAAATTGCCTTATCATCTGATTTGTGATTGATGTGTGGATGTGGGCCAAGCCCATATGTGGAGACATGTGAAATAACTATACACTGAGTCTGTTTGACTCACCCAATTTTTACCAACATCGCAGGTGATGCATAAAGCTTGGACCGGGTTGGAGTGGATATGAGGTGGCCCATGCAAAAGAAGTTTCTACTTATTTTAATAAAGTTTATATTTTCAGTATTTCAAGTATTTGTTTATTGTAATAAGGCCACTTTAAGTATTTGAGGTTTATTATTATGTTTTAAGTTGGATTGTCGATTATAATATTATCTGAAAATGTTTTAATTTTTAGCAACTTTCCTTTTAAAATATATGATAAAGTTTTTAACCGAAGAATTTGTAACATCAAAGTTTTACTTAAAGTTTTAAATACGAAATGATTTATTAACCACAACAAACTTTCATGATTTAGTTTATGAGTCAAAATATTTTTCAAACGTTTTCCTCAGTGGCATTCTGAATTCGGCCGTGGCTCGTGGGCCGGGTTTGAGGTGTTACACGGTAGTCTTGGGCCTTAGCCTGCAATGACCTCACAACACATCAGTATCACATGGATGCAATGCACCCATCCCAAATCCAACCCGGCACTCCATTTCCCTTCCCACCCTATACTCCTGTGGGGATATAAATATCATCCCACCCATCCCTACACTCCAAAGGTAGCACCAACAACGGCACTACTCAAACGTTGCAGCAAAGCTGTTATATATTTAATGGGCTTAAGCCACCGGTGGATCCACGATCATCAAGCGACTATGCGATCCTTGCATATCTTCCTCCGTATCATCAAAATCCACCCAAGTGCAACATATATTTCATGAATGCAACATACACATTTTCACACATTCGGCACTTAGGGGTATTTTAGTCATTTCACTACCCAAGGGTATTTTCGTAAATCTACTCTACAGGGTATTTAGGTAATTTTGCAAAATAGAGGTATTTTAGAAATTTTGTAAATCAGGGATGTTTTGGTAATTCTGCAAATCAAGGGTATTCTGGTAATTTTACAATTCGAGGGTATTTTAGTAATTTTGCAAATCTAAGGATATGTTGGTAATTTTCAAACTAAGGGTATTTGGTAATTTTCAAACTAAGGGTATTTGGTAATTTTTCAAATCAAGGGTATTTTGGTCCCTCTCGGGTTTTAGTTATGAACTTTGGCCCATTAACAAGTCCTTGCGGCTAAAGTGAACAGACACTACGCACCAGGTAGGATTCCAGAGAAGAGGAGGTGGGTCGCTAGGACCGCTTAAGTGCCAAGCTCTCCCTAGATCCAATCCTAGACATGCATATGTCCATTGCCACACTCTAACACAGCGACTTGTCCCCGGACATGTTGATTATTAAATTAAGTCTTACGCGATTTAAGAGTTGTTCAGAACTATGCCTAAAGTCCATCAAACCCTAGCATACTTGTCTACATCCCCATAAAGCCCATCAAGCCCATTTCACATTCATATAGCCCATTAAGCCCAAATCACATCATTATGGCCCATTAGGCCCAGATCTCATTCATATGGCCTATTAGGCCCAAAACAATTCCAGATCATGTAACATGCATGACAATCAATTTCATCAAACTTAGCCTCAGGGCCCACCGGCCCCATTTAGCCACTTCGGCTTTTCGGCTTTCCGGCATTACCGATGTCTTGTGTGTGTAGTGTTTGTACACACCCTGTTACTGCGACGTGCTATACTATCCTTGGTCTTGAACCTACAACCAACCAACCTTCAATCAATCACCCATACTTAATCAAAATATTTACCAAAAGCCGAAGCCCTATCGTAAACCTTACCACGTGCCATCGGTTCTAGTAGCCCTTCCTTATCTACTATTCACAAGTATCCCCTAGATCTGCACCCACACATACACCATCAAAATTCGAGTGACTCATAATCCACACAAGTCACCCCTATAGATTATACTTACATTCGACCACTTACTTAAACCATAATCGAGACGAGTACACTTACCGTTTGCTAACGATCCTACCACGCTTGCGATCTCTAAATCCTACCCTTGTTAATACAAGGTTAACGACAATGAGAAGTTAGATAGCCCTTCGGCTTTTAACCAAAACACTAAGGGGGTTAACTGAACACTTACCAAACCCAACCTTTGATCCTGCGGCATAGATAGCTACTGAATGAGATTCGGCTTTTAACCTTGACTGAGAGTAGGTAACAATCGATTTGTGATGGAGGAACAACAACAAAGATTCGACACTAATAGGGATTTCGGCAAGAGAAGATGATGGTCCTTCGGCAATAGAATAGTTTGGCTATGAGAGAATTCGGCAAAAAGGGATTCGGCTATAGGAGATTTCGACAATGGGAGAATTTGGCTATGGGAGGAACCAATTGAGGGGAAGAAAAGAAAGAAAAAGAATAATGGCAACTCAAAGAACGCTTCAAAGGATTCAGCACTCTCCTTTTATAGCCATAAGCTGAAAATGCCTTTCCCAGAGTCCCATTCGGCACCAACTCATCCACACTCCTCATCTTCTAACTTTTCTCCCTGATAACCCCTTAATCTCATACGAAATTTCCTCCACTATCAATTCACAAGACCACTCAAACACTCCAACGTAAGAGTTCAAAACTAACACAACTCTGGCCGTCCATTCTGTAAAATAAACACTCCACAAAATACCACTCTTAAGCCTCGAACCTTGGACCTCTTCAGCTGACAATCATGCCACCTTATAGCTCCCCAAGTGATGCCACTTGGCATTGGACCACAAGCCCATTTGTGTCCTATTTTCCCTTAATCTGTTTAAGATGCCTAATACCTGAGACTAGGGTCTACTAAGGCAAAAATTAAATTTTTCCTTATGGTCTTCCCTATCTCTAAGACTTCAAATAATCCTGATAATACCTTAAAATTAATATTCCAAGTGCTACTCATACATACCAACTTCAGTGCATAGAAATTAGGGCTTCAGGATTTTGGGGCGTTACAAACCATTTTCATAACTATAGCAGTTCACTATTTCCATTTATTCACACACTTACATTTTACAATTTTTTACAATTTAGTCCTTTTGACTAAATTGAGTGCCTAAACGTCAAAATTTTCGAACGAAATTTTCACGAAATCATTTCATGAAATTGTAGACCACAAAAATGTAATTAAAATAAATTTTTCCTCGTCAGAATTTTGTCCCGAAACCACTGTTTTGACTAGGCCCAAAATCAAGCTGTTACAAGGCTGTGTGGAGCATACTGAATTGGTTTCAATTTCAACACCATGGGACACACAGCCGTGTAACATAACCATGTGTCACACACGACTGAGATACACGCCCATGTCTCTACCTGTGTGAACAAAAATAGGCTATTTACCAAGCCAATTTGCCACCCAAACTTGTGCTCACCTACATCAAATTCAAAGGCACCCATACATAGCACCAATAGGCATTTAACAACAACTCCAACCAAGCTCAATTCACTACTTCAATACCAATAATCTACATGTTCATATTACCATGCAATGCCAATTCTAGTCATAACAATTCCAAATTCACAAAATATCTAGATGTATTATTTCAACAAAACATTTTACCTTGCCTAAAATCACGAACATACAATAACCATTTCCAAACATTAGCTACCTTAAATGCTAAACTACCACAAACCATTTGCAAGCAATCATGAACCACATCATAGGCCATTTTCACATAAATACATATACATCCAAAACAACCAAATTTAAGCCAACTCTTATGGCTATATATACAAACCAAAACATATACATTTACAAGCCAATTTTATGGCTAAAATCATTATCAGCACATAATCAAAATGACCATAATCTTATACATGTCATATACCAAAATACCAAAGTTCAAAAGTACCAAATGATAGTAGGATAGTGTGATGCAGTCTCCGACAATCCCTGAATCTGAGCTAGCTTTAAAATTACTGTAAAATATGGAAAAATCAACAAAGTAAGCTTTATAGCTTACTAAGCTCGTATGAAATAAACTCAAACGAACCATAAATACACAAATCATCAATTTGAACATAACAACATGTAATTCATGTTAACTAACAAACCTTTCACATCTTTAATCATATACTTATATGTGCACTTCACATTTTTTATTTAAAGCTTATACGGTTCATATACATACCTAAACCATCTCGTATAAATCTCATACTCAACCACGTCTTTTATTTACCCGTTGAACAATTTGGAATACTATCGGATACATGGGAAACTTGCACCCGAAGTGCCACATATATAGCCGAAGCTATCTCAATCACATATATGCTCACTCTTGAGCTATCGACAGGCCTGCTCATGCAAGCTGTGGGTCAAGACGTAGCTACACGGCGCTACTCACACAAGCTGTCAAGTAACCATAACACATGCCGATATGCTCAGCCACGGGTAGGACGTACAGGACTGGCACCCGAATCACATAATCACAAATCACAAATCACAAATACCCCTAATGACATGTCATTAGTATCCAAATCTATTCCTAAGGTTCAACCGGGAATTGCAATGCCGAATCGTCGTCAAATCATTGTCGAACATATTTGTAGTCTCGTATTCACATTTTATGTAATATCAAAGAATTTAAAATATATTTACAATGTAATTTATTACATACGAACTTACCTCGGATGTAAAAATGATGAAACAAGTCGATTAGTCGATAACTTTGTTTTTCCCTCGATCGAGATCCTAGTTTTGCTTTTACTGATCAATTGAGCAATGCAATGGTTGAATGTTACAACCCTAACTATGTCTTTTTTCTTTTTTAAAAATCGGCAAGGAAGATGAATGAATGAAAATTTTATGGTTTTTATTTTAATTATTATCATTTATTTGCTAATTTACATATTTACCTTTTACTAAAACATTAACATTTCATATAAACCATGTCCATCTTTGTCCACTCATGTTTCAAATGGTCTATTTACAACATAAGGACCTCCACTTTAATATCACATAGCTATTTAATACCTTTAACAATTAGAACATCACTTTTGCACTTTACTCAATTTAGTCCTTTTTATCAAATTAACTAATCAAATGATAAAATTTCTTAACGAAATTTTCACACAAACATATTATCATGTTGTAGACATAAAAATAATAATAAAATGATTATTTTGGCATCCAATTTGTCGTTCTAAAACCACTATTCCGATTTGACTAAAAACAGATTGTTACACTATCCAATGATTTTATTAGTAGATTTTGATGTTTTGATCAAAGTTATAATGGCATGTATAGGTGGACTTGTGGTTTATGTTAGTTGATGAGTTTGTCTTGTATATGTCATTTTGGTTGATGTAACCTTGGTATTTTTGATGCTTTGTTGATGTGTGTTATTTTGACAATGTGTTAATGCATGTTTGAATGGCCAAAGTGATAGGTGATAAATTGACCTCAACATGGTCAAGTTATGGTATGCTTTGGAAAGGTTTTGAATATATGTGCATGATTGAAATATGGTATGTATGTATATATGATAGTTGTTTTGGTATCATTTGGAAATGGTTAGTTTTGTGTCATTTAAATGGTTTTGATGCTTATGAGAAATAGTCTAAATGGTAAGGTTATTTTGATACGGCATGAATCTAGTATGGTATAGTTGAAATAGGTCATTTTTTATATGTTTTGGTATGGAAATAAGTTAGTTGATGAATGGTTAAGTATGCACATGTTTAGGTACGTTTGATGTATGTGTTTGAAGTGTTTATATGGCATATTAGTTGTATGGATTATTAGCCTATTGTATGGGTCTTTTTATGCAAGATTTGAGCATGTTTTAAAGCCTTGGTCATATATGCAAGTGTACTTAGGTATATGCTTGAGATGGGTGAATGAAATGGCTTGTTTTGGCCTATTTCTTGTCCATACGACTTAAGATACGAGTGTGTCTCTCAGCCGTGCGTGACATACGGTCGTGCCCCTGTAGGTTTTAAAAGTTTCTTTTTTAAAGTTAGACGGCATAGCGCACGACCTGGCACATGGGAGTGTGAGGGCATTTCAAGAGTTACATGGCCTGGTACAAGGGCGTGTGGCTTGGCCATGTGAATCGAGTTAGAGAGTTGCATGGGCACGTACACGAGCTGGGACACGGCCATGTGTCCCTATTTCAAATGTTACACGGCCTGGCCACATGGCCGTGTGACCCCTGCAGTGTGAATTTTTCTAACTTTTTCCTTAAGGTTTCATATGTTCCCGATTTAGTCTCGAACCATTTTTAAAGTGTTTCTAAGGCCTCGAGGGCTTGAATAAGGGATGAAATGCATGTGTTTGAATGACTTATGCTATGATTTATGAAACTTTTGGAAATGAAAGATTTGAAGTTATGTTTTTATGCTAATGCTCCATAACCCTATTCCAGTGACGGATACTGTAACACCCATCACCTGTATTCAAAGCCAGAATAGGGTTACGAAGCATTACTGGACTTTTAAAATATATAACAATACTTTTCTCATACATCCAACCATTTCATTCAATCATCATTCTAATTTTCCCTTACAATAGCCTACGAGGCCTTAAACATGCTTTAGGAGCGGTTCGAGACTAAACCGAGAACTTATAAAACTTCTACAAAACTTTGAAAATTTTCTCAATACAAAGGACACAAGCCCGTGTAACCAGGCCGTGTATCTCACACGGTCACCAGACATGCCCATGTCTCCAGCCGTGTGAAAATAGGGGGTACATACTGACTTGGGTCACACGGCCAACCACACGCCCGTGTGTCTAGCCCGTGTGCCATTCGAAGTGGCCACACACACCCGTGTGCCAAGCCGTATGCTAGGCCATGCCAAAACTATAGGGTATATTAACTTATGCAAGACGGCCAAGTCACACGCCTGTGTGCTAGGTCGTATGCCAATTATGGGGTATACTGACTTGTACCACACGGCCAGTCACACGCCTTTGTGTGAGACCATGTAGAGCATACTGTATTGGTTCTAATATCAACACTAGGGGACACACGACCGTGTAACATGACCGTCTGTCGCACACGACTAAGACACACACCCGTGTCACTACCCGTGTGGACAAAAATAGGCTATTTACAAAGCCATTTTGCCACCCTATTTTTATATACCTGGACAAGTGTATTATGCAACATGGCATAACACAATAGGCAGCCAATCTTCAACATTTCAAACACATTTTATACCAATTCAACATAGTATTCAAATACCTAATTTATATCATGCATTTTCCATTCATAAGTCTACTACTTATCAAGACAACATTTGCATATTTTCATTCCATCTACTACTTGCCAAAACATACCACATTTGAGCACTTACACAAAACCAAAACATTACACCAAGTTAAGCCAAATCACATGGCTATAACTTATACCACATCATGTACCAAAATCACTATCTTAAATAACCATATCTATCATCTTTATAACTAGCCTATACATGCCATATTTACAATATCCAAAAGTTCAAAAGTACCAACAGTAATTGGATAGTGTGATGCGTAACTCTGACTTTATCCGGATTGAGCGAGCTATCAAACCTCTATAAAACATGAAAAAGAAACAGAGTAAGCTTTAAAGCTTAGTAAAACCGTATAATTCAAAATTAAGCTTACCATTACACATAATCAAATAAGTAAACAAAGTATATCAAATTCACTTGCCTAATGCCTATACACAAGCATTCATCAACAAGTTAGTCATATAAGTACATGTAATCATCCATTATCTCAATTTAATACTCAATACATTGTATCATATCAAATTCACATATATCATGTACATCATTTATAACATTTCATTCTCATTCATATAAACAGTATTTCATTCGATAACAGTAACAGTAACTCATTCGTATAAATAGTACTTCATCTATATAACACATATCTTTTTCACATAACCAATAACATAATTTATGCCCGTTGAACCTATTAGAATATTGACGGATAATCGGGTGATATACATAACATATAAATCAATAATCCATCAATTCATTATCATTTTCACTCTTTCGAGCTATGATCGATATGCTCCTCCTAAGCTGATAGAAAGTAAGCTCTTTTGAGCTGAAACAGTAAGCTCTAACGAGCTGAAAACAGTAAACTCTTACGAGCTGGTACATCGGTAAGCTCATACGAGCTGTGGTGACACTACAACACATGCAAGATATCAACCTAAACAGTAACCCTAGTGACATGTCACTCCTATCCTATGAATTCTTACTATTCAAATGGGTCTCGGTAACCATCATAATATATCAATAAGGCATTTGAATTTCAAGTATGTAACGCCCCAAAAGTGAGGGGTTGGTAATTTTGCTTAATTTCCATGTTCTGCTTGAACGGCTAGCTATTTGAGTGTATTTGGGGGTTCTAAGGAGGCCTGGGTTCGAGTCTGAGCTGTTGAAAGATTTTAGTTGTTGTTCATAAGGGGAAACGACAGTTTGCAGTAGGACTTATGTATAATTATGTGTGTTTTGTGACATAAAGAGAACCTGTGGCCTGATGGGGGTGGCATCATTAGGAAGGCAATGAGAGAGGGGTTCGAATCCCATGGAAAGAAAATGAGGGCATTTATTTTATGCCTTGGGAGTGGAAGAGGTAGAGTTTGGATCAAACTCTACAAGGGAAGTTGAGGACTTGGTCAAAAATTTCAAACGGAAGGTGGGGAGTAATTCTAAGAGATTTTGTTGGAGTGTTTGAGGGAGTTGGTCGGACAAGGAGTCTTGGCCGAATGGGAGAGTGTGGCTAAGGGAGTAATTTCGGCTAGGAGGGGTGTCATTTGGGCATTTCGGCAACCTTGTGTGAAAGTAGAAACTGAAAATCCCTTCTTGCCTTTCGGGTTTTCTTTTGTTTATGTCGGGGTTTTCTTTCTATATTGGCATTTTGTGCAACATTGTTACCATTCGGGTCTTCTTCTCGTTCATTATTTCCCTAATGTTGCCCAGTCTCTGCCTACACATCTTTTCTTCTTTTAGGTTCCTTGGCCGAATTCAACATTCCTTTTTCCTCTCATCTTCTTTTCTATTCTCTTCAAGACAGCCGAACCTATCCTCCCCCTTCTTCTCAACGTTTCATCTTTTGTTCTTTAAGTTGAGTAAGCCGAAGTTAACCCCTTATTTTCTTCTAGTATACTTTCATCTCTGGGGCCGTACGTGTTTATTCCCCTTTAGTTAAAGGAACCTGTCTTTGGCGAAGTTGAGAGTAAGTAGTACTGACCTCTGTTAATTATTTCGTTGTGGGTACTATTCGTTTTTCTCTAGTGCCCAATTCTCCCTTCTTCTTTAGTCTGATGTTGATTGGTATTTAGGGTCTCTTGAAGTGTGGAAAGGGCCAAGCGACCGGAAGCAATCGATACGTTATTCTTAGCCTTGATCAAGTAAGCATTCTCACTTTGTGTTTGGTTTGAGGACTGATCTTGCCTAGGGGTTTTTTATTTGTCAAGGGTGGATTTTAATCACATGTTTATTTAATCCCTTTTAATAAGGGTGTATTTAACGCAAAATCCATCCAAGGGATCTTAATCTTCGCTGATATTTGGAGAGGAGTTAGCAAACTCGGTCAATTAAGGTATGTGTAAGTGTGGTTTCGGTTTTGTTGAGTAAAAGGAGGGTAACTCCTTTGATCGGATAACTTTTTTTAAACGTAGGATCGCTGCTAGGAGATTCGTGGCACATTTCATAATCAAGGTGTGTAATCGTACACCTTTTACCATATTGTTCAAACACTGGATATCGATGTCTCACACTTTTGTGCTACTGTTTATCGGAAAAAGCTGAAAAGCTGCACTATCGGCATCTGAGAGCCCTCAAGCGTGTGAACGCTCGTAGGGATAAATCAAGCCACAAACATTGGCTTAGATCGTAGAGGCCGCCATGAACATTTCCATAGGATTAGGTCATAATGGGCCTCGATGGGTCATGGGAGCCAATGGGCCCCACATGAGTAAAGTCCCCGGTAAAAAGATAACAATGAATTAGGCTGCGAAGTTCGCATAGCCATGACCAATATTGGGCTTAGTGGGCCACACGAGCGTGTGGGGCTACTTGGGCAAAAAATTGGGCTCCGGGCCCAGTTGCACCATTTTGACCAGAAAGGGTATCTGTGTCGCTCGAGGTGATTGTAGGCCTCTAGAAAGGCCGTCATATGTCTAAATTTATTGAAATACCCTCAATGGGTGAAATTACTAAAATACCCTCAATGGGTGAAATTATTGAAACACCCTCAGTGGGTGGAATTATTGAAATACCCTCGATAGGTAAAATTACCAGAATACCCCTGGGGGAGAATTATCGTTTTACCCCCAACTGACCAAATGACCGTTATACCCTTAGTGGTAGTATAAGTGATGTATGTGTAATATTTGTATGATTGACTATGATTGTGATACACTGCATACATTGGTTATTTATGACATGACATACTGCATTGGGCTGGGTTTTGTATTTTGGAGGAAGTGCTGTACTAGTGGCTATGCCACGTTTTACTGATCTAGTGGTTTTGCCACGTATACTAATTTTAGTGGCTCAGCCACGTATACTGTTATTAGCAGCTTAACTGCATTGTTATTAGCAGCTTAACTGCGTTATTGGTGTGCTGGCTAGGTGGGTTGACTTGGTCCCCACAAGGTGTGTTGGTTGGTAGGGTGGTGTGTTGGCTGGACTAGGTTGGGTTACATTTCTGTTGTAATATCCAGGATTTAAGGGTTATGAAATTTTCGCTTGAATGTGTGCATTGTTTTGTTGTGTGCCCTTTGTATGAGTTTTAGGGACTTCGAGAATTTTAGAATGTAAGGGATTGCCTTAAAAAAATATTAGATTTTTAATCTTAGAAGGGGAGCTAAGCAAGTTTGGCCTTAAGAGAATTTATTTGAGGTTTTGATCATAAGATGAGAAATTGGTAAAGTGGTGATGGTGCATGGGTGAATGCATGAGGTGAGAGGTTCGAATCCTTTAGCTAGCAATTGGGAGGAATTTTAATTTTGTTCTTTTTCCTATAGTGTCAGTCAAACCTTATCTTGATTGGATGGACTCTTCTTTTATTTTTTGATAGTAGACCAAAGGAAAAGGCAAGTTAGTAGTTATGGTAAGGAATCAAGTTATTATGGAAGGTTTGGGGGACAAAAGGCATGAAGAGTGGGAGATGTTTTGGAAGCTTTTCCATGGTCATTTGACCATGAATCTAGACGGCATTAGGGGCTAAGGGGGGTTGGTTTAATTGTGATGGAGATTAAGGGGTTGATAGGGAAGAATTGAGGAGGAAAAAGGGGGATTGTGTTGGCTAATGAGTTGGCCGAATGTGGTATGGGATTAGCGAGGTTTTAGTTGACCAAAAATTGTCAAATTGTGCATCTTTTTCCTTTGTCCAAATATTTTCCCTTAGCCGAAATTGTCAATTGGCATTTGGTAAAAACTTTGCTTTGTTTTGGCCATTACATTTTTGACCAAATTGGTACTTTTTATTTCTTCTTTTCCTCTCAAGTTTTACTCTCTTTTGGTACCAAAATATTGTCACTTTTGAAGACATTTATCATTTCTTTTCTTCCTCTCTAGTGCCGAATTCATCCTATCACCAAAAGCATTTCTCATATTTTCTTTTTCTTTTACATTCTCTTTTTCTTTTCTCTTTCTTTCTCATAGCCGAAACTATCCTATACTTTTCACCATTTTTCTTTCTTTTCTTTTTGTTAAAAACCGAAACCATTATATTTGAAACTACCATCTTTTCTCTTCTTTTGTTAAAGTCGAAATCACCATTCCTTTTCTTTTAATTTGTTAAGGCCGAATTCCTTTATAGTTCAAGTAGGGGTTAATCAATCTTCGTGTTTTGGGTAAGGATTATCTATCAATCGTTTTTCTTTATTTTCCCTTGGATTAACCGATTTTAGGAATCTAATTCTCTTATTTTTCCATGGCCAAATCTTTGAAGGAGGATTTCGGGGTTTCTTGTAGTCGACGTTTTGGGAGAGATCATTCGGGTTTTGATTAATCCAAGGTAAGAAGATGTTGATATTCGGCCTAAGGCCATATCTTTTAGTGATAACCGATTTCTCACATAGTGATATGTAGGTTCTGTCAACGTTGTAGGCAAGAGTCGGAAATCCTAAATACTCCATCGCTCTTTGTGTTTGCAAGGTGTGTAACTTATACTAAACTTCTAATAGATTAATAGCTTTAATGATAAAAATGTGTTTATATAGAAATATAAATGATTATGGCTTCGGGTACCATTCAATGGTACGGTGAATTGAGGTACGTTATTCCTTCGTACTATGTATGATTTTAATATGAAACATATTCGATATTTGATTATGATTTTTGGGATAATGTACAAGGCATGATATTTGCATCGTTAATAATGCTATATGCATAATATGATATGTGTCTGATTCCGATATGATTATGGGGTATATGGCATGTTAATGAAATAATATGTTATTGCATGGGCATATGGGTAATATTGAAAGGGGAAGTGTTCCGGTGGTTTTACCACATTATCCGGTGACTTCGGTCACGATATTATGAATCCGGTGACTTCGGTCACGATACTATGAATCCGGTGACTCTGTCACAATTATCTGGTGGCTATGCCACGATTATAAGGGCGATGTGCATGTTGACTGCAGCAACTGCCTTCGATGGTGTGTAGCGGATGGAGGGTCGATTTAGTAATCCCCACGGTGTGATTGGTAGGTACGGGTGGTGTGTAACGGATGGATATCTAAGTTGGGTTCGGGATTGCATTTCATGCTATATGTACATGTGATATTTAATCAATTATTATTTGCTATGATCGATTGGACTTTTTAGTGTATTGTTACACATTGAGTCTATGGACTCACCCTTTTATGGGATATCATTTCAGGTGATACACAATGATTTAGACCGGGTCAGCATGGACTACGTGGTGGCCATTGCTCAATTCAGTAATTGGGTTTTCCTTTTTATTAAACTTATTAAGTTTTCTTATAAATTTCGAGATTTAAATTTGGGATATGTTTTTTTTGTAATAAGGCCGCCATTAGCTATGTTTCTTTTACATGTTTAATTTATGTTCTGCTACGATCTACTTCAAATAAATAGTTAAAAATTTTCGATAATCGTATTTTAAAATAAAAATGTTTTGACATCTAATTACTTATGCTTTTCAAAGTAATAATAAGACCTAAATTTTGAATCTTCTTTTTATAAATATAATTTTAAAACATAGCGTAAATAATTTTATAAGTATAAAATTTAAGTTACAAATTGATTTTTAACAATTCATATTTCAAATATATTCTCTTACTCTAAAATTACATGTTTTACCAAAACGACAAAACGAGTTTTTATCGAGGAGCATACCAGATCCGGTCGGGACTTGTGGGTCGGGTTTGGGGTGTTTCATCTGTGTTGCATTGATATGATATTTTTGGCTTAGGCCCAGACTGTTACTGAATAGGACTAAGGCCCAGACTATTACTGAATAGGGCTTAGGCCCAGACTGTTACTGTAATAGGGGATTACACACTGAGTTCTCGTAACTCACCCTTTTCTCTAACTGTGTAGGTAATCCCCAATCTTAGATGATTTGGAGCTGCGAGGGACTTGGAGGTGGCCACACGCTCTATATGTTTTAAACGTAAACTTAGTTATTTAATTTAATTATTATATTGGGCTAATGATTTTGTAATAAGGCCATTTGGGATTTTTAACTTTTACTGGAATTTTCATTTCATTACTACTTATTAGACTAGGAACCGCAGTTTTAAAACGACAACTGTTTTTAAAGGAAATTACGATTTTCAAACCTAATAATGGACAACTTGAACGAGCTTCCGCGATAATTTATTCTTCTTAATAAATGATTTGATTAACAAGGAAATAATGAGTTTATGAATTTACTACCTAAAAGTCCCAAAGAGAATAAATGTTAGAATTGAGCTTTTACTGAACTAGCTGGTTTTCAAACGACACTTTGATGTGACACGTCAGATCCGGTCGTAACGTCTAGGCCGGGTTTGGGCTGTTACAAAGTAAACCATTTACTCATCTACATACATTCATTTCAAATAATTACAAGTATTTAAAAGTTCGATTCTAATTATATGAACTTACCTCATATCGCTCGGATAGCAAATATCGGCTATTCGCCCACTTTTCCTTTTCCCCAATCTAATTCCGATCTCGACTTATCTTGATCTATATAATATCAAAATTAACTCATTCAATATTTATTCCATTCAATTTAGCCCAAAAATTTTGACATTTTTACAATTTAGTCTTTAGCTCGTAAAAATGAAAATTCATGCAATTAGACCCTTAACTATGCTAGCCGAATTTTAATGGAATCCCTAGCAGCCCATGTAACACCCCTAACCTGTATTTGTCGCCAGATTAGGGTTACGAGGCATTACCGTTCAAAACACAGTTCAACACAGTCATTTATCACCTTTCATGCACCAAATAATAACGATACATTTATAACATTATCAAACTTGAATATCCACAATTCACTTATTTTAAATTCAAATACATGAATCATAATTCCAATTCCAATCAATCAAACCTTACTAATCATGTAGCACAAATAAGCACATTTCAAAATTTCAACTAATTCAATTAGAACATACATCAAAACTCAATTGAACATCTTCCATAATTACCAAATTCGAACCAAACTTGTATACATCAAAGCCATGTTCACATATTTAATACTTTCAATATTTGATTCCCTATATCCATCACATTAATGACATTTTCATAAATAAATCATATTCAAGCATATATCCTCACTTTTCATATAAAAAAAATATGTCAGTACATAATTTCATTAGCTAAGTATCAAACATTTCATTTCATAAATTTTGTATATGTACATAATGAAACCAATCGAACCAATATGTATACAATTTAATGTCCAATCACATATGCGACATTAGCAACATTACAATATGGTCGTACATACCTTTGATGTCATTATATTATACGCATTTTATCCTAAATGCATCTACCCTTTTCTATGTATATTTACTGAATCAATATTAACATATTCCATTAATTAAGTCATGACTATACCATTTCACATGTTATGCATATCTGTCTAGATTTAAACATCCACACGACATAATAAGCATGTGTATATAATACACATAAACAAGCATCTCCATTTAACCACATACAATTATGATTATTACCAATTTTAAACACTATTACCGAAGCAAATCATACCAAAGTACCTATCTATCATATACCAAATTATTTAACCACAAATATGGAACATTTTCTACTCAAATATTAAACCTAACATTTTGATCTTTCATTACCGAACCTCAAACAAAGCATATCAACCAAAACAATCATATAGCATATTCATTATTTGCCTTCACCAACCGTACCTAATTAGCCAACCATTCAAGCATAATATATATGCATACATTGCCATTACAAACCGAATCAAAATAACCAATACACAATCAAATATATAATCATCATTTTACCCCATTACTAAGCCGAATTATAAAACCATTCACAAAGACAAAACATACCATGCATCAAGCTTACCAAAAATGAACTAATTATAAGCTATTCATATCATTACTCAATCAAGCCATATAACCAAAACACTATACTTACATGACATTAAACACACTTACCAAAATGAGTTTATACCATGACCGGATATATATACCACACTAGCATCATGATCAAGCCATTTTTGCATAGCTATATATATACAATTCAAAATGTAACATCCCCAAACCCGGCCCATTCACTACGACCGAATCTGGTTATGTTAGTGAAAATATTTTTCTTTACTTAGGATTTAAAACATGAAAATTTTGTATTTTCCTTTGAAACCAAGTTCTTTTGGAACATAACCAAACTAAGTCAACTTTAGTGATTACATAAAGCCCATTTGGAAATCAAGTTGCTGGTACAAATTTGTCTTCACTAATTTAATATAATCCAACCATAATTTAAAATAATAATAAAATAGTTCCCAGAAATAAATAAAAGTCAAAAGGGCCTTATTACATCAATATTTAAAAGATCAAATACTTAATAAAAATAAACTTAAAATATTTAAATTCCTCTTTCCGCATGGGCCACCACGTGTCCTCTCCGACCCCGGTCCAATCTACGCATCACCTGAAATGGTTAATGAAAAGAGTGAGTCCACTGACTCAGTGCATAATCATAACACGTATTTCCCACACGTATGGGCTTGGCCCATAACCATACTTTTCTTATAGCAAGTCATGCAAATATGCATCTCAGCCCAACCCACAATCCAACCGTACGCCAACCTTAGCAGACTCCCTGCCTAAGGCCGTGGATAACCCACCACTGATCACATCGTGATCCATAGTCTTACCTTGGCTACTCGCTGCACAAGGCCGTGGCTGAGCCACCGATCAACCAAAATGACCTCAACATCAATATCTGTCTACGGTGATGCACATAGTAATCAACCGCCAAGATGGGCACCTAGCCAACATCTCCCTTGAGGTAGCACAAAGCTAACCATCAAGCGCTAATGTAGCCGGAGCTATCATTAGACCACGTACACCTTGTGTACACTTCCTCCTTCATCGAATCAAGCCCCACCTCATGCAAATATGTAGATGCTACATGTTAAATCATCATATCACATAAGTATATAAATATATATACATACATAAATACATCACAAATAATCTTACCATCACCAGTTCTCATCACTTAAGCCATTATACATAGTTTTAAACGTTAGCAATCAAACCGAGAAATTGTGCAATGATTACGCACCTTGATAGATACAATCGGTCAAATCCTAACTGCTCTATGCCTCTGCAAATGCTGCCTATACGAATCCCGAAAAGGTCTCCTGCGCTAGGCTCTCCTCCCCTACATTCGGCCTTAGCATCAAAACCTTAGTTTAAAACGAATACTAAATACATAGCTTATTAAAACAAAGCCTTACCAAAATCGATTGCTAACAAGAGAAGGCTTGATTGGCTACTTCCAATCCCAAAGTACCCTTTTAACAACGATTGCTATGGAACCCGAAGAGGTCTATGCTAACATTCGGCCAATAGTACTACCAAATTGAGGGAAGGAAAATTCGGCACAAAGGTGGTGTAGATTCGGCTAACAAGAAAATCAAGGACAGGGAATAGTAGTTTCGGCCAAAAGAGGTTTGAGAAGAGGGGAGAAAACAAATGGGAGAAAGTCGGCTATGTGATCTTGGAGTTTCGGCCAAAGTGCCTAGGTGAATAGAAGGAATGTTTTTAGTGTTGGTAGAGTATGGAAGACAAATGGATGAAGGCTTAAGAAGGAAACTAGGATTCGGCAAAGGGTCCAAAGGGATTCGGCACACAAAGAAATGGGAAACAAGTTTCGGCAAGAAAGCACAGATGGTGAAAAACCAAAAAGGTGAACACCTCCCCCTATTTATAATATTCGGCCAAGCTTCCCCCCTAAAGAAAGCAAAAATTCGGCCACCACTCAACTCCCTTCCAAATCCCAATATTTGCTCCTACAATTCCTCCCTAACACTCATTCAAACTTTTTGAATGAGTCAAACTTCTACCTAGCCGAAATTCAAAAGCAAAGACCAAGTCTTTGTCCATCTTTTAAGCATCCAAAAGCCACCCAACTTCTTTCCTCCTTGACGCAAAAACCAAGGCCAAAGTGCTGCCTTCGCAGCTCGAACACTGGCCCCTTCCCTTGTACCTGAGGCGTCACTTTTTCCAAGCTCTTAGTGGCGTCTCCCTTGCCACTCAACCAGCCCAATCTTTGTGTCATATTCTCCCAAATAATTCTCTTAAGACACCTACAGCCCAACTCCCCTTTTAGCACTTAAAAATCCAAAATTTCCCAAAGTCTTCCCCTTTAATCTGAGCATTCTTAACACCTCTCAAACACATCCAAGCATACCCAAAACCTACTAGAACATGAATTATACCCAACATGCATAGCCCCTAAACCAGGGTGTTACACAAAACCAACCATATCAAGCTAGACTATACATGACATATGTCATAAACACAAGTTTTCTTTCAAGGTACCAAAATAGATATTAATAGTGTGATGACGTTCCTTGACGATCCCGAGCTCGAGCTAGCTTTAAATATCTATAAAACAGAGAAAGAATATACAAAGTAAGCTTTGAAAGCTTAGTAAGCCATAAGCAAATAACTTAACACAAGAACATTCATAATTCATTTCGAAACAACCAAACCTAATTAATTTCATATACATATATAATCCCAATTCTCATAAAGTTCACATAATCACTTTAATCATCAAAACTTACCTTTTCTTTTAAAGTTCGTATAAACTTAATACATACCTGAATCGTTTAAATCGAACCCACATCCGGTCTTTCCATGTCTTTGCCCGTTGAACCATTCGAAATTGTTAAGGATACACGGAAATCATAATATGCTTGTACATTGCAATATCCCTGATATGGTCTTACATGCGATCACATATCGATGCCACTGTCCCAGACAAGGTCTTACACGAATCATATATAATGCCAATGTCCCAGACATGGTCCCAGACATGGCCTTACATGTTTTCTCACTTCGATTCCCAAACATGGTCTTACATGAATCACACATTGGAAATCCTAATGTCATGACATACGTACCCTATACTATTCCTATGGTTCGTATTGGGCTTTCGAACGACGTAATTCAATTAATTTGAGCTCGATACAAGTCATACCATGCTTATATCTATTCAGCAATATGCCAAATATATACATACCAATTCAGTAACATTTAAAACATATACATTTGAATGTAACAACATTTATTTACTTATGAACTTACCTCGTAAAGACATGAACGGACCGGAACGACTATTCGACAACTTTTGATTTCCCCTGATCCAAATCTGACTTCCTCTTTTCTTGATCTAAATTAATACAAATTTCACTAATTTAATCACACATTTAATCAATTCAATCCACAAATACATAATTAGGCCTTTTTACACTTTGGCCCTTATAATTTCACACATTGACATTTTAGTCCTTATTTCACAAAACACAAAATATACATAATTTTCTTATACACATGCTTGGCTGAATATTCCATTAATTCATATAAGTCCATATCTTTTATTCATTTCACATTTTGAACCATCAATTTACAAATTTCACAATTTAATCCTTAATACACATTTTTATCAAAAATTACATAATTAAACATAATAATCTATCAACAAAGATTTATTTTTCATCATCAAACCGCAAAAATCTCAAGCTATCAACAATGACAACTCACAAAATCCACAACCAATTCAAAAATTCAAGCATGGGCTAGCTAGTATTCGAAGCAACAATCTCAAAAACGTAAAAATTGTCAAAAACCGAACAAAATCCATACCTTAATTAAAGAAAACCAAGGCCGAAGCTAGCTTGCTCTTTTTCTTTCTTTTTCTTTTGTAGTTTCGGTAAAAAGATGAACAACATGCATGGCCATTTTAATTTTTATTTTATTATATTATCATTTATTAACTTAATTACCTTATTAACCTTAATGAAATAATATAAAAGCTTTATAATGGTTGTCCACTACCGTCCATGCTATTATTTAATGACCTAATTTCATTTTAAGGCCTTCACATTAAAAACAACATAGCAATATAGCACTTTAACAAATAGCAAGTCATTTTTGCACTTTATGCGATTAAATCTTTTTTATCAAATCAAGCACGCAAACAATAAAATTTTCACACGAAACTTTCACACATATCAATTAACGTATTGTAAACACCAAAAATAATATAAAAATAATTTTACGACTTTGGATTTGTGGTTCTGAAACCATTGTTTCGATTTAGCTAAAATTGGGTTGTTACAGCCCATATCTTTTGTTTAATCACACTTTTACCCACATAATTTTACAATTTTACAATTTCACAATTTAATCCCTTTTTGACATTTCTGTCAAAAGTCACTTTACAAAACTAGTTTAACTATCAACAACTATTTAAAATCCATCATCAACCATCAATTTACTCAAGCATTCAACAATGGCAAGATGATAAATCTTTAACAATTTTAAAATCTAAGGTACGGGCTAGCTAGAATACGAAGCAACAATCTAAAAAACATTGAAATCATTAAAAACAGATCAAAAATTGAGCTTACATGCAAGGAAAGAGATTATCAAATGCTTGAGACAAGAACAATGGTGTTTTCCTTAGGTTAATTTAGGCTAGAGAATGAAGAAAGATGATAACCATTTGTTTTCTATTATTTTACTAACATATTTTTACACATTTACCATATTAACCTTAAAAATAAACCATTAATTCACCTAATTAATGGCCATACTTGTCCATTGAAAAAAGAATGGATTAATTACCATTTAAGGCCACCATAATTAAAAGCTAAAGCTATTTAATACATTTAACAAATAGAACATTTATTTTACATTTTACGCGATATAGTCCTTTTTCTCGAATTAACCGTTCAAAGAATAAAATTTCTTTACAAAACTTTCACACAATAATTCTATCATGCTGTAAACTTTAATAAAATAATAAAATAAATATTTTGACTTTGAATTTGTGGTTCCGAAACTATTGTTCTGATTTGACTGAAAACGGGTTGTTACAGATACAAGTTAGGGGTGTTACATTCTGTGTCACTAGGCAATGCTCCTTGTTGTCTGGAACTTAATACAGTGGCAATTTGTCCCACTTGATTCTCTAGAGCTCTTAAGGAAACTGCATGGCTCTGAATAATCGTATCATTTTTAGCTATATACTCCTTTAATAGAACTTCCATAGTTGACGTTGAAGATGACGAACTTTGTTGCACATTTTGTCGCGACATTGGTTGACTGTATCTAAGTGGTACACCAGCCATATTCTGTCAATTAACATTGCTAGCATTTCCCATTTCTTGATTACTCCAGCTAAAATTTTGATGTTGTTTCCACCCTGGATTATATGTGTTGGAGTAGGGATTGTTGTTGCTACGATTAAAATTCCCCATGTAATACGCAGAGGCTGGATTGGATGGGCATTCATCAAAAACATGATCTTCTCCCCAGTATACACATGCTAGTTTTGCAACCTTCCTCTTGCACTACAGAGGGTCTTTTCAGAGTTTTAATCATATTCATTAAAGATGATACCTGAGTTGTTAACGATGTAATCGCATCAAGTTCCATTACTCCAGCAGCTTTTCTACCAGTAACAACTATGGTAGTAGGGTACAGATAATTATTGTTTGCTATTCTTTCTAGAATTTCGTATGCTTCATTGTAGGGTTTGTCAAGCAATGTCCCATTAGCAAATGCATCCACCACCATTTACGTATGAGCGTTTAATCCATTGTAGAACATTTCCATCTACGTCCAATGCTGAAAACCATGCATTGGGCATTTTCTAATTAGTTCCTTGAAACACTCTCATGCTTCACATAATGTTTCATCTTCTAATTGTCTAAACGATGTAATGTCGTTCCTAAGCTTAGCATTCATGTTGGGAGGATTGTACTTAAGCAGAAATCTCTGACACAGTTCAATCTAAGATGCCACCGTACCTGATGGTAAAGCATTCAACCATGATCTGGCATGATCTCGCAATGAATAAAGGAACAATTTTAATCTAAGGCCATATTGAGGGATCCCCTGCTGCTTGAATGAGTCATAGACTTCAAGAAAAAGTCTCAAGTGCAATATTGGATGTTTAGTAGGTAAACCACAAAACTGCCCTCCCGTTTTCAATATTTGAAACATTACTGTGATACGAACTCACCTCGATGTTGATTTGATTCGTTTTGATTGCCCGATCATAAAATTAAGTAAGCCTAAGTGTTTTCAAGATTTGGTTTGAAAATGGAAAAGATAGGTTAGAAACAAAGAAGTTTTAAGTTGGTTTAGGTGACAAAAATAAAGATTCGACCAGGGCTTAAGAATGAACCAATATTATAAGTTAATATTGACCCGAGTCTTATACAATCTCTTAGGTTGAATCAATAGAAAATAATAAGGATAGTTTGAGGGAACCTTGACCCACTATCTATGTAAAGATAGGGACCGAAGGTATAGGTGAATGCCACACTCTGAATTGAAGTGATAAGTTCGAAACAAGATAGAAATGATGCCACAAGAGTACTTGATAAAGTCAATTCAGTCGAGGGAGAACTATGAGAGTTGAACACTCACAAGTTTGAATAAAATTCATCAATCGATCAAAAGTCCTTCCAACTAGCAAATAACTAAGTATTTTTAGTGTAACACCCCTAACCTGTATCCGTCACCGGAATAGGGTTACGAGGCATTACTGAGCAATCAAAAACTTTTACAGATAATTCATAACATAAATCATCAAATCACATCAAAGTGTCCCTCAAATGGGTCAACGAGACCTTAAACATGCTTCAGAGTAGGGCCGGGACTAAACCGAAGACATACAGAAATTCTCAGAAATTTAAAAAAATTTTACGTTACAGAGGTCACATGCCCGTGTGGGCAGGCCGTGTGCCTCCCACGGCCTCAGACACACCCATGTGTCTAAGCCGTGTCAAAACAGGGCACACGTGCTGACTTGTCCACACGACCGTGGACACGCCCGTGTGCCTCACCCGTGGTCGCTACTGACTTGCACCACACGGCCAGTCACACGCCCGTGTGTCCAGCCCGTGGTCGAGTCTGACTTGTTTTGAAATACAACCACGAGGGACACGGTTGAGCCACATGACCGTGTCCTCAACCGTGTGGGCAATTATAGGCCATTTTCAAGGCCAAATTGCCACCCACACAATGGGCTATCCCTACAAGCACATACAAGCATTATCACATACACAATTGGCAACCAAAATCATATCAAATGATCAACATATCTTCCTATTCAATCTCATTTCTATGCATACCAACTTATCAAACATTTGGATCAATCCAATCACATACATTTCAACATGTAATCCTTCACAAATTTGCCACCAATGATATGCCAAATATGCACCAATAAGCTTACCATACATATGACCATTTAATTTGTCATCAAGCCATACCAAAACATGCATCATATACCATAATCACTCATGCATATTACCATCCTATATCTAGCCACATCACATGACTATTACATATTGAACATATTCCAAAATGACTAGCCTATACAAGCCATATTTAGCTATATACATATTCAAAAGTACCAAAGTTGAGTTTGATAGTGTGGTGATAATCCTCGACGATCCCCGAGCCTCTTGTAGCTTTAACGATCTATAATATAAAGAAACACGCACAAAGTAAGCTTTCAAAATCTTAGTAAGCCATATACAAATAAACTTAACATATAATCAATTATAAGCATGGCAAATCAAATTCATAAAAATATCTTCATTCCATAAGCATAAATTTATCTTTAGCTCAATTGGATTGCCATTGCCTACTAACATATCATATCTCAAGCATCTCTTCTGCTCAAATGTCAAACATACACATATCTCACTTTGTTCAAAGCATCAATGTACATGTTCTCTTACCTCTCATGCTTATTCAAAGCATATACTTCAGACATACCTGAAACGAATGGACATCACATATAATCATTCATTTCTCGGACTCGCTCGTTGAACCGTACGAAACTAAATAGGATATTCAGAATGCTCGAAATAGTCGTACAATGTCGACATCCCAGACGTGGTCTTACATGTAACCAAATATCGACGCCACTATCCCAGACAGGGTCTTACACGAATCAATACGATGCCAATGTCCTAGACATGGTCTTACATGTAAATCTTATATCGATGCCAACGTCCCAGACGTTGTCTTACATGATATCACAAATCGGACACTTATGTCATGACATATAAAATCCTATCCCTAGGTTCAAACGGGAATTCTCGGACATCATAACTTGCCGATATAAATATATCCTCGGATTTCACATGCATTCCATCTTAATTGATATTCATAGCAGTCCAAATTTCATATATATACACAAATCGATTACTTTCGATTTCCCGCGATCTAAGTCCATTTTCTTCGGTTCTTTATCTATACATATTCTGATTTAACTCATTTATTCACTAATTCATTCAATTCAATCCAAAAACACATATTTAGGGCAATTTGCAAATTAGCCCTCACATTTTTACATTTTGACATTTTAGTCCTTACTTTACAAAATCACAAAATACACATAATTTCAAGTTACCCATGCCTAGCCGAATTCTCATGTAGCTCATACAAGTCCATACATTTCATTTGTTTCACAATTTAATCCCTCAAAATATTATTTTCTCAATTAAGTCCAAAATACTCAAAATCATCAAAAATCCAAAGACAAAATATGCTAATCAAACACATATATTCCATATTTCATCATCAAACATCACAAAGCTCATGAATTTATCAATGGCACTTTTCAAAATCTTCATCAATACACAAAATTGAAGCATGGGTTTTGAAGAATACTAAGCAACGGTTACAAAAACATAGAAATTATCAAAAACCGAATCAAAATCATACCTTAATCAAAGAGCTTTATGGCCGAATGACCTCGCGTCATATTTTCTTTTTCTTTTCTTTGTTTTTCGGTGGAAGAACACGTAAAAATCCACCATCTTTTAGCTTTGTTTTTATTATAATAACTTTATTAATATATTTACTAAATTAGCCTTGGAAATTTAATTAGTAAACCTTATAATATATGCCTTTAACCGTCCATCCTAGAGTTCAATGGCATATTTGCAACATAAAACCCTCACATTAAAAGAACAACCATTACTCAGCCCTTTTAAAAAATAACCACTAGGTTTTCATGATATGCAATTTAATCCTTTTCTTAAATTAAGCACACAAATGATCAAATTAAATCACAGAAATTTCACACATACTAATTCACATGCTATAGACTCAGAAAATAATATTAAAATATTTTTTTGACTCAGATTTGTGGTCCCAAAACCACTATTCTGACTATGGTCTAAATTGAACTGTTACAATTCTCCCCGCTTAGGGATTTTTATCCCCAAAAAATCTTACCGTTAAACAGATTTGGATATTGTCATCTCATTGAATCTTTAGGCTCCCATGTAGCCTCTTCAACTCCATGTCGATGCTACATTACTTTAACTAACGAAATTTTCTTGTTTCACAATTCTTTCACTTCACGAGCTAAGATATGGATCGGTTCCTCTTTATAAGTCATATCAGATCGGATTTCAATCTCAGACGGAGAAATCACATGAGAGGGATCGGATCGGTATTGTTTAAGAATTGACACGTGAAATACATTATGTATCCTTTCCAACTCTGGTGGCAACAACAATCTATACGCAACATGTCCAACACGCTCTATAATCTCATACGGTCCGATGAATCTCGAACTCAACTTGCCTTTACGTCCGAATCGTAGTACTTTCTTCCACGGAGATACTTTTAAAAATACATTATCACCGATTTCAAATTCAATGTCTTTTCTTTTCAAGTCTGCATAGGACTTTTGATGATCAGATGCTGCTTCAGGTTACCGTGGATTACTTTCACTTTATGTTCAGTGTCTTTTATAAAATCAACCCCGTGTATCCTACTTTCACAGAGCTCAGTCCAATACAGAGGTGTACGACATTTATGTCCATACAAAGCTTCATAGGGTGCCATTTTGATGCTCGACTGAAAACTATTATTATATGCAAATTTAATCAATGGCAAATATTGTTCCCACAAACCATTAAACTCAAGAATGCAACATCTCAACATATCCTCAAGTATTTGGATGATTTGCTCGGACTGACCGTCAGTCTGCGGATGAAAAGTTGTACTGAAATGCAATTTCGTGCCTAAAGCTTCTTGCAATTTCTTTCAGAATCATGACATGAACCTCGGATCTCTATCTGACACAATAGACAATGGCACTCCGTTCAATCTCACAATATCATAAATGTAAAGCTCAACTAACTTATCGAGTGAGTAGTCAGATCGTACCGAAATAAAATGGGCAGATTTGGTCAATCGATCAACCACGGCCCAAATTGTATCTTTCTTTCTTGGAGTCAAAGGTAACCCTGAAACAAAGTCCATCGTTACTCTATCACATTTCCACTCGGGAATCAGAATCGATTGTAGCAAACCAGATGGAACCTGATGTTCAGCTTTAACTTGCTAAGAAACTAAACATTTCGAAACAAAATTAGAGATATCTCTTTTCATACCAGACCACCAATAGTGTTGCTTCATATCATGATACATCTTCGTACTAGCCAGATGAACAGATAAGCGACTATTATGAACTTCATTCAAAATTAACTGTGTTAACTCTGGATTTCTCGAAACACAAATTCGATCTCAAAATCTCAAGCAATCATCATCATCAACTCGAAATTTAGAATCGGAAATCAAATCACAATGAGCTCTTTTCGCTAACATTTCATTATCAACTTTCTGAGCATCACATATTTGTTGTAATAACAACTGTTTCACTTTCAACTCAGCTAAAACTGAACCATCATTAGACAAGTCTAAATGAGCATTCATAGCATGTAATGCAAACAGGGATTTCTGACTCAAAGCATCAGCAACAACATTTGCTTTTCCCGGATGATAGTCTATCACAAGCTCATAGTCTTTCAAAAGTTCTAACCATCTTCTCTGTGGCAGATTCAAATCTTTCTGAGTCATCAGGTACTTCAAACCTTTATGATCTGAAAACACGTGGCATTTCTCACCGAAATGATAATGACGCCAGATTTTTAATGTAAACACAATCGCAGCTAGCTCAAGATCGTGTGTCAAATAATTCTTTTCATGCGGCTTCAATTGTCTCGTGGCATAAGCTATTACTTTGCATTCCTGCATCAAAACACATCCCAGACCATGTAACGAAGCATCACTATAAATCACGGATTCTTTACCCGATTCTGGTTGTACCAAAACTGGAGCTTCAATCAACAAAGTTTTCAGCTGATCAAAGCTTTTCTGACATTTATCAGACCATTCAAATCTCACATCTTTTTGAAGCAATCTAGTCAACGGAGTAGCTATCATCGAGAATCCTTTTACAAACCGACAATAATAACCAGCGAGTCCTAGAAAGCTACAGACTTCAGACACATTCTTCGGAGGTTTCCATTCCAGAATAACAGAAATCTTACTTGGATCAACTCGTATTCCAGAGGCTGATACAATATGTCCCAGAAAACTAAATTCTCACAACCAAAATTCACATTTACTGAACTTTGCATACAATTGCTTATCTTGCAGAGTTTGCGAAATAATTCTCAGATGCTCAGCATGCTCAATCTCATCACATGAATAAATCAAGATGTCATCAATGAATACAACAACAAATTGATCTAAGTACGGTCTAAAAATTCTGTTCATCAAATCCATAAAAATAGCAGGAGCATTTGTTAGTCCAAAAGGCATAACTAAAAACTCATAATGTCCGTACCTCATTCTGAAAGCAGTTTTTGGAATATCTGAATCTTTTACTCGCAACTCATAATACCCCGATCTCAGATCTCTCTTTGAAAACATAATGGCTCATTTAAGCTGATCAAACAAATCATCGATTCTAGGCAGAGGATATTTATTCTTTATATCATTTTGTTTAACTGACGATAATCAATGCACATTCTCATCGTGCCATCTTTCTTTTTCACAAACAGAACAGGAGCTCCCCAAGGTGAGAAACTCGGTCTTGCAAACCCTCTATTAGTCAACTCTTGCAACTGTGACTTTAACTCTTTCAACTCTGTTGGTGCTATTCTATACGGAGCTATCGAAATAGGAGTTGTTCCCCATAATAGATCAATACCAAATTCAACTTCACGTATTGGAGGTAATCCCGGTAATTCTTCAAGAAATACATCAGGGAATTCACAAACGACTGGCACTGATTCAACTTTCTTTTCACTTACTTTCGAATCAATCACAGAAGCAAAATAAGCTTCATAACCCTTTTTCAAATAATTCTGAGCTTTCGTCACTGATATCACAGCAGGTAACCCATTCAAATCATTAGACTCGATCTGAACTATTTCATCATTCTGACATCTCAAATCAATAGTCTTCCTTTTGCAATTCACAACAGCATCATGCAACGTCAACCAGTCCATACCCAAAATTATATCAAACTCATCGAAAGGTAATAGCATCATATCAGTCAGAAACAAACATCTCTAAACATCAACGGACAGTTCTTACATACTTTCTCAACCAGGACACTTTTACCTAAGGGGTTTGATACTCTAATAACAAATTCAGTAGACTCTACAGGAAAAGTCTTACTGGATACTAAGTTCATGCATATATACGAATGTGTAGAACCTGGGTCTATCAATGCAATCACAGAAGTATCATAAAGAGTAAATGTACCTATTTTAACATCCAGAGATGAAGCTTCCTCATGAGCTCGGATGGCATATGCTCTGGCAGGCGCTCTAGCTTTAGATCTCGCAATAGTATCTTTCATAATTCTATGACTACCACTGACATTTCTTGCATTCTGAGAAGGTCTACCTCTAGCTGAAACATTTTCTGACCTGGGGTTCTGAACAATCTCTTGCTCAACAGATTCTGGGCAGTTTCGGATGAAATGGTCTAGTGATCCACATCTGAAACAAGCTCGGTCATTCAACCTACAACTTCTTGGATGTCTTTTACCATAGTGTTTACATTCAGGTTGCTCAGATCAGACATTTCCCACGCTAGCTATCGATGTAGCTGGAGCTTTAGAATTCAACTGTGATCTAGCTCAATCTCTCGATTCGAATGTCCCACATTAATTCTGGAACGACTATCCTTATCTCTGAATTTCTTTAAAGTAGACTGAAATGATTTGCTCAAAAATCTCTTTCTCGCATCTCTGATTTTAGACTTAGCTTTTCTTTTATCTTTCTCGAGTGCCTCAGCTTTGCACGTTCGATCAACAAGCACAACAAACTCTTTTATTTCTAGAATCCCAACTAACAGACGAATATCTTCATTAACGCCATCTTTAAATCTTTTGCACATTATTGCCTCGATGGATAAACATTCCCGAGCATACTAACTTAATCTCACAAATTCTCTTTCATACTCAGTGATAGACATGCGGCCCTGTTTCAATTCTAAGAATTCCTTCCATTTTGATCAATGAATCTCTGACTGATGTATTTCTTTCGAAACTCAGACTGAAAGAAATCCCAAGTAACCCGTTTCTTTGGAACCACTGAAATTAAGGTTTTCCACCACTGATAAGCTGTGTCTCGTAACAAGGAAACAACACATTTTATGCATTCTTTGGGACTCAGCGACATCTCATCAAATACTTGGATCGTGTTCTCTAACCAAAACTCGGCTTTCTCGGTGTTGCCGTCACTAGTGGCCTTGAACTCTTCAGCCTCATACTTATGGATTTTTTCGACCGGAGGCTTATTCAATAGATTCAGATTTATAACCAGAGCCACAACTGAAGTATGAGGGGGATTGGGCAGGGGCGGAGGTTGTGAAACAGTCGAATTATTTCTTACGAACTGAGTGAACCACTCACTCATCATTTGGAAGAAAGCTTGTTAAACCTCTCCCTCTTAACCGCTCGTAATCGGTCTTGAATCAGATGGCACTGTCCCTTGAGCAGAAGCAAGCGCATTGCTTTCAACATCATCAGCTGCGGCTCTATCGAGATCCATACTATACGATAAACACATTTTACACGTCAGGATTCATCACACTATCACAGTTCAAATAAATATGGCATGTATAGCTAAACTCTTACACTGTAATATCCTTAAATCGGGGTCTCTGCATTTTGATTATGTTTGCATGTGACGGTATGTCTGCTGTGTTCGTTTGGTTAGTTTTGGGGTCTAGGCATGACCTCGGGTTAGTCCTGGGTCATGGCCAAAAATTTTGTTTTAGCATTTAGGAAGAAGGAGCTAGGAGAATTAGGGGTTAAAAGAATTTATTAGGGGATGTAGACACAAGAATTGCCTTGGTAAAGTGGCAAAGAGGCGCCACTTAAGACACAAGGGAGGTGACGCCACAGGGAGCAAGGAGGACCTTGGTTCGAGCTGCAGAAATCCCTTTCTGCTCATTTATTTTTTCACGCCACAAGCTAGAGGAGGAGTGCTCAGGATGGACTCTCGGGGATAGGATGGAAGGAGTCAAATGAATTCGAACTGGTGGAAGGGAGGAAATTTAGGAGTTTGAATTATTTCAAACTCATTTGGGAAGAGTTGGCCGAATGGTGGACTTTGGGCAAGGGGTGCTATCGGATTTGGGGAGCCTTTGGTGTGGCCGAATGTCAATAGGGGTTTAAGGAGGTGTTTCGGCTAGCTTAGAGGGGTCTTCTCCTTTGCGTTTTGTGCTTAGAACCGACACACCCAAAGTGTTTTCCTTTATTTCTCTTAATTTCGGCAACTTGGGTGCTAGGCCGAACCAAGTCTTGCTTCTTTTGAAAAGCCGAAACATAAGTAGCCATCTTCCTCTCCTTTCTGTTCTTCCATTGTTAGCCGAATTTGCTTCTTGCCGAAACCACCCTACACACTTCTTCCTCTTCTTCTTATTTTGTACAAAGCCGAAACCACTTTTGGTTCACTTTTCTTCTTCCTATTTTTGCTCAAGGCCGAAATCAACACCCACTCCTCAGTCGACTTCTTTCTTTCTTCTTCCAATCTTCTTTGTGCCGAAAGTTCTTCCATTCTCCCTTTTTTCGAATTCCTTCTCTTTCACTTCATTTTATCTCTTCATCTCCAACATCTACTAAAAGGCCGAAACTTTGATCTAGTTCTCTTATTGGCCGAATGCTTTGTTCATAAATCCCTCTCCCTTACGTTTTCTCTCTTCACCATTCCAAGTGCCGAAACCCACCTCTATCTTGATTCTCAAAGCCGAATCTAATCCTTCCTTTTGGGGTTGTGGCCGAATCTCTTGGTAAGTAATACCTTTTTCTTTTCTTGACTGATTTGTTTAGTGTCCGAAACTCACTTCTCTTCCATCCCTTTTTCCATTTTAGATCTAAGTATTAAAAACTTTGTTCTTGTTGTTTGAAGGGAGCCGAAACCTTTAACATCATTTAGGGGTGACGAATATTGGTGTTTGATTAGCCAAATCTATCATTAAGGTAAGGGTGCGGCAACTCTTTTCTTCTTTTGGGATTTATGCCTTGGCCAAATGGCCCTATGATTCATAATGATGTGTTAAGGTCGATTGTAGGGAGAAGTGCAGTCTAACGCAGTGGATCTTCGGGTTTCGATTTCTGATCTAGTGTTGGCCGATTGAAGGTGCAGTGAGGGCATACGTTTCGGGATCTCGTAGTATCGCGTAGTTTCGGGATTTTGCTAAGATCTACGGTTAGTCAGGTGTGTAACGCTTACACACTTTATTAGTACAATATGCTTATTATGTTACTGTTATAACCATTGGAGTTAGTGTCTTTGCCCTGTGGGCATGAGCTTGGATTCCAGGTAAGTCCCCTACTATGTGATTTGTGATATACATTCCCATGTTTTGTTAAATGCTATGCTATGCGTTATTGCATGATTACATGATATTATGATACGTATGATATGGACAGGATGATGGGGATTGATGAGAGGAGGGGGATAATTTATTTGGACTGTCATCAGTGGTTTTGACCACAAGATGGGTTGGCCCCATCATTTGATTTGTGACTACGGTCACCAGTGGTTTTGACCACACTATTATTATTTGTGACTAAGTCCCAGTGGTTTTGACCACCAGTGGTTTTGACCACACTTATGATATTTGTGACTACGGTCAGCAGTGGTTTTGACCACATATGGATATTGTGACTCGTCCCAGTGGTTTGGTACCACAGTGGGTTGGCCCCACATGATTATTACGGGATTGTCATCAGTGGTTTTGACCACACGATGGGTTGGCCCCATCACTTGATTGTGACTACGGTCACCAGTGGTTTTGACCACACCGATATATTTGTGACTTCGGTCACCAGTGGTTTTGACCACACGGGGTAGTTAAAGGAGATTGGATGGTTAGGGTATGGGGTGCATGATTTGCATGTGTTACTGATGATCTGTGTAAGTGCTTTAACTATCGGGTTGGGGATTTATGCACTGAGTCTCGGTGACTCACCCCTTCCCTTATATTTTGCAGATGAGGCATAGATCGCAGATATGGAGCCGAGGAGGACTCGAGGTGGCCATGCATCCTAATTTGGTTTTAACTTTAAACTACATTTTCGGTTTTATATATTTCCTTTAAATTTGGTTTTAGGTTGTAATAAGGCCGCTAAGTTTTATTATTTTGGGTTTTATAATTTGTTTTTATTTTGATTATATTATTCACATGTTGGATATAGTGACTTGTTAAATTAACCGGTAAAAAAGCAATGTTTTCAAAACTATATCTCTTCGGGTTTTTCAAACGTTACGATCGGGTAACAAAGTACAAAATAATAAGGTAACTTGGATGTTTTATAACTCTAAATATCAAACCACTTTAAAGACAAATGGTTTTAAACCTGATTGTACTCATCGCATTCAGTTTTTAATAAGTATCCAATGTTTCTGAAAATCAGTAATTACAAATGGGTTTTCAATTACGAGTTTTCCAAGTATTACAACAACTTCTAATCAACCTCAACATCATGTATCACTGAGTTTTCTAAACCCTAAAGCAATAAAAGAGTCTTCTTTTGAAAAATAATCTGACAAATGTATGTTTTCAAAATGTTTTCACTCCGTAACATACCAGATTCGGTCGTGGTGTGTTGACCGGGTTTGGGGTGTTACAATTTTGGTATCAGAGCCAGTTTCAACAGCTCGGCTGTGGGCCTGAGGCCCAAAAATGTTTTAAAAAGGATTATGAAAGGCTTTTATGGGAAAAGTGTAGTGATGAAAGCATTGCACCGAGTCTCCGGCACCAATTCGCCCAGGTAAGTACCCCGAACTATTGTTTGTGTGATGATATGGTTATAATATTGGCTTGACTGAATAGTAGTAGGAACTACTTTAGAGACATGAACTATAGGATGATGTGTACTCGCGAAACAACCCCTTATTAAAACTTTTCATAAGACTGTGCTTTAATAGACAGTGGAATAAAAGTCTAACGCATAAAACTTTTAATCAGCCTGAATATATCGATAGATATGAGTGCACGTGGACGTGGGCGTAACACTCGTGGACGAGGTAGGGGTAGGATGACGGTCTCGAAACCAGTAGGGTCTGGACATGGTTCAAAAAATGAGGTACCACCGCCTCCAGCTGTGGGCGCGGAATATCAGGATCAGACGGGTGGTAATGATGCAGTGTCGCAGGCTATGCTGCGAGTGCTGGAGAGGGTTGCGAGTGCAGGAGTAGGAACTGGAGCTCAGAAATCTGTGACCGAGCGACTCAAGGCTAATGGTGCAGAGGTATTTAGAGGTGTATCTGGTGTGGCACCTAGTACAGCGGAATATTGGTTGGAGGCGACGGAATGCATCATGGATGACCTGGATTTTTCAGCTGAGGAAAAGCTGAAGGGCATAGTATCTCTGCTGCGAGATGAGTCATACCAGTGGTGGCTCACAGTTAGGGATGGAGCGATGGCGGACGATCTCACTTGGGAATTCTTTAGAACAGCCTATCTGAGAAAATACATAGGGGCTAGTTATGTTGATGCGCAGCGCAGAGCTTTCTTGAACTTGGTTCAGGGTAATAAGACTGTAGCGGAATACGAGGCAGAATTCCTTCGATTGAGTCGGTATGCACGGGGTATTGTGGGTACAGAGCATGAGCGCTGTGTCAGATTTGAGGATAGGCTAAGAGACGAGCTGCGGATGATAATTGCCCCACAGCAGGAACGAGAGTTTGTCGTTCTAGTGGAGAAAGCTAAGGTTGCTGAAGGGGTAAAACAGTCTATAAGGCGGAACCAGGATAGGAGTTGGAATAAAAGGAGTTCTGGGTCATCTGGGTTTGTCGGGAATCAGCAGAAAAGGGTTAGATATAGTGGGCCGAATCAAGCTGCTAGGCCTGCTGCTGCTAATACTCAGTGGCCGCCACGGTGTGCTCGGTGTGGGAAGTCTCACACGGGAGAGTGTTGGACTGGTAATAGGGGATGCTTTGAGTGTGGATCGCTGGGGCATCGAGTTAGGGATTGTCCATAGAGATCAGCTAGGCTGCAGTCTGAGGATCAGAATCGTGCACGGTTTAGGATGGATCATCAACAGCCACAGAGGAGCCGTGGTTCAAGCAGGGGAGGTAATGGCTCTGGTAGAGGCCGTGGAGCACCGGGCAGAGGTGCAGGTGGTACAGAGGTGAGACAGCCTGGATTGGTCTACGCTGCGAGGCGTCGAGAGGAGGGCGACTCACCGGACATCCCAACTGGTACGTTCTTAATTTTTGGAGTACCTTATAATGCTTTAATTGATGTTGGTTCAACGCACTCGTATGTTCCTAGTAGCATAGTGGAAACCATGAATTTAGACTCTGAGATTACTTCTAGGAAGATGACAATGATAAGCCCTCTAGGTCACTCTGTAGAAGTAAGTAAACTATATAGGGATGTACCCCTAGAACTTCAAGGGGTCGTGTTTTTGGCTGACTTGATGGAACTGCCGTTTGGGGAGTTCGATCTGATTCTCAGGATGGATTGGCTAGTAAAGTACCAAGCTAGTTTGGATTGCGCAGCTAAGCGCATGGTGTTGAAGACCATGGAAGGTGAGGAGGTGGTGATGATAGGTAATAGGAGAGATTACTTATCTAATGTTGTCTCTGCACTGAAGGCTGAGAAAATGGTTAGGAAGGGTTGTGAATCATTTTTGGTGCATGTCTGTGCTTTGGAAGCGAAGGATGCAGCTGTGGAGAATGTTCGAACTGTAAGGGAATTTGCTGATGTATTCCTAGAGGAACTACCGGGTGTGCCTCCGGACCGTGAGGTTGAGTTCGAAATAGACTTGTTACCTGGAACCGCGCCAGTATCTATTGCTCCATATAGGATGGCACCGAAAGAATTGGTGGAGTTAAAGGCTCAGAATCAGGAGTTGTTGGACAGAGGTTTCATCCGACCTAGTGTATCGCCTTGGGGAGCTCCAGTGCTTTTTGTTAAGAAGAAGGATGGTACAATGCGGATGTGTATAGACTACCGCCAGCTAAACAAGTTGACAATCAAGAACAAGTATCCATTGCCCAGGATTGACGACTTGTTTGATCAACTCAAGGGTGCATCGGTTTTCTCTAAGATTGACCTTAGGTCGGGGTATCATCAGCTCAAAGTAAAGGAGGCTGATATTCATAAGACGGCATTTCGTACTCGGTATGGACACTACGAGTTTCTGGTAATGCCTTTTGGTTTGGCCAATGCGCCGACAGCATTCATGGACATGATGAATCGGGTGTTTCAGCCGTATTTGGATCAGTTCGTCATAGTGTTTATAGACGACATTCTGGTGTACTCAAAATCTGAGGAGGAACATGACGCACATCTTCGAGTGGTTCTGCAGGTTCTGAGGGAAAAGCAATTGTACGCTAATTTTGGTAAGTGCGAGTTCTGGCTTAAGGAGGTAACTTTCTTAGGTCATGTGGTATCAGCTGAGGGGATTAGGGTGGATCCTCGTAAGGTTGAGGCAGTATTGGATTGGAAACCACCCAAGTCGGTTGCAGAGATTCGAAGTTTTCTGGGTTTGGCAGGGTACTACAGAAGGTTTGTAGAAGGGTTTTCTTTGATTGCGGCGCCGTTGACTAAGCTGTTGAGAAAAGGGTTCCGTTTGTGTGGACTGAGAAACAGCAAGAGAGTTTTGACAAGTTGAAGGGAATTCTGACTGAAGCTCCGGTTTTAATTCAGCCTGAGGTAGGGAAGGAGTTCACGGTGTACTGTGATGCATCGCATACTGGCTTAGGGTGTGTGCTGATGCAAGATGGAAAAGTGGTTGCTTATGTATCTCGGCAGTTGAGGCCTCATGAAGGTAACTATCCGACACATAACTTGGAGTTAGCTGCAGTGGTTTTTGCCTTGAAGATTTGGAGGCATTACTTGTATGGGGAAAAATTGATAGTCTACACGGATCATAAGAGCCTGAAGTACCTCTTGACTCAGAAGGATTTAAACTTGAGGCAGCGAAGGTGGATCGAGTTGTTAAAGGACTACGACTGTTCGATTGAGTACCATCCGGGTAAGGCTAACGTGGTAGCTGATGCGTTGAGCCGTAAGGTGGTAGCGGACTTGCAAGCGATGTTTGCTCACCTTAGTCTTTATGATGATGGGAGTCTTTTGGCAGAATTGCAAGTGAAGCCGTCTTGGATTGATCAGGTTAAGGAGAAACAGCTGACAGATGAGGTTTTGAGTGCTCGTAGGTTACAAGTGCAGAATGGTGAATCTGAGGGTTACAACTTGGATAGTGGTGGAGTACTGTGTTTTCAAGGGAAGGTATGTATGCCTATGGACGTCGAATTGAGACAGCGGATTCTTCAGGAAGCTCATAGCAGCCCATATGCTATGCATCCTGGAGGCAGTAAGATGTACCGTGATTTGAGGGAGCAGTTCTGGTGGCCAGGTCTTAAGCGTGAAGTAGCTGAGTTTGTGGGCAAATGTTTGACATGCCAGCAAGTTAAAGCTGAGCATCAGTTGCCATCAGGGGCTGTTGCAACCGGTAAAGATCCCACAGTGGAAGTGGGAAAGGATTGAGATGGATTCGTCAGTGGGCTTCCCCTTACGCCTAGTAAGAAGGACTCAGTATGGGTAATAGTGGATTGTCTGACTAAATCGGCTCATTTCATTCCGGTAAGGGTTGATTATTCGCTTCAGAAGTTAGCCAAGTTGTATGTGGCGGAGATAGTACGGTTACATGGAGTGCCTGTGTCAATCATTTCGGATAGGGATCCCAGGTTCACGTCGAGGTTCTGGAAAGCTTTGCATCAGGCTTTGGGTACAAGGTTGGATTTTAGCACGGCTTTCCATCCGCAGTCTGATGGGCAGTCTAAAAGGGTAATTCAGATTCTGGAAGATATGTTAAGGGGCTGTGTTCTGGACTTCAGCGGTAGTTGGGAGGAGTACCTACCTTTGGCAGAGTTCGCTTATAACAATAGTTACCAAGCGAGCATTTAGATGGCACCATATGAGGCACTATATGGACGGAAATGTCGTACTCCGACGTGCTGGACGGAATTGGGTGAACGGCAGATGTTGGGTCCAGAACTGGTGGCAGAAATAGAGGATAAGGTTAAGGTAATTCGGGCTCATCTTAAGAAAGCGTCGGACAGGCAGAAATCTTACGCCGATCTTAAGCGCAAGGATATTGAGTATGCAGTGGGTGATAAGGTCTTTCTGAAGGTATCGCTTGGAAGAAGGTGTTGCGATTTGGTCGGAAAGGGAAGCTAAGCCCTAGGTTCATTGGGCCGTATACGGTGTTGAAGCGAGTGGGACCAGTAGCTTATTAGCTCGAGTTGCCAACAGAGTTGAGTCAGATTCACGACGTTTTTCATGTTTCAATGCTTAGGCGCTATCGATCAGATCCGTCACATGTTGTACCAGTTGAGGAGATAGAGGTGAGTCCTGATTTGTCTTTCGAGGAGGAACCAGTACGGATTTTGGATCGGGATGTCAAGGTTCTGCGACGGAAGTCAGTTCCCTTGGTGAAAGTATTATGGCGGAACCATGGTACGGAGGAGGCCACGTGGGAACCCGAGGATGTGATGCGGCAGCAATACCCTCAACTCTTCTGACCAGGTAATTTCGAGGTCAAAATTATTTTAAGGGGGTAGAACTGTAATATCCTTAAATCGGGGTCTCTGCATTTTGATTGTGTTTGCATGTGATGGTATGTCTGCTGTGTTCGTTTGGTAAGTTTTGGAGTCTAGGCATGACCTCGGGTTAGTCCTGGGTCATGGCCAAAAATTTTGTTTTAGCATTTAGGAAGAAGGAGCTAGGAGAATTAGGGGTTAAAAGAATTTATTGGGGGATGTAGACACAAGAATTGCCTTGGTAAAGTGGCAAGGAGGCGCCACTTAAGACACAAGGGAGGTGACGCCACAGGGAGCAAGGAGGACCTTGGTTCGAGCTGCAGAAATCCCTTTCTGGTCATTTATTTTTTCACGCCACAAGCTAGAGGAGGAGTGCTCAGGATGGACTCTCAGGGATAAGGATGGAAGGAGTCAAATGAATTCGAACTGGTGGAAGGGAGGAAATTTAGGAGTTTGAATTATTTCAAACTCATTTGGGAAGAGTTGGCCGAATGGTGGACTTTGGGCAAGGGGTGCTATCGGTTTTGGGGAGCCTTTGGTGTGGCCGAATGTTAATAGGGGTTTAAGGAGGTGTTTCGGCTAGCTTAGAGGGGTCTTCTCCTTTGCGTTTTGTGCTTAGAACCACATACCCAAAGTGTTTTCCTTTATTTCTCTTAATTTCGGCAACTTGGGTGCTAGGCCGAACCAAGTCTTGCTTCTTTTGAAAAGCCGAAACATAAGTAGCCATCTTCCTCTCCTTTCGGTTCTTCCATTGTTAGTCGAATTTGCTTCTTCCCGAAACCACCCTACACACTTCTTCCTCTTCTTCTTATTTTGTACAAAGCCGAAACCACTTTTGGTTCACTTTTCTTCTTCCTATTTTTGCTCAAGGCCGAAATCAACACCCACTCCTCAGTCGACTTCTTTCTGTCTTCTTCCAATCTTCTTTGTGCCGAAAGTTCTTCCATTCTCCCTTTTGCTGAATTCCTTCTCTTTCACTTCATTTTATCTCTTCATCTCCAACATCTACTAAAAGGCCGAAACTTTGATCTAGTTCTCTTATTGGCCGAATGCTTTGTTCATAAATCCCTCTCCCTTGCGTTTTCTCTCTTCACCATTCTAAGTGCCGAAACCCACCTCTATCTTGATTCTCAAAGCCGAATCTAATCCTTCCTTTTGGGGTTGTGGCCGAATCTCTTGGTAAGTAATATCGTTTTCTTTTCTTGACCGATTTGTGTAGTGTCCGAAACTCACTTCTCTTCCATCCCTTTTTCCATTTTAGATCTAAGTATTAAAAACTCTATTCTTGTTCTTTGAAGGGAGCCGAAACCTTTAACATCATTTAGGGGTGCCGAATATTGGTGTTTGATTAGCCGAATCTATCATTAAGGTAAGGGTGCGGCAACTCTTTTCTTCTTTCGGGATTTATGCCTTGGTCGAATGGCCCTATGATTCATAATGATGTGTTAAGGCCGATTGTAGGGAGAAGTGCAGTCTAACGCAGTGGATCTTCGGGTTTCGATTTCCGATCTAGTGTTGGCCGATTGAAGGTGCAGTGAGGGCATACGTTTCGGGATCTCGTAGTATCGTGTAGTTTCAGGATTTTGCTAAGATCTACGGTTAGTCAGGTGTGTAACGCTTACACACTTTATTAGTACAATATGCTTATTATGTTACTGTTATAACCATTGGAGTTAGTGTCTTTGCCCTGTGGGCATGAGCTTGGATTCCAGGTAAGTCCCCTACTATGTGATTTGTGATATACATTCCCATGTTTTGTTAAATGCTATGCTATGCGTTATTACATGATTACATGATATTATGATACGTATGATATGGACATGATGATGGGGATTGATGAGAGGAGGGGGATGATTTATTTGGACTGTCACCAGTGGTTTTGACCACAAGATGGGTTGGCCCCATCATTTGATTTGTGACTACGGTCACCAGTGGTTTTGACCACACTATTATTATTTGTGACTAAGTCCCAGTGGTTTTGACCACCAGTGGTTTTGACCACACTTATGATATTTGTGACTACGGTCAGCAGTGGTTTTGACCACATATGGATATTGTGACTCGTCCCAGTGGTTTGGTACCACAGTGGGTTGGCCCCACATGATTATTACGGGATTGTCATCAGTGGTTTTGACCACACGATGGGTTGGCCCAATCAATTGATTTGTGACTACGGTCACCAGTGGTTTTGACCACACGGGGTAGTTAAAGGAGATTGGATGGTTAGGTTATGGGGTGCATGATTTGCATGTGTTACTGATGATCTGTGTAAGTGCTTTAACTATCGGGTTGGGGATTTATGCACTGAGTCTCAGTGACTCACCCCTTCCCTTATATTTTGCAGATGAGGCATAGATCGCGGATATGGAGTCGAGGAGGACTTGAGGTGGCCATGCATCCTAATTTGGTTTTAACTTTAAACTACATTTTCGATTTAAAGTGTCCCTCAAATGGGTCAACGAGACCTTAAACATGCTTCAGAGTAGGGCTGGGGCTAAACCGAACACATATGGGAAAGCTCAATAATTTTAAAAAAATTAAGTTACAGAGGTCACACGCCCGTGTGTGTAACAGTCCTAACCCGTACCCGTCGCCGGATTAGGGTTATGAGGCATTACCAAACCCAGCTCAGATCATCACAGTCATTTATCGCAATTCATACATCTATCAAACCAAAAGAAATTAAATTCATGCTTGTATATTTCAAATCATTGAATCATCGAATATATGTCATTCAAATATTTAATACATGTTCAAGCATTTACCATTCACCTTATAAATATAATTTGCCTATTAAGACATACAAATCCATTGAACTCTGTTGTCTATCCGTTCACATATGTGACATTAATACACTATAGTATAACCGAACATGTTCATGATGCTAATGCAATATGCGCATATTTCTTAAAGGCAAAGCCATAATCAATCATGATTAACAAATTTACGTAACCATTTTATTGACAACATTTGGGAATAAGCCAAATCACAAATTATGCTCACTAGGCAGGGTTAAGAAATTTCACACAACTTGTTAGATATGACTATATCTATGTTACGCATAAGTAGACATCTCCCTATAACCACATGCCATTTGAATAGTCTCTGTATTGATGATTATTATGCCACATCCTCGCTAAAGATTCTTTGACATAAAGATCATTACATAACATCTCAAAAATATATGCTTAATAACTAACCTAAAATGCCAAAGTACAAAAAATACATTACCATATATTTCTATACAACTATTTCTATGATCAACCCAAATATTTATAAAGTTTTCCTCTCTCAAAACCGAATCATATAATCATGAAACATGCATCAAAACTCTATTCATCTTTCAAGAACAATGTACATACCTATTAAATATATATATATATATATATATCTAAATTGTGTCAATGCATCTATTTCATTAATCGAATATCAGCTTAACATTTCATAACTTATGCACATATATATATTACACCTAATTAAGCATTTCCAATAAAATTCCATTCAACTGAAATAATGTCTATTTTCACATTCTTTTAACCAAAGCCACGTAAACTAATTATGGACATAAAAATCATTATTAACCTACCAAACACATGAGCTATATATATAGCCGAATACATAAGTATAACCAAACCATTGACCACATATCCGGACCTTAAATTAAGACTCCAATGATCACCCTAAACATAAATACATAAACATTTCCAAAGTCATCACCGAACCATAACTAAACATCTCAACATATATGTCTTGATGTATATATATATATATATATACTTCCAACCTAAGCTTAAAACATGACTAAAACACATAACCATTAACAATTGAACAAGTCATTATATCAAAACACATAAGTAAAGCTTAGCTCAAAAGAAATAGCCATTTTTCGCAAGGCTATACTTGAATACAAGATTAAATACCATTGGTTTACAACTTAGCCTAGCTTATACATGCCTTTCGAATCAAAACTAAGTTTATGAGTACCAAAAGAGTCGATAGTGTGGTTGATTCCTTTGACGATCCTCAGAGCCCGTAGCCTGAACGATATCTATAAAACAAACAAAGTCCACACACAAAGTAAGCTCACTAGCTTAGTAAGTCTTAAGCATCCATAATATAGCATTCGGTTACACAAACATTTAAATAATCAATTTTACACATTAAAACATTCATGAATTAACACATAATTTACTATAGCCGAACAACTCATCTCATGTAATACATAAATTTTCATTACTTGCCACCGTACATCAATGATCAAATAATGATCACACGCTTATGCACATATTCATACCTATGCAAATACCTTAGTTCTTTCATGCTTTCTGATAACCAACTTTCTCATGGTATAGAACATATATGCAAGTTTCATCTATCATATGTATATTACTTACTTTCAACATTTCAATTACTTATCAATATCGTATATAAGCATGGCATATAAGTATGATTAATACTTACCTTGTAACCGAACCCACAAATTCACTTTCATAACTCAAGCTTTCTTGATTTATTCTGTAACTTTACTATCTCAATATAGAAGTTCGGGAATTTAAAACTCACCAGCATACAACAAGTAATTCATTGGTCCGAATCGCATTCACCGGCACCTGGCCTGCTAGACCTAAAGTCCGTGATTTTAAACACCAGCATTTAGCCTGCTAGGCGTTAAGCCCGATATATTCATCGGCACAAGGCCTGCTAGGCTCGAAGCCTGAAATAATCCACCGGCACAAGGCCTGCTAGGATCGAAGCCCGAAATAATCCTTCAATACACATTTCTTAGTGCGAACATCACAAACAAATCATATACATCATGTTACATCCACATATCATGATAACAAAATATATTCAATCCAAATTAACACCTTTTCATTCGGCTATCACCCAAATCTATACTCAAAATTACCAAATTTTATCATTTAACATGTTCATAATTAACTCTTTAATATATATTTGCTAAAGGACTTACCTCGACTGTCGACGGACAACGTAGGCCGGCTATTCGGTAACCTTCGCCTTTCCCTGATCCAAATCCGTTTTTCTTTGTTCTTGATCTAGACACATTAAAATTTAGCTCATTCAAGCACATTTCATCTCAATTTAGTCCCAAAACACATAAATGGGCAAATTACCATTTTGCCCTACTGTTTCACATTTTTACAATTTAGTCCTATTTGCATAAAACACAAAATACACAAAATTTCACTAAACCATACAAGGGCCGAATGTTCATAGGGACCTCACTAGTCCATTTATTTCATTTATTTTGCATTTTAATCCCTCAACAATTTGACTTTTGCAATTTAGCCCTAAATACTCAATTTTACCAAAATTTCCATTTCAAAACTTGTAGATTTCTAACATAACTTTAATATTTTTCCATCAAATATCATAAAACACCAACATTTAGCCATGGTCGAATATCAAGCATGCTCAAATTCAAAAATTCTAACATGGGTCAACTAATACTCGTAGCAACGATCTCAAAAATGTAGAAATTAACAAAAACTGACTAAAAACTCACCTTGAATTTAAGCCTAGAATTGCCGAAAATCAAAAGAATTCCAAGCTTTCTTCTTTCTCCCACATTCGGCCAAGGAAGAACCAAAAAGATGATGGCTTTATTTTATGTTATTTTAACATATAACATAAGTAATTGTTTAATTACTAATTTAACCTTTCAAATAAAATAAAACTAATATATAACTTAAGGTTATTTATGTCATATGCCACCCACTAACTTAAAAATGGGCTATTTTCCCATTTTATACTCCATATTAAAAAGCCATCATCATTTAAGCACTTTTCACTATAGAATTCAACTTTTACACTTTACGTGATTTAGTCCTTTTTGTTAAATTGAACACACAAACAGTTAAATTTTTCTACGAAACTTTCACACACATTAAATCACATATAATAAGCATAGAATATATTATTTAAACATATTTCAGACTCGGATTCGTGGTCCTGAAGCCACCGTTGCGATTAGGGTCAAATTTGGACTGTTACAGTGTGTCTAAGCCGTGTCAAAAAAGGGCATACAATCTGACTTGTACACACAGTTGTGGACACGCCCGTGTGCCTCACCCGTGGTCGCTACTGACTTGAACCACACGGCCAGTCACACGCCCATGTGTCCAGCCCGTGGTCGAGTCTGACTTGTTTTGAAATACAACCACGAGGGACACGGTTGAGCCACACGCCCGTGTGCTCAACCGTGTGGGCAATTATAGGCCATTTTCAAGGCCAAAATGCCACCAACACAATGGGCTATCCCTACAAGCACATACAAGCATTATCACATACACAATTGGCAACCAAAATCATATCAAATGATCAACATATCTTCCCATTCAATCTCATTTCTAAGCATACCAACTTATGAAACATTTGGATCAATCCAATCACATACATTTCAACATGTAATCCTTCACAAATTTGCCACCAATGATATGCCAAATATGCACCAATAAGCTTACCATTCATATGACCATTTCATTTGTCAACAAGCCATACCAAAACATGCATCATATACCATAATCACTCATGCATATTGCCATCTTTTATCTAGCCACATCACATGACTATTACATCTTGAACATATTCCAAAATGACTAGCCTATACATGCCATATTTAGCTATATACATATTCAAAAGTACCAAACTTGAGTTTGATAGTGTGGTGATAATCCTCGACGGTCCCCGAGCCTCTTGTAGCTTTAACGATCTATAAAACAAAGTAACACGCAAAAAGTAAGCTTTCAAAAGCTTAGTAAGCCATATACAAATAAACTTAACATATAATCAATTATAAGCATGGCAAATCAAATTCATAAAATATCTTCATTCCATACGCATAAATTTATCTTTAGCTAAATTGGATTGCCATTGCCTACTAACATATCATATCTCAAGCATCTCTTCTGCTCAAATGCCAAACATACACATATCACACTTTGTTCAAAGCATCAATGTACATGTTATCTTACCTCTCATGCTTATACAAAGCATATACTTCAGACATACCTGAAATGAATGGACATCACATAAAATCATTCATTTCTTGGGCTCGCCTGTTGAATCGTTCGGTACTAAATAGGATATTCAGAATGCTCGGAATAGTCGTACAATATCGATGTCCCAGACGTGGTCTTACATGTAACCAAATATCGACGCCACTATCCCAGACAGGGTCTTACACGAATCGATACGATGTCAATTTCCCAGACGTGGTCTTACACATAAATCTCATATCGATGCCAACGTCCCAGACGTGGTCTTACATGATATCATAAATCGGACACTTATGTCATGACATATAAAATCCTATCCCTAGGTTCAAACGGGAATTCTCGGACATCATTAACTTGTCGATATAAATATATCCTCGGATTTCACATGCATTCCATCTTAATTGATATTCATAGCAGTCCAAATTTCATTTATATACACAAATAATTCAATTCAAATACATTTATTTGTATATTGACTTACCTCGGATTGGGATATCGGAAACGAACTCGGCTACTCAATTACTTTCGATTTCCCGCGATCTAAGTCCATTTTCTTCGGTTCTTGATCTATACATATTCATATTTAACTCATTTATTCACTAATTCATTCAATTCAATCAAAGACACATATTTAGGGCAATTTGCAAATTAGCCCTCACATTTTTAAATTTTGACATTTTAGTCCTTACTTCACAAAATCACAAAATATACCTAATTTCAAGTTACCTACGCCTAGCCAAATTCTCATGTAGATCATACAAGTCCATACATTTCATTTGTTTCACAATTTAATCCCTCAAAATATTATTTTCTCAATTAAGTCCAAAATTCTCAAAATCATAAAAAATCCAAAGACAAAATATGTTAATCAAACACATATATTCCATATTTCATCATCAAACATCACAAAGCTCATGAATTTATCAATGGCACTTTTCAAAATCTTCATCAATACACAAAATTGAAGCATGGATTTTGAAGAATACTAAACAACCATTACAAAAACATAGAAATTATCAAAAACCGAATCAAAATCATACCTTAATCAAAGAGCTTTATGGCCGAATGCCCTAGTTTCATATTTTCTTTTTCTTTTCTTTGTTTTTCAGTGGAAGAACACATAAAAATTCACCATCTTTTAGCTTTATTTTTATTATAATAACTTTATTAATGTATTTACTAAAATTAGCCTTGGAAATTTAATTAGTAAACCTTATAATCTATGCCCTTAACTGTCCATCCTATAGTTCAATGGCATATTTGCAACATAAAACCCTCGCATTAAAAGAACAACCATTATCCAGCCCTTTTAAAAAATAACCACTAGGTTTTCATGATATGCGATTTAATCCTTTTCTCAAATTAATCACACAAATGATTAAATTAAATCATAGAAATTTCACACATACTAATTCACATGCTATAGACTTAGAAAATAATATTAAAATATTTTTCTAACTCAGATTTGTGGTCCCAAAACCACTATTTTGACTAGGGTCTAAACTGGATAGTTACATATAGGCCTAAGTTAAGCCTAGCCGAATGGTCACATGCAATCAGCTTAATTAAGTTGTTAATGAGCTTCTAGAATAATTACATGTCTTTAAACAAAATCTAGGCCTAGGTGACGCCAATGGTCAGCTCATTTAGTCTTCCAATTCAGCTAGATTAATGAGCTGATGAGTAGAGCTAAAATGTTCAATGATTGAGCAGCCAAGAGACTTGAATTCATCCTTTAATTCATCCTTGGGTAGCCAAACAAGCAGCAGCTAGGATTGATAGCATTCAGGCGCACAAATAGCCCCTGAGTGTGACACTTGAATACAATCAGCCACAAAGAGTGAATAGATGGATTTGAGCAGCTACCAAGGTGTGAAAACGTTTGTAAGCTGAATGGACTTGTGTGAGCACTCCTTGTCCATTGATCTTCATGAACAGCCTTTTCGAGAAGAGAAATCATTAGGTAAATTTATTGTCGTCCATATGCATGCTCTTCTCTTAATGACTTCCTTTGTTATTAAGCTAGCTGGTTCAGCTGAATGAAGCACCTATTAACACAAAAATAAATTCACTTATGGCACCATGATTAGCTCAATTAAGTTGTCTAAACTTAAGACACTTTAATTAGCTGTATGAACTAAGACAACTTAAATACACTTTAGGCAAATTAAATGGTTGTGCTAATTAACACAAATTAATTAACTAAGACATATTAATTGCTGAGCTAAATGAAACACATTAAATTAACTTAAGACACATTAAAGACTTAAATTAATAATAACTAAAATAACTAAACAACATTAATGTTTTATTACAGCAACTAATCAGCGCAAAACGAAAATTAAAATTCAGCTTGAAGTAAGCTGCATGGGACGCTTATTGAGCGGGTCCATGTGTGATCAATAAGTCCCGTAATCTCTTCTCTCCAAGCTCGATCAATATAGCTCGAGATAGCTTCTTGGAACTTCCTGGCTCAAGCTCGAGTGATTGGACCCAGAGGTAGCTCAATGGGTTTGGCAACTAGCTCCTTAGCCAAGCTCGTATCATTCCCCCCTCTTCAAGGCGATTTGTCCACAAACCGTCACCTACATCAAAAGGGGATAAGTCAGCAAACATTGAAGCTAGCACTTACTCTGTACTCACTCGGATGGTCTAATTTATAAGAATTTTTATTAATCCTTTCCAAGACTTGAAAAGGACTGTCTCCCCTTACGGTAGCTTAGACCTCCTTTGTTCAGGAAATCTTTCCTTACGCATATGGACCCAAACCCAATCACCGGGTTCGAACACGACTCATTTGCGTCCCTTGTTCACCTTATGAACATATTGCTCGGTCCTCCTCCCAATATTCTCCTTAACCCTTTGATGAAGCTGTTTCACAAAATCAGCCTTTTGTTTGCCATCTACATGCACTAGTTGGTTAGAAGGCAAAGGAACTAGAGCTAAAGGAGTTAAAGGATTGAAACCATATACCACCTCAAAAGGAGAATGCTTAGTAGCTAAATGAACCAAATGGTTGTAGGCGAATTTGATGTGTGGCAAGCATTCCTCCCACGTTTTTAAGTTTTTCCTAATGAACCGTAGTAAGGTCGATAAGACCCGATTGACTACCTCCGTTTGACCATCTGTTTGGGGGTGGCATGTTGTAGAAAACAAAAGCTTGGTGCCGAGCTTGCCCCACAAGGTTCTCCAAAAATGGATAAGAAACTTGGCATCTCGACCGGAGATAGTGGTCCTTGGCACTCCATGCAACTGAACGGTTTCCTCAAAAAAATTAGCAATATTTAAAGCATCGTTAGTCTTATGGCATGCAATAAAATGAGCCATTTTAGAAAATCTATCTACAACGACAAAGATAGAGTCTTTTCCACTTTTGGTTCTAGGAAGCCCTAGAACAAAATCCATAGATATATCTACCCATGGTGCATCCAGTATTAGTAATGGTGTATACAAACCGTCTGGTTTGATTCGTGACTTAGCTTTCTTGCAAGCAATGCAATGCTCACACTTTCTCATCACGTCGCATTTCATCTTAGGCCAATAAAAATGTTCTTGAAGTATGGCTGAAGTTTTGGCTACACCAAAGTGGCCTATAAGTCCTCCGCTGTGGGCTTCATTAACGAGCACTTCTTGAATAAAACCATGGGGTATACACAACTTACCTTCACGAAATAGGTAGCCATCTTGTTGATAGTACTTTTCATGAGCACCTTGCACACAAGACTTATATATCTCACCAAAATCAGCGTTAGTTTTATAGAGATCTTTCAAATACTCAGAACCAAGCAATTTAGAATCTAATTGATTGATAAGAGCATACCTTCGTGACAACGCATCAACAACAATATTTTCTTTACCTTTTTTGTATTTGATCATGTAAGGAAAAGATTCTAGGAACTCCACCCATTTAGCATGGCGCTTGTTCAGATTGGTTTGTCCCTTAAGGTGCTTCAATGCCTCATGATCCGTATGTATGACAAACTCTTTCGGCCAAAGATAATGTTGCCAGGTCTCCAAAGTCCGAATCAAGGCATACATCTCCTTATCATATGTAGGATAATTAATAGTAGCCCCATTGAGTTTTTTGCTGAAATACGCGATGAGTCGTCTGTCTTGAGTCAAGACCGCTCCGATTCCTATCCCCGATGCATGACACTCAACTTTGAATATTTTGTTAAAATCAGGTAGGCACAACAAAGGAGCGTTAGTTAAACATTCATTAATTTTATTAAAAGAAATTTTTTGTTCATCAGTCCAATTGAATGAAGAATTTTTCTTTATGATACCTATTAAGGGGACAGCTAAGGTACTAAAATTTGGTACAAATCTCCTATAAAAACTTGCTAGTCCATGGAAGCTCCTTACTTGGCTGATGTTCGTAGGACGTGGCCAATCTTGAATCGCCTTGATTTTCTCTTGATCGACTTCGAGTCCATTAGCACTCACCACAAATCCTAAAAACACAACTTTATTAGTGTAAAAAGAGCATTTCTTAAGATTAGCATAAAGAACTTCCTTACGCAAAACTTCTAACACCGCACGCTAATGTTGAACGTGGTCTTCCAAAGACTTGTTGTGTATTAAAGTATCATCAAAGTAAACCACGCAGAACTTACCAATGAAAGCATGCAATACATGGTTCATTAAATGCATAAATGTACTAGGAGCATTAATAAGACCGAACAGCATTACCAGCCATTCATACAAATCGTATTTGGTCTTAAAGGTGGTCTTCCACTCATCTCCCTCCCGCATGCGAATCTGGTGATACCACTCTTTAAGTCGATTTTCGAAAATAGTTGGGCCCCACTTAGCTCATCGAGCATGTCATCGAGTTGAGGGATGGGATGCCTATACTTGATAGTGATCTTGCTGATGGCGCGGCAATCGACACACATTCGCCATGAGCCATCCTTCTTTTGCACTAGTAGAACGGCCACCGCACATGGGCTCAAGCATTCTCGAATGTAGCCTTTCTCCATCAAGTCAGCAACTTGTCTTTGCAACTCCATAATCTCTTCGGGGTTGCTCCAATAGGCCAGCCAGTTCAGGATTGTAACATCCCGAATTAGGGCCTAGTCGAAACAGTGGTTTCGGGACCACAAATCCAACGTAAGAAAATTTATTTTTATTATATTTTTATGGTCTACAATTTCACGGAACAATTTCTGAAAATTTCGTTCGAAAATTTTGAGGTTTGGCCACTCAATTTAGTCAAAAGGACTAAATTGTAAAAAGTGCAAAACTTGAGTTCTAGAAGTTAGAGGTGTCAAATTGCTATGAAATTTTAAAGTAGAGGTTCTTAAATGGTAATTAGCCCATTGGTTAAATTTTTGGACAAAAATGGATATGGTATATGTTAGATAAGAAATTTTTTGTAAGGGCATTTTAGTCCTTTTGTAAATTAAATAAATTAAAAACAAAATTAAAATGCCAAATTTGTCCATCTTCTTCATATGGACGAAATTTACCAAGGGAAGACATGGCTAGGGTTTTCTTAACTTTCCAAGCTCATGGTAAGTCCGTTCTAGCCTCGTTTTTCAAGTTATTTACGGTTTTGGAGTCCCGGTAGCTCGATTTAGCTTATGCTACCAATAATTCATGCTAGGGTTCATCTTTGGAAAATTATCCATAGGTAAAAAATGTGTATTTTTATGTTTTATGGTAGAATATAAAGCTTGAAATTATGTTAAACAACTTTTACTAAGCGATTTTAAGTGAAAACGAGTAAAACGACATAATCGGTAAAAATACCTAATGTCCATAAGTGTATGTTAGAGTAAGAATTTGATGTTTCCATATGATCAATATGTTATAAAACATAAGAATAAGGGATGAAGTTTAATTTTCGAGTATTGGGGCAAAAGTGTAAATATGTAAAAGTTTAAGGGCAACATTGTAATTTTGCAAAAGTTTGAGTTAGGGACTGTTTTGAGTAGTACATTAATTAAATAAGTGAAATGTGATGTTTTAGACCCCGAAAAATTAGATTTAGACCTAGAACGGGAGGAAAATCGAAAATCGATAAAGTTGGTAAATTACCGTTTCTGGATCCAAGGTAAGTTGGTGTGTAAATAATAATGCAATAATGTCGTAATGTATGTTTGAAACCTAAATTGTGGTATTAAATTGATTTTGCTAAATTACATGTTTTGTATATTATGTTGGTGAATTGATTTAACAATAATGTTTATGATAAAAGGTGACATAGGTGACATGGAAAATGGGTCGAAATGTTGTGCTTAAAGGTGTTTTCTATGACTATGGTTATTATGTGAAATGGAAAGTTGATATGTAAATAATGCATTTATTTTACTTGTTCAATAATTATTTTGCTAGATATTATGGAAATCATTGGGTGATAACTAAAATATGAAAATGTATGGAATGTGAAATTCTCGATTGAACCTTTAGAAAATCGAGAGATACGGGCTTATGTAGCTAGGTCACACGAGTGATAAGGGACCTTCATCGTGTGCACAAGAAAGCTACGAGATGGCAAAATTTGATATGTAGCTAGGCCACATGGATGATAAGGGACTTTCACCATGTGTGCAAGAAAGCTACGGGATAATAATTTCATATGAAACTAGGTCACATGTGTAATACTGTGTGTATACCATGTGTACAAGAAAGTTACGGGTTATGAGTAGCTAGGTCGCATGAGTGGTTCCTAGTGTTGGACACCATGTAGACAAGAAAGCTACGAGATGGAATGGCTAGGTCACATGGGTGATAAAAGACCTTCACCATGTGTACAAGAAAGCCGAGTTATGTGTAGCTGGAGATATGTGCTGAGACCACTGAGTATCGGGTGTTTTTCGAAGGGGTTCAACGAGATAAATTACTAATGGTGATTGGTACGATCATGCTATGAATAATTGCAAGAGTGAATGTGATCAATTGAGAAATGTGGCAAATGTATGTGTGAGCAAGGGTGCATGTGACTATGTGTATTTGTGCATAATGTGTTTGATCTGTGATACGTGATTGAAATTGTGGTAAGGCTGATATGGTGTGAGCGCCATTATGAGTACTCGTAAATATTGGTGATGGTTATTCATTTGTATGGCTAGTATTGAACATGCTTGGTGTTATGTGTGCATATATGGAAGTAATATAAAGAAAATATGGGAGAGTAAAATTTTCAGTAAAATAGATTGAAACAGCAGCAGTTATGTGATTTTGAAAAATCACCATAAATAGTAGAAATTGAATTATATGTTGGATGAGATATTAATTTATTGAGCCTATTGTCATATAAAAGAAATAGAGAAAGCAAAGGATTTGTATATTTTGAGATATTTAGATTTTTGTGAGACTGGTTCAGAGTGATTTCGAGATCCCCTGTTCTGACTTGGAAAAATCATTGAAAATTGTAAAAAAATAATTTTGGGACATAATTTAAATGGTTAGATTCCTTATTGAGTTTATTTTTATAAGAAACAAACTAGAACATAATTTGAATTCTGTATGGAAAGATAATTAAATTTTAGCGAAGAATGGTCGGAACTGTTGGACAGCAGAACAGGGGAGACTTTGAAGAATAAAGTATACTAATTGGCTAAACCAAAAATTCTGAAAATTTTATGGTAATAAGATATGTGAGTCTAGTTTCAGGAAAAATTAGCGGATCTTAATTCAGAGTTCCGTAGCTTAAGACAGCTTGAGATGAACATGAATAAAAAGTGGAACTATGTGCAATTATGATTGTATTATCTTGAGAACATATTGTGATGATTTATAAAAGCATGTTAATAAATCACTTATTATTTACATACTTACTTACTAAGCTTTGTAGCTTACTTCCCTTCATTTCCCATATCTTATAGGGTTGTATGCTAACTCGAGTTGGAGATCACTGGAGATGTAATCACACTATCAAGCTATCATCGTGGGGTAAAAGTGAATACAAACCTCTTAAGTTTATGGCATGTATAGGGGACTTAGTCATTTGTATATGTTATAATTGGTTTGGCTTAAAATGTTGGCCTTTAATATTTAGCAGTTCATTTTGTATAATTTGGACGAAATTTTATGACTCAGTTTAATATGTTTACAAGTGTATGTGTTTTGGTAATGCCTCGTACCCTATTCCGGTGTTGAATACGGGTAAGGTGTTACAGGGATTGTTGCTTCGAGCACGAAATCAATTTGATGCTCAATGCCTCGAACGGGTGGCTAGGCACTCGGCACCTCATCTGGAAACACATCTTCAAATTCCTAAAGCAAAGAGACAATAGAAGATGGCAACGTATTATCAATTTCGTTAGTTTCAAAAAAGACATTCTTTGTACATAAGTACAAGAATGGGCTGTCTCATCAGAAGCAGCTTCCAAACTTCTCTTTTTCTCGCAAAGACACTCATTTTTTCATTCTCACTCTCTTTTTGTTTTTCTTTTTCCACTCAAATTTTTGACTCATTTCTTTTCTTTTTCTTTTTCTTTTTCATTCTTTTTTTCTTGTTCTTTTTCTTTTGCTTTTTCTATAGATTGGTTCATCTTAATTTGATCTTCGTAACTTATTTTGGGGTAAAGGGTGCTAAGGTAGCATTCTTCCCAAGGTGTTTGAACGTGTATCGATTCATATATCCATCGTGGACCACACGTCGACCGAATTGCCATGATCACCCCAACAGGAGATGTCTGTACATTGGCACTACATTGCACACCACCTCGCCTTGGTACTTGCCAATTTAAAACGCCATTACAGCTTACTTGGTTACTTTGAGTTCGCCACCACCATTTAGCCATTGCAATTTGTAGGGGTTCAGATGTTTAGTCGTGGCTAAACCAAGTTTCTCCACTAGCATGCTACTCGCGACGTTGGTGCAACTTCCTCCATCCATTATCATCCTGCACACCTTGCCTTGGACGTGGCAACGAGTGTGAAAGATATTTTCCTATTGTTGCTCATCTTCAGCACTTAATGCTTAAACTTCTCTTGACAACGAGAATCTCACCTTCGACGGGATATTCAAGTTCTTCTTCTTCATTGGTGGGGTTTTGAGGCTCTTCCTCCTTTTCTTCTTCAGATTTGATTTCGCCGTTTGGCCTAACCACCATGACTTGACGATTGGGACATTGACTGGCTATGTGTCCCCTCCATTGGCACATAAAACATTTTATATCCCTTGATCGGTTAGGGACAGTTTCATTCTTTCCTTGACTTGTCTCGCCACTTGGCTGATTGGATTTGGTAGCCACAACGGGCTTTTTGGAACGAATAGGAGATTTGTTAGTTCCTTGACTCCACTTGTTTGTAGAAGAAGTAGGATAAGACTGGTTGGCACCCTTCAGATTTAATTATTTTTCGACTTTAATGGCCATGTGGACCATGTCCGTCACTTCAACTTAGTGTTGTAATTCCACTATGTTGGCAATGTCACGGTTCAAACCCGCAAGGAATCTAGCCATCGTCGCCTCATGGTCTTCCTCGATGTCGACTCAGATCATGGTAACCTCCATTTCTTTATAGTAATCCTTGACACTCCAGTTGCCTTGGGTGAGGTTTTGCAATCGTTGGTCAAGTCACGATGATAGTAAGAAGGAACGAAACGTTTCCTCATGACTGCCTTCATCTCGACCCAAGTCAAGATAGGTCGTTCCCAGCTCCTCCTTCGACTTGTCACGAGTTGATCCTACCATACAATTGCATAATCCAAGAACTCTATGGCCGTAAGTTTCACCTTCTTGCTCTCAGAGTAATTATGGCACTCGAAGACTAGCTCGATTTTCTTCTCCCACTCTAAATACGCCTCGGGGTCATTTTTCCCTTGGAATGGGGGAATGGCCATCTTGATGTTCTTGAGGTTGTCATCCACTCGATCTCGCTCCCGAAGGCCTAGGTTTCTATGGCCTTGCCACCTTCCGCTTTGAGTAGAACCTTGGTCACTCTCTATGTCACTTGGATTATAGAGATCATCTTCGTTGACTCTTGTACGTCTTCGCTCCCTTCTCAGATTTTGTGGAGCTCTTTCTTTCTGGCCTTGTTCTTCAACATGGTCCAAGCTCTCTTGGATGGGTTCGAGCTTTCAATCAAACATGCGCTCCATTTCGCGCATGAGAGCTTGTAGCGTTAAGTCGGGCACTCCTCCACCAGCAACATTGCGAATGGGTTACAAACCATCACTGTCCATTTGATTCCTTTCTGGACTTTTAGACATGAAATTTAATCACACAACAAACCTCACACTTCTCTCACAAAAGTTCACACAATTTTGGCCTTTGTTCACTCAGATAGTCTCACCGCACTCTTGCCTTTTTCTGCTCAAGTTCGCCTCTCAAAGTTCTCAATAGACTACTTAGACAAATCGACAATCGTTGTGGAGTCGGTTTGCAAAATTGATGTTCGGTTTGGTTTAGGAATTGATGTTGGTACAAAGGTAGGCCAGAAAACAAAATGAAAATGTTTAAGTGTAGCGAATGGGTCAGATGGTAGAAAAGTAGAATCGGGCAGCAAGAACTTGGTACAACTAGCTTCTCTTCCTTTTTATATATATATATATTTTCGTAATATTTTTTTTAAATATTTCGAATTTGTTACTACAAATGTATATATATATTTCCTTTTTTTTCAAAAAATATTTTATAGTTAAATACAATCCCGGGAATACCAAAAACGTTGATACTTACTTAATTTTCACCAACTCTGATACCAAATGATATGAACTCGCCTCGATGTTGATTTGAGTCGTTTAGATTACCCGATCATAAAATTAAAGGCTAAGTGTTTTCAAGATTTTGTTCGAAAATGGAAAAGTTAGGTTAAAAACAAAGAAGTTTTAAGTTGGTTTAGGTGCCAAAAATAAAGATTCGGCCAGGGCTTAAGAATGAACCAATATTGTAAGTTAATATTGACCCGAGTCTTATACAAGCTCTTAGGTTGAATAAATGGAAAATAATAAGGATAGTTTGAGGGAACCTTGACCTATTATCTATGTGAAGATAGGAACCGAAGGTATAGGTGAACGCCACTCCAAATTGAAGTGAAAAGTTCGAAACAAGACAGAAATGATGCCACAAGAATACTTGATAAGTCAATTCAGTCGAGGGAGAACTATGAGAGTTGAACACTGACAAGTTTGAATAAAATTTGTCAATCGATCAAATGTCCTTCCAACCAGCAAATAACTAAGTATTTATAGGCCAAAGTTAAGCCTAGCCAAATGGTCACATGCAATCAGCTTAATTAAGCTGTTAATGAGCTTCTAGAATAATTACATGTCTTTTAACAAAATCTAGGCCTAGGTGAAGCCAATGGTCAGCTCATTTAGTCTTCCAATTCAGCTAGATTAATGAGCTGATGAGTTGAGATGAAATGTTCAATGATTGAGCAGCCAAGAGACTTGAATTCATCCTTTGATTCACCCTTGGGCAGCCGAACAAGCAGCAGCTAGAATTGATGGCATTTAGGCGCACGAACAGCCCTTGAGTGTGACACTTGAATACAATCAGCCACAAGGTGTGAATAGATGGATTGAGCAGCTACCAAGGTGTGAAAATGTTTGTGAGCTGAATGGACTTCTGTGAACACTCATTGTCCACTGATCTTCACGAACAGCCTTTTCGAGAAGAGAAATCAACTGTGGAATTATTGTCGTCCATATGCATGCTCTTCTCTTAATGACTTCCTTGGCTACTAAGCTAGCTGGTTCAGCTGAATGAGGCACCTATCAACACAAAAATAAATTCGGTTATGGCACCATGATTAGCTCAATTAAGTTTTCTAAACTTAAGACACTTTAATTAGTTGTATGAACTAAGACAACTTAAATACACTTCAGGTAAATTAAATGGTTGTGCTAATTAACACAAATTAATTAACTAAGACATATTAATTGCTGAGCTAAATGAAATAGATTAAATTAACTTAAGGCACATTAAAGACTTAAATTAATTATAACTAAAATAACTAAACAACATTAATGTTTTATTCCAGCAACTAATCAGCTCAAAACAAAAATTAAAATTCAGCTTGAAGTAAGCTACATGAGACGCTTATTGAGCTGGTCCATGTGTGATCAATAAGTCCCGCAACCTCTTCTCCCCAAGCTCGAGATAGCTTATTGGAACTTCTTGGCTCGGGCTCCAGTGATTGGACCCAAAGGCAGCTCAATGGGTTCGGTAACTAGCTCATTGCCCAAGTTCGTATCATACTGGTTTTAATTCAAAGTGATGAGCTTGAATATGTGGCCTAACAATTCCTAGATTTAAATAATCTAGAATAGGAACTACATGTTCTCTGATGGTTCTGTCTTTGTCAACTATGATTCGAGGAATATCAGCATTCCTTTCATTCCAAAGTACTTGATCTTCTCTGTTGGGATCATTTCTAATTCTCTCCATTTCTCTTAACTCTTTTCTTCTTCGCCTTAATTTCATTTCAATTTCAGGATCAAAACAATGTTCTGGATCCTCTTGAATACTTCTTCTCATGCATTAATACAAACTTGAAAAATAAAATAAAATACTAATTAATTGTTGTCACAAAAATTAGAAGAATAATAACAAATCAACATTTCACCAATGTTGTCGATCCCCAGTAACAACACCAAAATTTTGTTGCATGTAAATAACTAATGCAATTATGCAAGTGTACACGTCATTCAATTAATAAAGTGATAAGTAAGTATCGTATCCATAGGGATGAAAATTGGTAAGAAATTGAGTAAGTTATTATAATCCTATTGAACTGAATAGTAGGAAATATTCTCAAGTTGAATAAGATGTTTTTATAATGAATTAATGAAATCAAATGTTAAAAACAAAGAATTGATATGGAAAATAAAATGTTGTGGCAAATTATAAAGAAAAGCAAGAGTATTTCTGTTGTTGAATGAATAGGGCTAGAATTATTCAGGTGAAATTTTCATATCAAAATAATGCCACGAAAAAAATATTATATAATCAACTGCTTAGAGAGTAACTACTGTAACCTGCCTCTTTCGATAACTAGATCTTAAGCTAGAAATCTAAGTTACTGTATGTCTACAGAACTCTGGATTAATAACTACAATGAATGTTCTTCTCTATATAACTCGCAACATCATATCTAGAGTGCTACGAATATTTTGTCGAGTATTCACTTGCATCAAACTATTCAAGATCTAGTATATTTAACCTTTTCAGAATAAAAAATACATCTAAGAACAAAACACACAATCAACTATGTCTAGAGCTTGCATGCATGTATTTAAAATAACCATAAATCGAATGAAATAATGACATAAACAAACTCAAATCACAGGCATTAAAGATGATAAAACATTCAACCAAACAACTCTATCCTAAAAAAGATTTAGCTCATGGGTCGAAAAGTTAACATCAAAATAAAATCATTCAGCAACATTCTGAAATAAGTTCAAATCGCAGAAATCAGGAAAATAAAGGCAAAAATGCAGGAGTTTTTGCCACACTCCAGCTTCTCTTTGATCTTCAGATTGTACGTGAATCCAGAATAGCTATCTCTCCCCCTTCTTCACGTCAGTATTCTGCTCTCTTAAGTTGCTACCCGTTCTTTCTCTGGAATTCTCCAATAGAGAGAAAAAAACTGTTGCCACCAATTTTCTTCTCTCACAAATTCTCCTCTTTTTTTCTTCTTCTCCCTCCTTTTATTGGGTAGATCCTTCCCTCTCAGCACACATTTTTTTCTTCTCTTTTTCAAGGTGGTTTTTTTTTTGGTACATGTCCAACTGGCTGAAAGTGAGTGCATAGAGTACTGAGTCATATTCTTGGAATTGCCATGGGAATTGTGTTGACAATCAATCTCACCATTTGCCACGACAATGTTTCACTTCCCTTATTTTCCTTCTGTATCCTCTTCATCATCTTCTTCTACCTACACCTGTGTCCAACCACAACCACAACTTTTCCTTCCCTAAGTAATAAAAGTAATAAATATGACCATTATAACTCAATCCAAGCTTTGTTATGCATTATTCTAAAATTATCCTAAAAATGCAGATGTATTTACTTAATTACAAACAATTAATTCCATCTAGAGGCCTAAAATATAACTCTTTTCAAGAGTTATCACTAATTTTAAGCTAAATTCACCTAATCCACTGTCATATGTTCTAGGTGTATTGAGGAATCTAAGCTCATCATTGAACATCCTAAGTACAGATTGTACTCCTCATAGGCAAACAATACTTAATAGTTACATTGCAGTGGCAAAACAGATTTAACTATACTAAAATGACTATACTAAAATAATCATACATACTAAATATAAAATGCAACCTAAATGCACAACACACCCCCAAACCTAAGGGTGTATTTTATATTTAGTATGTATGATGCATTTTATAGTTAAATATAAAATGCACAACAATTGCCATGGCAAAAGAAATGAAATGTAAGATGCATGAAAGAACGAGAAAAGAAACTTAGCTGGCTTGGACTAGCATGTAGATACTTTATTTTACCCGATGAGTGGATTTTCGGGCACTAAATTTACACCACCACTTCCTATTTTTAGGGTTTATTTCTTCCCCCCTCCTTGTTAGTTTCTGTAACACCCCTTACCCGTGTTCGACGCCAGAATAGGGTACAAGGCATTATCGGACTTAAACACAAGCAAACATACAAAACCGAGACGTAATTTCCATCCAAATTTAAAACTTTTCACATACATTTATATCGTTCCTAAAATGAGCCTACGGGCTCAATACATGCTTTGGAAGTGGTTCGAGACTAAACCGAGAACTTCAAAAAGTTTTGCAAAACTTAGAAAATTTTTCATGTTGCAGGGCTCACACGCCCGTGTGGCCCAAGGGACACGCCCGTATAACCTTTGGACATGCTCGTGCTACAGGCCGTGTTCAAAATAGGGTGCTCTCTAACTTGTGCCACACGGCCATGCCACACGCCTGTGTGCTAGGCCGTGTGGTCGATTTAATTTCCATAATTTTTCATAAAATAGGTGCAGACTTCACACGACCAGGGCACATGCCCGTGTTCGAGGCCATGCCGCCCACACGGCTGAGACACACGCCCATGTCTCTGCCCGTGTGCTCGATACTGAGTATTCTATTTTACAACAATTAAGGTGCAAGGGACACACGGTCAGAACACACGCCCATGGGGCAAGCCGTGTGTCACACACAGCCTAGACATACCCGTGTGGACAAAAATAAGGCTATTTACCAAGCCATTTTGTCGCCCTTCCATGCACAAACCTATACAATAAACATAGAACCATTCCAAGCATATATCATCAACCAAATCAGCCACAACTAAGGCATCAACACCCCATTCACATGCTATCATTTATCACACACAAACATTTTATACTAATCAACTCGTATAATGCAATTTCCCACATCCATGAAAAGCATCATCATATGCATATATATACTGAAACCAATATTAGCCAATTTTAAAGGCCATTTACAAAATGAATTACCAGCCAACATAAGCCAACACATTGTCTAAATCAATTATGACACATAACAAAATGACCAAGTCCTTATACATGCCATAACTCAAAATATTAAAATCAATGGTACCCAAAATATTAAGTTGATAGTGTGAATGGATCTCCGACAGTTTTCGATCCCCAAGCTGGCTTGGTGACACTATAAGACAAGGGAAAAGAAAGGGGAGCAAGCTATATAGCTTAGTAAGTTCCTATGCAAATAATAAGCATTATAATTACACATGTATCATAAAAATAAACGCAATGAACTTGGCATAAATAGTATTAAGATCTTCTAATCATAACTTACTCATTCATAACCTTATCGAGGGATTCATCACATATCGAGCTCATTAGTAAATGAGTTTTACGTACGTACCTGTACCAACTCGCAACATAATCATAACCTTTCACAACTTTGACATACTCGTTGAATTTCCCATTGAACCACTTGGAATACTAAAGGATACATACCAATGCCATATCCCAGATATGGTCATACATGGGATCTCTTATCGATGCCAATAGCCCAGCTAGGGTCTTACATGAAGTCTCATATCTATGCCATATCCCAGATATGGTCTTACATGTAATCTCAAATAACCCTAATGTCATGACATTCGTATCCTACATATTCCTAAGGTTCAACCGGGATTTCTCACTTGTCAAACTTTATCGATTTCATCCAAGGAGTCAATCATAATTCATACAATATTAAAGTATTTAAAACATAAATAAAACAATGCATTATTTACATACGAACTTACCTCGGTACAAAAATAGTAGAAATGGACCTAATCGTCAAACACCTTATTTTTCTCCCAATCTAGGTCCGAACCTCGTTTCTCTTGATCTATAATAGCAAATTTAACTCATTTATTATCCACATTTCTCAATTCAGTCCAAAAATCACATTACGGCAAAATTATATTTTTTCCCTAAACTTTGATATTTTTACATTTTGGCCCCTGGGCTCGTAAAATGAAATCTATTCGATTTCTTCAAGACCCAAGCCTAGCCGAACCTCTTTCATGCTTATAACATCCCACATTTTTCATTTAATCACAATTTTACACACATTTTAAAATCTTTTTACAAATAGGTCCTTTTGACATTTTCATCAAAAATCACCTAGCAAAAGTTGTTTATCTAACATTAAACTTTCATAATCTAACATTAAACATCAAAATACACACATTTATAACATGGGTCAAACCCTAGACCTCAATCATCTCTCAAATTAATGGTAAAAATAGATAGATCGAGTGATAACAACTTCAAAAATGTAAAGAGCATTAAAAAGGGACAAAAACGAACTTAAAATCGAGCTTGAAAGTGGCCAAACCCTAGCTATGGCTTCCCTTCTATTTTTTGGCACAAGCATGAAGAAGATGGACTAAATTTTGGCTTGATGTTTGGTTTTAATTCATTTAATTATTAAATGACCAAAATACCCTTCACTTAAAACTTTGAAATTTTATCTCACCATGTCCATTTTTGTCCACTAACTTAACAAATGGTCTAATTACCATATAAGGACCTTCAATTTAAAATTTCATAGAAATTAGACACCTCTAGCATGTAGAACTCAACTTTTTCACTTTTTACAATTTAGTCCTTTTTGCTAAATTGAGTGCTCAAACGTCAAAATTTTCGAACGAAATTTTCATGAAATCATTTTGTAAAACTGTAAACCATAAAAATATAATAAAAATAAATTTTATTGTGTCAAATTTGTGGTCCCGAAACCACTGTTCCGACTAGACCCAAAATCGCTTTGTTACAGTTTCTATTAACTCATCGATTAAACAATCAATTTCACGGTCCTGTGCAGTTAGGGGAGTTGGTGGCGAAGGTGGAACAGGATCCTTACCTTTGGTTGTGGCAGTAGTGGCAATGTCATCTTTTTCTTCTTCATCATCCTTTTCAATATTTAGGGATGTCATCTTTTTGGGCTCTTCAGCAGCAGTTTGAGTAGGCTCCTCAGTAGTAGGTTGAGTGGGTGTTGCATGTAAACAAATAATGCAATTGTGAAAGTGTACACGTCATTCAAGTAATAAAATTATAAGTATCGTCTCCACAGGGATCGAAAATTGGTAAAAGATTGATTAAGTTATTATAATATTATTAACTATACTAAATATCAGGAAATACTCTTAAATTGAATAAGATGTTGGCATAATGAATTAATGTAATTTAATGATAAAAATAAATAATTGATATGGCAAATAAAATGTAGTGGAAAATTACAGAGAAAATCAAGAGTAATTCTATTGTTGAATGTATAGGGCTAAAATTATTCAGGTGAAATGCTTATATTAAAAAATTTCATGGAAAGTTATTATCTAATCAACTGCTTAGAGAGTTACTACTGTAACCTACCTCTTTTGATAGCTAGATTTTAAGCTAATAATCTAAGTTATTGTATGTCTATAGAACCCTGGATTAATAACTGCAATGAATGTTCTTCTCTATAAAACTCACAACATCTATGTTTATAGTGCTACGAATATTCTATCGAATATTCGCTTGCATCAAATGATTCTAGATCCAGTATATTTAAACTTTTCAAAATTAAAAATACATCTTTGAACACAACATACAATCAACTATGTCTAGAGCTTGCATGCATGTATTTAACATAGGCAAAAATCGAATAAAACAATGATATAGACAATCTTAAATCATGAGCATTAAATATTATAAACATCCACCCAAATAACTCCAACCTAGAAAATATTTAGTTCATGGATGGAAAGGTAAACACCAAATTTAAACCATTCATCAACATTTAAAGATGTTTGAATCACAGAAATCAGGAAAACTAAAGGCAAAACTACAGTATTTCTCGCCACACTCCAGCTTCTCTTTTATCTTCCGGTCGTACGTGAATCTAGTATAGATGTGTCTTCCTCTTCTTCACATCTGTATTCTGCTCTCTATAGCTACTACCCTTTCTTTCTTTGAAATTCTCTAATGGAGTTTTTCTCTATGCAGAGAGAGGATTGTTGTCACCAGTCTCTTTCTCACACAAATTCTCCTCCTTTTTTTTTCTTCTTCTCTCTCCTTTTATTGGGTAGATCTGTCCCATTTCAACACACTTTTTTCATTCCTCTTTTCAGGTTGGATTTTCTGGTGCACACATAGCTAGCTGAGAATGGTGTGGATAAAATGCTGAGTCATCTTCTCGGAATTACCATGGCAAATCTTTTAGCAATCAATTTCACCATTTATCACGGTAATATTTCACTTTCTTTATTTTTCCTCTTCATCTTTTTGCTCTTCCTACATCTGTATTCACACAAAACCATTCCTCCCCAGCTGATAAAAGTAACAAATAATGACCATTATATCACAATCCAAGCTTTTTTATGCAATAATCTAAAAATATCCTAAAAATGAAAATGTATCACTTAATTACAACAAATTAATTCCATTTAGAGACCTTAAATACAACTCTTTTCAAGAGTTATCACACCTCTAAACCTGAATTATTACTTGTCCTCAAACATCATTTGCTTGAAATAAGCATATTGTGTACCTCTATTCTCAACTATCTTCTACTGAAACAAAGAAAAAATGCTTACAATTGTTGTAAACATATTTAGCAACTGGAGTGCAAAAAATGGTTCCTAAAGGTAAAATTTTCTAAATATTTTAGCAATTAAAACTATAACAGATCTCTCTAAATATACTTAGGTTATCTCTCTCCTAAACTCAAAATTTTTAGGCACTTATTTAATTTTCAACACAAAATTTCCTAGGGAATTCATATTGCCATATGATTATATACTTGACACGCTCAATAGAGCATACACTAGACTGTAGCATATTATATCATGTCACAATTTGAATAAAAATCACCCATGAAACAAAAGCTTTTAACTAAAAATATGGATAGAGCAAACAACTACTTTCTTAGCAATTTAGCCTCAAGATTCAATGGAATGCCCCTAGAATATGTACATATATATATTTTTTTAGACAAACACTCATATTTGAACTCATTTTTCTGGTCAACAATACAATGGAGCAAACAAAATATTACTGACCTACTCAACAGGTTCAAACATTGGAGTATTCATATTATTTTACCATGAAAAAATTATACCCTATTACTGTACTAAAATTAAGTCAAGAAGTCCTAAATTAATTCAAAGAATGCTACTATAACCTAATTGCATTTATATTTCAATTATTCTACTTTTAGAAAGTCATTTTCAACAACTGTCCTATGCTAAATATGCCTAAACTATAACACCCCAAACCCAGCCTAGACGTTACGACCGAATCTGACGTGTCACATCGAAGTGATTTTCGAAATTTGGACTTGTTGATACCAAAATCCATATTTAAGTTAAAATCCATTTAGTTTTTATTGATTGAGAAAATTCGGCAAATTAAGTTATTACAATTTGAAAATAGCTTATCAAAACGGTTGTCATATTTGTTACCGTTGGTTTCTTAAATTGAGTAAAACCGTAGAAGCTTCTCTAATTAAAATCTTGAAGTTTAAAATGCGTGTTTTTCTTGAAAATAGTTATTATTTTGAAAACTCATTTATGTCAGTTTGGCAGTTTAAAACAAGAAATCAAAGCCCAATTAAAAATTAAATCCACCAATGGCCTTATTACATAATCAAAAGCCCAATATGAAATTTAAATAAATAAGTCTAAAGCAGAACATCAGCGATCGTGTGGCCACCTCCGAGTCCCTCGCGGCTCCAAATCGTCTAGGGATTACCTGTACAGCTAAAAGAAAGGGTGAATTTACGAAAACTCAATGTGTAATCCCCTATCAGTTAGTCAGTAACAATATATGCAGCAATAGTCTGGGCCTAAGCCCTATTCAGTAACAGTGCAGTGTAGGCTTTAGCCCATTACAGTAATAGTGTGGGCCTAAGCCCAATACAGTATCAGTACGGTGCAAATATGCAACCCACCCCAATCCAGCCAACACACCACCCGTACCAACCAACACACCATGTGGGGATAAAATCAACCCACCCAGTCAGCACACCAATTTCGCAGCATAGCTGGCAGTAATAATAACGCAGCAGAGTTGCCAGTAACAGTGAATGTGGCAGAGCCACCAGTACAGTACGTCCTCCATATCAGAATCCTAACCCCATGCAGTATGTCATGTCATAAATAGTTCATGTATGCAAAGTGTCCTACTCAGTATAGTCTTATAAATAATCATACACTCATCAGTCAACCTACCTCTAGAGGTAAGATGGTCATTTCCATCTATTAGGGGTAAAATAGTAATTTTACCCTTTAAGGGTATTTTGGTCACTTTACTTATTTTGGGGTCTCGGTGCAGATAACGACCTCTCCAAAGGTCTACAGTCGCCTCGAGTGACACAAATAACCTAAATGGTCATAATGGTGTAAATGGGCCCAAGGCCCATTATTCAACCCAAGTGGGGCCCACACGCTCGTGTGGTCCATTTAGCCCAAATTCAGTCACAACTATGCGAACCACATAGCCCAGTCTAGTATTTTCCATTTATCGTGGATTTTATTTGTGTGGGGCTCGCTTGGGCCCACACGGCCCATTTCAGCCAAATAAGGCCCATATCGACCCAAGAGCACGAGAACGCTTGTGGTGGCCTCTACAGTCTATCGCCCACGATTTGTGGGCTCGATTTACCACATGAGCGATTGCACGCTCGTGAGGCCTCAAATGCCAAAGTTTCAGCTTTTCGGCTTTTGCCGATTCACAGAAGAGAAAAGGGTGACTACACACCTATTTGCGCAACGAATAGAATACCCCACACACGATTAACCTACAATCATCCCAAAAAAATCAATCTTTCATCCTTTCATGATCATTAACACTAATGCCCCAAACCGATATCGCCACTTACCTTGACCAAAAGTTATGCGATTGTTACTCTTAGATCGCTGGTTGAAAGCAATCACACACTTCTTCTCGAATCACTGCACATATAACGGATTTCATTAGCAATAATCGTTTAATACAAGGCTTGAATTGATACCCATAGTCTAAAGAATTAGAGTTAGAGCAGATTGAGTATTCGGCCAATACTACAAAACAAACCTACTTACCCCACAGTATTCGGCCAAAGAAGTATTCGAAGAAGAAAGCAGAGATGTGCAGAGAAGCAAGGCAATCGACGCTCCACCGATTGTCAAAGAATAGTTAAGAGACACAGTATTCAATTTAATACCAAAAGAAAGAGTGATGATAAAATCGGTTAGAAAGGAAATAGGTGCATTCGGCCAAGCACAATAGAGAGAGGAGATGATAAAATTAAAGTACCTGAAAGGCCTAAGATTTGTTCGGCTAGGATTGTGAAGGAATGGGAAATAGAGAAGAAAATAAAGAAAGGTGGAAAGAAGATTCGACTTAGAAGAGAGTCCGAAAGGAGAAGAATTAGAGAGGAAGGAGAGAAGCACTCTTCGGTTTTGAGAAATAGAGAAGTAGAAAGAATTGGAAGAAGAAAGACGATTCGGAAAATATTGAAAAGTGAATTCAGCAATACTAACCAGTTTCCCCAAACGGTTAATTCGACAAAACTTTAACAACCAAAACGGAGAACAGAAAACTATTTTCGGCACTTAAAAGTTTAGAGCAACCGACCTAAACAAAAATACCCAAAAATTGAACCAAACTGGGAGGAGAAAGTCTCATAGCCGAATTTCCCATACACCAACATACCAATCGGCACATCCTTCTACAACTCAAACTCCTCCTTCCTCTCCACAATCCACTCCTAAAAATCCTCCCTGATATCCTCCACGTATCACTCCAACCTCTTACCTATAAGAATTTTACTGCAACACAACCACTAGCCGAACCAAGCTGCAAAATAAAAACCTACATGCTATGCCAACACTCGAACCTCAGACCCCTTGCCACACTTGTAACGCCACAACCACTGCATCAATAGGCTTTTTGTGACTTAAAACAAGCACAATAATTAATAAGACCTATGTGCCATTGTCCAGATTCTTTTAAGAGCAAATTTTAAAAATTCTGCAAAAGCCAACACTTGAACCCAGGCTTCTCAAACACTCCCATACACACCCAAATCACTTAGCCGTTAAAGCAAACAAGTAATTTGTGTCAGATCATGCAAAATTAAAGACCCTATATTTTTGGGGCGTTACATAAACATCTATCACCCTATGTTCTAAGTTTAAAAAAAAGAGTTATTATTGGGCCTATTACAATCCTCATTAAACATCATTGGTAACCATATACTCACATAATCTAGCAATTAAATGGCAATTGAACATTATGACAATGCAGTATATATGCATAACATACCCCCAAACCTAAGGGATACATTGTCCTCAATGCATGAACATGACAAACTAAAATTAATAAAAGCTACATGAATGCAGGAAACAGATAAAAACTAAAATAAAGGATCATGAAAATATAAAAATCAAAGCTTAGAGGGAAAAGAAATTACTTCACTTGGGTTGGGTGGATTTTCTTTGCAGCTCTCTTCTAACGTTGTGACATGTCCTGGTCATCACTGCAAGCTTGAATGGTTTTAACAGCAACCGTCTTAAATATTTTTCTCTTAAGTTGGTTGATGGGCACCTCTTCCTCATCATCATCGAAATCAGACTTTGTGACTTCATCAACTAGTTGATGAACCACACATTTATAGACAGTCATAGAGGCCTTGGATTATGGTGCATGTGCGGTAGTCTGAGTGGTACCCCTTCCATCATCGTCAGATTAAATATGGACAATATTTTTATGGAGCATCTTGAAAAAAAGGGATCCTTTTTCCATGCTGAATGTTCGTTTGGAAATATTTTTATGGTATTTCTCCTCAGCAAGTTCACTGAAGAAGGTGCGTGGAGAGACAAAGGTTGAAATAGAAGCCTTTTTGAGAATCCATTAAAGATAAATAGATAGTTGAAAAATGAAAAAGATGATATTTGATTTCAGTAATGAGTGAAATAGAGAGTAAAAGTAGAAAACAAAGCGAGATGAAAATGTGGAAGAAAACTGAATCAGCTAGGTTAAAACATGGAGGAGACGAAATTGTGACGTGTGCGATAAGACTGGCCTCAATCATGTGCTGACAAGGAAAAACAATTAAGATTTAATAGGAAAAGGAAATGACATTAGCACAAATTGGGAGGATTAAAATAATTTGAGCTAATGGCTCCAGGCTGTACTTATTCTGGCCCAAAGAAAAACCAGTAACAAGAAAGAAAAATTAAATTAGTTTAGTGAATAACAAAATAAAAAAATTTAAATTAAATGAAGAAAATTTTTTATGCAGGAGAGAAAATTTAATTATTCCGAAGAGAAATGAAATTTTTGTTACGCATTATAGGAGCTCCAAAATAGTGTTTTAGGCGTTGACCATTAACTTTGAAAGTGGATCCTGTTTTTCCATCTTTAACATCGACAACTCCATCAGGATATATACGCTTGACTTTGAATGGTCCAGACCATCTCGACTTTAATTTTCTACAAAATAGTTTAAGTCTAGAATTGAAAAGCAATACTTGTTGTGAAACACCCCAAACCCGGCCCACAAGCCTCGACCGGATCTGACATGTTCCTTCAAAAGAACTTAACTTAATTTTGTGTCATGTTCTAGCAAAATAAGTCGATTTTTAAAACAAGCTTAAAAATTTAACGAGTTGGAAATCAAGTTGTTGCTCAAGTTTGAATATCATTAAAACGTTATCTCCATATTTCATAAATTTATAGAAATGCCGGATTTTAGAACTTATTAAGTTGAAAACCGTAGTTGTTTAAGTGATAAAACTTTTGAAGTGGTTTTAAGAAAAAAAATATTTAATCATTTGTCTGTTGTTGTTTGTATGAGAATAGAAATTATATCGCATAATTTAAACAGTTTGATAGTGGCCTTATTACAACTGAACAAATAAATCCCGAAATAAATCCTAAAAACAAATTGAATAAAATGTAAAAAGGTCAAATAAAACCCAAAAATGCTGAGCATGGCCACCTCATAGTCCTCGCTGACCCGATCCAAAGTACTAAGCATCACCTGCAAAAAGTTAGCCCACGAAGGGTGAGTTAACGGGCTCAATGTGTAACAGCTACACCAAAAACCCAACCGATTATAGCCTTAATCTTACACGTTTCGGCAAAGCCCATTCTTTAGTCATATTCGGCCATAAGCCCATAGCATAGCATATCGAATCATGAATATTAAATCACATTTATACATAAAATGAAATGCAATCCCGAGCTCACCTAGATATCCAACCTCTACACACCACCCGTACCTGCCAATCACACCGTGGGGATTACTAAATCGACCCTCCATCCGCTACACATCCTCAAAGGCAGTCGCTGTAGTCAACTGTACATCGCCCTTATAACGTGGCATAGCCACCAGATAATGTGACAGAGTCACCGGATTCATAATATGTGACATAAGTCACCGGATTCATAATATGTGACATAAGTCACCGGATAATGTGGTAAAACCACCGGAACACTTCCCCTTTATCATTATCACCCATATGCCCATGCATCATACAAAACATACAGATATCATGCAATATACCTTACCCCAAGTCTATAACGAAATTACTCATATTTTCATATCAATGTTTATAAACATTATTAACTGAGTATTAAGGGGTAACGTACCTGATTACACTGTACCACCGAATGGTACCCTTAGCCATGTTCATTCATATTTCTTAGTAACACATGCTTAACATTAATACTATTAATCTGTCAGGAATTAGTGTGGGGTTACACACCTGATAACACTGAGAACAACGCTTTCAATCTCTCTGACACTTTCGCTTGCAGGGATCACAGCGATTTGCTTATCCCTTTCCAATGCTGGCCCACACCCCGGTGGCCAATCCCGCACTACAAAAACTGTGCGTTTCTTGAATCTAGGGGTAGGGACTACCCCTGTCTCTCTTGCACTGGTACTCGCATCTATTGAATAACACTTAATCAAAACCCAGTTAACTAATAAGTAAGATCTAAACGAAGCATAATCTATAACTTAAACACCCTTACCGAAATAGATCTGAACACCTTTGCTTGGAACACAGAGAGATTCGGCCAGGATAGAAGGTTGATCGGCTTTGATAGAGAAATAAAAAAAAGAATCGGTTTCTGATCAATAGTGAGATGATGATGTGATTCGGCTTTTGGTGCTAAAGAATAAATCAGTTTCAAAAGGGGTAGAGATGCAATCGGCTATGGAGAGTAATGACAAAAGATGTGGGATTCGGTTTTAGTGACAAGTGAGCAAATCGGCTAAGGTCTTAGCAAATGGAAAAAGGTTTCTTCGGCTTTTGAAGATGGAAGATTCGATGCAAAGAAGAAGAAAAGAGGTTGAAGTATTGTATGGTTTCGGTTCTAGTGGGAATGAGAGGGTAGGTTTCGGCTTTTAGAGGTGAATGAAGAAAGAATAAGATGAAGAGAAGATGCACAAATGGTTCTTTTACTTTCGGCTTTTGGTCAAGAGAGGGAAGAAAAGGTGCAAATTTTCGGCAAAAGCAGATATGAGAAGAAAGCTTTCGAAAGGGAGAAAAATGGCCACCCACTCACCTTATTTCGGCACCTAAAGCCCCTAGCATAGTCACTCCCCCCTTGTCCGAAAATGCCACACCAAGACCCCTCCATTCGGCCAACTCTTCTTCTCTCTATCAGATTCCTTCTTTTCCTCCTATTTCTTCTCTCTTCCACTCATTCAAATGAGTTTGAATGAGTCAACACTTATCTCCCTACTTAGCTGAATTTTCAAGTGCCTTGACCAAGTCCAATGCTCATCCATTCAGAGTCCCTGTGCCGTCTAACTCTGCACTCCTCTTGACGCAAAAAAGAACCTCCAAAATGCTTCCCTTGCTGCTCGAACCTAGGCCCCTTCTCACTCCCTGAGGCGTCACCCTCCTGTGCTCTAAGTGGCGCCTCCCTTGCCACTTTACCAGCTGAGTTCTTGTGTCTTAAGCCACACATTAACCTTCTTAAGGCCTAGCGCTCCTAACTCCTCCCCTAACAGCTGAAAGTCAAATATTTTTCTAAGGGTCCTACCTACATCCCAAGGTTCCTGAAACCCCCAAAACACATACAAACCACACACAAGCATGCTACCACATACATTTAAGTGAAAACGCATAACCTCTAAATCCCGGATATTACATGTTGTCTAGGGACAAATTGCCGTGGCAAAATTTTCTTGTCATGCCAGTGCTTTATCTTTTCTTTGTACAATCTCACATTCTCATAAGCTTGAGCTCGAAATTCATCCATCTCATTAAGCTCCAGTAGGTGATGAATAGCAGCAGCACCCCAGTCCATTTTTAGTTTCTTGATTGCCCAAAATGCTTTGTGTTCTAGCTTAACTAGAAAATGACATGGTTTACCATAGACAAGCTTCAAAGGTGACATTCCCAATGGTGTCTTGAAAGTTGTGATAAGCCCAAAAGGCTTCATCTAACCTTACTGACCAATCCCTGCGGTTGAGATTGACAACTTTCTCCAGAATCTGCTTGTTTTTCTATTTGAAATTTTAGCTTGCCCATTCGTTTGGGGGTGGTATGCCATGGCAACTTTATGATTAACCCCATATCTGTTTAGAGCATTGGAAACTAATCTTCAGTACAAATGTGAGCCTTAATCACTAATTAAAGCACGATGGGGTACCAAACATGGTAAAAAATTTGTATGAAGGAATCTCAGAACTGATTTGGCATCATTTGTAAGTAAAGCCTTAGTTTCAACCCATTTGGAGACATAATCCACAGCGGCAAGAATTGTAACACCCCTTACCCATGTCCGACGTCGGAACCAGATACGAGGCATTACCATATTGACCTTGCTTGAACATGTAATAACGGGCTATAAAATTTCATTCCAATTTAGAACTTCTCCTTCTTAGTCATAACATACAAATTTCGGGCCTACGAGGCTTTAAACATACATCCAGAAGGTTTTGGAATTCAACCGAAAACTTTTACACTCTTAGAAAATTTTTGACTAAACAGGGGTCACACGCCCGTGTGACTTGGGACACATCTCACATGCCCATGTCCCTAGCTCGTGTAAAATTTATTTTTATTTCGAACCTACAGGGGTTTTCACATGACAAGACACATGCCCGTGTTAATGGCCCGTGTCCTTCACACGGCTTGGACACGCCCGTGTCCTCACCCGTGTGTGAAAACTAGGGGTGTTCTGTTTATGACGTCAGGAACCCCTTAAGAAGCACACGGCCTAAGCACACTCCCGTGTGTTGGCCTATGTGATGAATCAACTTCTCATAATGCAGGGGACACACGGCCTATCAACACACCCATGGGGTTGACCGTGCATCACATACGGCCTAGACACACGCCCATGTGTACTCGTGTGGACACTTAGAGGCTATTTTCAAAGCCAAATGCCACCTTGAAACATAAATACAGGTATGCCAACTCAAGCAATACATAACATGATGTTTATACACTATGAATAACCCTTGAATCATCACTTGTAGAATTCATGAAACTCATCATCAATAAGATATGAAACTTAACAAATATTAACAAATTTCTTTGGCTATATACAAAAAGGATAGTAACCTTAATAACCAACACTTTGGCTACCAATACGATATAACTCAAAATGACATAATCCCTAAAACAACTTAGCTATACCAAAATAATGATTGATAGTGTGATCCAAGCTCCAACGTCTATGATCCCCGAACTAGCTTGGCGAAACTATATGGAAAAAGGGAAAAGAGATGGGTAAGCTTATAGCTTAGTAAGTTTGAATGGAATTCTACATAGCAACATAATAGCTTTTATTTAAATTCATCCACCATGAAAGTAAAGCAACATGAATCACAAGTACTTGAACATACTTACTCATACTTACTCTTTCTCACTACATATCACATTATAATTTCATACTTGTAACTTAATTAAGGTACCTGTATCACTTAATCACATGGATTAGCACTTTTGCTAATATAAGATGAACATCAAATCATTACCCTCCTTAACTTAAATAAAACTTATTAACATTCTTAAGTAACTTTTACTATCTTTACTCACTTGTCTCTTTTGTTACCTCATACATACTTGGCTCATTGCCTGTTAAATTACCCGGAATAACTGAGGATACTCAATCTCATCAAACATGTACCCTGATGCCAATGCCATAACCCAGATATGGTCTTACATGGGATCACCTCATAATGATGATGCCATATACCAAATATGGTCTTACAAGGAATTCCTTAACTTGATGTTGATGCCATGTCCTAGACATGGTCTTACACTAGATCTTCCTTTGGTGCATGTCCCAGACATGGTCTTACACGGGACCTTCCTTGTATGGTGCCGATGCCATGTCCCAGACATGGTCTTACACGAGACCTTCCTTATTCGATGCTGATGCCATGCCCTAGACATGGTCTTATATAGAATCTACGTTCGGTGTCGATGCCATGTCCCAAACATGGTCTTACATGGGACCTACATTCCTTGAGTGCCGATACCATGTCCCAGACATGGTCTTATACGGGCTTTCCTTATCTCATGTTGTGACATAGGTATCCTCGTTATTCCAAATCTTCAACCAGGACTTTCACTTACTTATTCTCATTGATTTTCTTATTAGACATTGTCAATCAACTTCATGAAAATAATATACATTATACAACATAGTAAGTAATTTAATCATCAAAATATATGTAGCTTTAAATCCATACAAACTTACCTCGATACTCCAACATATGTGTAGTAGTGCAATTTAGTCTACAACTTTGTTTTTGCCTCAGTTTCGATCCGGGCTTCGTGTTTCTTGATCTATAATAGCAAACTCACTTGTTTAATACCCACATCAGCTAAATTGATTCATGAATCACACTTTGACAAAATTATGATTTTACCCATTAACTTTCTCATAATTACACTTTTGACCCTAGACTCGTAAAAATGATTTCATTCAACTTTCTTGCATTTCAAGCCTATCCAAATCATATTCTCAACTATAACAACCTTCACTTTCTACTATTTCACTATATATGGCCATTTTTATAACTTTTACAATTTAGTCCTTTTATGCATTTCTCATGAAAATCACTTAGAAAAAGATGTTTATCCTACATCAAACTTTCATATTCTTCCATAAAACATCAAAATACATGCATGTCATACATGGGTAAATTTTTGAACATAAACCCTAACTTAAAATATAGTTAGAAATAGCTAAATCGAGCTATGAGGATCTCAAAAATACGAAGAGCATTAAAAACGGGGCTAGGATGCACTTACTATCAAGCTTGAAGATTGAAGAAACCTTGGCTATTGGGTCCTTGTGATTTTCGGCCAAGAAGGAAGAAGATGGACATGATTTTGACTTATTTTTCCCTTTTAATTCTTTAATTAACCAAATGACAAAAATGCCCTTAATGACCCTTTCTTAAGATTTTTCCTTCCCATGTCTATTTTTGTCCATCATAATACTTAATGGTCTAATTGCTAAATAAGGACCTCTATTAATTTTTATGATGCTATTTCATACTTAAATCTTCGAGAATCTCATATTTTCTAGTCTTTGCAATTTAGTCCTAATGGACAATTTATTCACTAATTAATAAAATTTCTTCATGAAATTTTCACACAATCATGCAAGCATCTCATAAGCCTTATAAAAATCATTAAAACATATATTTCTACTTCAGATTTGTGGTCTCGCACCACTATTCTGACTAGGCCCTAAATCGGGTTGTTACAAGAATATAGATTTTTCCCCAATATGGTGGAAATGGACCCATGAAATCAATTCCCCAAAAATCAAATAATTCCACCTCTGAAATATTTTGTAGCGGCATCTCGTGTCTTCTTGATAAGTTACCTGTTCTTTGATAGTGATCACAGTTACAAAACTCATTAGCATCTTTAAACATGGTGGGCCAATAAAAACCAGATTGGAGAACCTTTGCAGCAGTTCTCATGCTTCCAAAATGTCCACCATAAGGTGCAGAATGACAATGATGCAGGATACTTTGAAATTCATCGTCTGGAATACATCTTTGAATTACTTAATCTACACACCACTTGAATAGAAATGGCTCATCCTAGTAATATTGCTTGGCATTATGAAGGAATTTCCTTTTTCCTTGATGATTGAGTGCAGGTGGCAATAACCCATTGACTAGAAAGTTAACAATATCAGCATAACATGGCAATGCCATAGCCAACAATATCTGCTGATTAGGGAATTCGTCTTTAATCATTTGACCCTTACCATACTCATTCCTTGCTTCCATTCGTGACAAGTGATTAGCCACTTTATTTCCAGTGCCTTTCCTATCTTTGATTTCCAAATCAAATTCATGCAGCAGCAATATCCATCTAATGAGTCTAGGTTTGGCCTCTTTTTTCGCCACCAAGTATTTGATGGCAGAATGGTCTGTATAAACTGTGACTTTGGTGCTCACTAAATAAGCTCTGAATTTTTCAAAGGCAAACACCACTGCTAACAATTCTTTCTCCAGGGTGGTTGGAAAAATGAAAATATACACACTTTTTCATGCCCTTTTTAGCTTAAATTCATGCAGTTTTTGGGTAAAATTCTTGTCGAAAAAATATATAATTATTATAAAACAATTAAATTGTACTTAAATTATTAGCATATTGAATTTTACTTAATTTTATAATAAATTTTGATTAATTTTGATCATTTTCGACAGATTCGCACAAAGGACGAAAAACGGCTCGGCAGACACTCCTAGAAGTGCAAAATGTAGAAACAAATTTGAAGCATCAAGGTGAATTAATTTTTTAGCCTAAGATGGTCCAAATTATGTGTATTAATTCATAATATAATTAACTTTAATTTATATCCAATTTAATTTGGGTTAAATAAATTATTATTAATTAATTATGAAAATTGGCCCAGTTGAGCTGAACCAAAAAAACCGAACCGACTGAGTACTGAGCAGCCCAAAACCGTCCCACATGCTGACCCAATCAGCTTGCTTGGATGATTTATTAGCTTGCAAAATGGCCCTTGAAGACTTTTTCAAATTGCAAACAAACCTATCCACTATTTGTGCCTTTCTAGATTTGCCCCTACCTTAATATAGCAAGTTTGAAAACTTCAAACTTGCCACATGTGTGGCCGGACATGGGAGGGCTCTTTGGCTGCTTATTTCGGCTATTTTTAGTAGCCCTCTCAACCTATAAAAACCCCCCTTGTCTACTCATTTGAAACACACCTCAACTTTTTCATCTCTTCTATTCTCTCTCAATTTTCTCTCTTCATTTCCCATCCATTTTTCTTTATTCTCTTGTCAATTTCACCTCTTGAAAAAGAGTCATTCATCCACCATTTGGAGTAGCATTAAAGTGTTCGTAGCAACCTCGATTTGACAAGAACAAGCAGAGAAGGAAGAGTGCAGCAAACCAGTCAAGCCACGGAGAAACACCGGATTTGATTCTTGTTCTCTATGCTTTTAATTTTTGTTGTTGTTATGATGAACATGTATATGAATATTTGTGATGTTGAAATGTTTAATTTAATTGATATGGCTTAAATTTAATTCATGTTAGGTTGATTGCATTTCGTCTACTTAATTTATTAAAATTGTGTGTGTTGTTATAGGCCTCGGTAAGATGTTTGATTAAGTAAAAACATGACTAAGTTATTCTTGCATTACAATTGTATGGTAACAAATAAATTAATTATTTAAACGGATTGAAATTGTAATTAATTTACACAATACTTAATCAGTGCATGTTTAATCATCTAAGGTAGCTGAGGATTAAATTAGCAACGGTATCTAACGATAAATTAGCCTTACATAACTTGCAAGATTATTGTGATTAAACTGTTTCAAGGTAGAAATACATTGTTACCTCACGTAATCTTTTATGTGCTTATGAGATTGAATTAATTGTTTGAATTGACATAGAGATATGTACAAGAGATTATTTTAATTTCATAAGTATGTATGTGCATTAACACATTTGCTTATTAAAATTTTTTTAATCGGTTGAATTAACATAGAGATATAGTCAAGAGATAAATGGATTTTGGTAAGTAAGTATGTTTATGAGTTAGCAAATTACCGAGTTGCCGTGAATTTATTCGTAACAACATAAACATGATTTTAATAATTCTAAGTTAAGAAATGTAATTAATCTAGCACAATTATGTCATCTTGATTAAACTTATCTTTTGAAATCCTACATTGGAACCTTTATTTTATTTTTATTTATTTACTTAGTTAAAACCCTAATTTTTAATCATCTTTTCAAATCAAAATATTTTTCTTCACCAAAGTGTTTTTAAATTAATTTCATAAATAATTCTTTTAACAGTCCCTGTGGGTATGATAACTCGACATTTACTTGTCACTTTATTACTTGTTGTGATTGTGTACACTTGCACATTTCCGTCGTTCCAGTGGTGTAATTGAGCTGTGAATCTGTCAGCATGCGACTGGCATAATATATAACATGAAACATCTTGCTTTTCTTTGCCCTAGCACTACTCCGACAACAAAGGCACTTGTATCATACATTAGTTCAAATGGTAGAGTCTAGTCTGGTGCAGTGACTATAGGTGTTGTAGTTAATCGTTCCATTAACTCTTCGAACGCCTTTGAGCATAACTCGTCAAAATGAAATGGTCTATTTTGCTCCAACAATTGACATAGAGGCTTTGATATCTTAGAAAAATCCTCGATGAAGCAACGGTAAAATCCATCATGCTCGAGGAAGCTTTTTATTCCTTTCACTGAAGTAAGTGGTGGCAACTTTTCAATGACTTCTATTTTTTTTTTTTGTTGACGGCAATTCCTTGCTGTGAAATTTTGTAGCCCAAAACAATGCTTTCACAAACCATGAAATGGCATTTTTCCTAATTCAACACCAGATTTGTTTCTTGACATCAGTAAAGTACTGACTCCAAATTTTTTAAGCACTCTTCAAAAGTGTCACCAAAAATCGAGAAATCATCCATGAATACTTCAAGGAATTTCTCCACCATGTCGAAAAATATTGCCATCATGCAACGCTGGAATGTTGTCGGGGCATTACATAACCCAAATGGCATTACAATATCAATATCAAGAACTTACCCGGCGTCTCCAACCTTACCCACAAGGGTATTTTGCCTAACACATCAGTTATTCCGGCTTTCAGCCTTTGCAGTTAATAACACAATTAACAGAGAAGGCGTGTAAGTAATAGACACCTGATAACACATAAGATTATACCCTCTATGTCGACGCTTTCACTAGTAGGAACGGCAGCTATCTGTCTATCCCAAGCTGATGTCGGCTCTCTACCACAGCCCAGCGGAAAATCCCGAACCGTAGACACCGCTCGCTTCTTAAACTTTGGAATAGGGGTTACGGACACACTCCCCTCCCCGGCTTGGTCGTTTCTTGTATCCATGAAATAGACTCGATCAGAGATCAAATAGAACCTCTAATCAAGAGATTCGGTTAAGATAGACTATGATCAGAAAAGAGTCCAAAAACACAAGACTGAAGAACTCTTTACCTTAAGAACCCGAATGGAGAGATGGGATTCAGAAATCAGCTGATCCTCAGACTTAGAACTCAAATTGTTCGGCTAAAGATGTTTCCCGGAATAAGCGCCCCCAAACGAGAGAAGAATATAAAGGAAGAGGAGTCAATCCAAATGTAACACCAAACTAATTAGTCATTTGGCTTTGGCTACTAAATACCGAAAGAAGGAAAAGAAATGGGTAACAGAGTCTCTCTTACCTTATCAACCAAATCGATAGAAAGATCCGAAACAGATTCCTAACACCTTGCTTTACAATGTTCGCGCTAACAAGCACAGAGTGAAAGAACCAGATTCAGTTGTTAACAAAGCAGGTTCGGCGTCACCACGAAAAGAAAGAACAGAGGGATTGATTATGAGAAAAACAACAGAGAGAATCTTACCTTAACGCCGAGAAACCGAATGATATACAAGGAGATTCGGCACAAGCGGTATGATAGAAAAAGTCCAAATTTGACCAAGACAATCACACTAGAGAGGAATTGGTTTTAGGAAGGATAACTAAGGGGATTCGATTTGGTGGTGGAAACCACTTGCAGAAGATGACCCAGGGTTCGGCTCAAGAGAACAACAAAGAAAACGCAAAAGAGAGAAGAAAAAGAAGAAAATGATTTATGAGAGCCAGGAGGTTTCGGCTAAACAAGGGAGAGAATAGAGGAACAAGGAAAGAAAAGAAAAGAAATCGCAGAGGGGTGAAGGTGAATGGTTCGGCCAAGAAGAACAAATAAAGTAGAAGGGAAAAGAAAATGAAAAAGAGGGGTGTGAAGAACAAGGGAAGGTTCGGCTAATACCTAAAATGAGAGGAAAAAGAGTAGTGAGCTACGGTTTTCTTTTGGTAACAAGAAGAAAATGAGACCAACTGATTGAAGACAAGAAGAAAAGGAATGGTTTCGGCTTAAACTTTACACAACAGACACTATGAAGATCGGCACACCTACACATACATGACCGAAAGGCTCACCTAAAATGTCTAAGTTGCTAAATGAAATTCGACACACACACTACAAGCCAAAACCGAATTCTTCCCCCCTTCAAGCATCCCAAATTTGGCCATCACCCGCACCAACATCTAATCCCACATTTTCCTCCTAAATTCACTCCCCTTCACCCATTCAAACCTTGTTGACCCATTCAAACCCCACAAACTCCTCATGGCCACCCATTTGAAATGTTTGACCCAGTTTTCTCCCACTCCCTCAGAGTCCTGGCTGAATCCACTTCTCCTCATTCAAGTTCCAAAAATTAAAGCTCCAAGGTGGGACTTGTGGGACTCGAACCTCCTCCCTGCTGCTACCCCCATGTGACGCCACCTCCAAGCTCTCTAACTGGCGTCTCCTTGCCACTTTACCACTTCACTTCTTGTGTTAACAAAACACAATTTAATACCCTTAAGGCCTGCCTCAGCTAGCTCTCCCCTAAAGTGCCTAAAAAATGAAATTTTCACTTAGGCTTCAGCTTAACCCCGAGCCTTCCCGGGACCCCCAAACACATTAGAATAACAAACAAAACATGCCAACACACAACAACATAAAATAATGCCAAGCCCCTAATTTCAGGATGTTACAGTTCTACCCCCTTAAAGAAATTTCAGCCTCGAAATTTACCTGATCAAAAGAGATGAGGGTATTGCTATCGCATCACATCCTTTGGCTCCCACGTGGCTTCCTCTGAACCGTGATTCTGCCACAACACTTTAACCAACGGAATCGTCTTTTTCCGCAACACCTTCACATCTCGATCTAGAATTTGAATTGGTTCATCCTCAAAAGAAAAGTCGGGCCTTACTTCGATTTCTTCCACCGGCACTATATGAGATGGATCCGAACGGTAACGCCTCAACATTGAGACATGGAATACATCATGGATCTGTCTCAATCCCGAAGGTAGCTCGAGCTGATAGGCTACTGGTCCCACACGCTTCAACACACAATAAGGCCCGATAAACCTGGGGCTTAGCTTGCCCTTCTATCCAAACCTTAGAACTTTCTTCCACGGTGAAACCTTTAAGAAAACCTGATCACCTACTGCAAACTCTATGTCTTTTCGCTTTAGATCCGCATAAGATTTCTGCCTGTCAGAAGCTTCCTTCAACCGAGTCCAAATTAACTTAACCTTTTCATCTGTTTTAGAAACCAACTCTGGACCCAATAGCTGTCGCTCACCCAACTCTGTCCAGCAAGTAGGAGTGCGGCATTTCTGACCATACAACGCTTCATAGGGTGCCATCCGAATACTGGATTGATAGCTGTTGTTGTAAGCGAATTCTGACAATGGCAAGAACTCCTCCCAACTACCCATGAAGTCGATGATGCAACCTCTCAACATGTCCTGTAAGATCTGTATTACCGTCTCCGACTGACCATTAGTCTGAGGATGAAACGCTGTGCTGAAATCCAATCTCGTACCCAACACTTGATGCAACGCCTTCCAGAACCTTGACGTAAACTTGGGGTCTGTGTCTGATATGATAGACACAAGTACCCCATGCAACCTCACAATCTTTGCCACATACAGCTTAGCCAGCTTCTATAATAAGTAATCAACCCGAACTGGTATAAAATGAGCAGACTTCATCAACTGATCCACAATTACCCACACCAAATCTTTCTTCGTAGGCGTAAGGGGTAGCCCACTCACAAAATCCATCGTTATCCTCTCCCACTTCCAGAGTGGAATCTTTACTGGCTGTAGCAACCCTGAAGGCAATTGGTGCTCCTTTACCTACTGACATGTCAAGCATCTACTCACAGATTCAGTTACCTCTTGCTTCAGACCCGGCCACCAAAACTGTTCTCGCAGATCCCAGTACATTTTACTCCCACCAGGATGCATAGTGTATGGGCTACTATGCGCTTCCTATAGAATCTTCTGTCTTAACTCAAAAACCCTCGACATACAAGCCCTTCCCTGAAAGCACAATACCTCATCACTGTTCACATTAAAATCTGCTGTCTCACCACCTGCTATTAGCTGAAATTTCGCACTTAACGATTCATCAGACAATTTCGCTAGCACACTTCCATCATCATACAAGCTGAGATGGGCGAACATTGCCCTCAAGTCTGATATCACTTTACGGCTCAACGCGTCTGCCACTACGTTAGCCTTACCCGGGTGGTACTCGATCGAGCAGTCATAATCCTTCAATAGCTCAACCCACCTACGCTGCCTCAAATTCAACTCCTTCTGGGTAAGGAGATATTTCAAGCTCTTGTGATCCGTGTAGATAATGGACTTTTCCCCATACAGGTAGTGTCTCCAAATCTTCAAAGCGAACACTACTGCAGCTAACTCCAGATCATGCATGGGATAATTCACTTCATGCGGTCTCAACTGCCGAGACGCATACGCCACCACCTTCCCTTTCTGCATCAACACACAACCTAACCCTGTGTACGATGCATCACAGTAGACAACAAACTCCTTCCCGGCCTCAAGCTGAATCAACACTGGAGCCTTAGTCAAAATCCACTTCAGCTTCTCAAAACTTTCCTGTTGCTTATCTGACCAGACAAACGGTACCCCTTTCTGCAACAACTTGGTTAACGGTGCCGCAATTAATGAGAACCCCTCAACAAACCTTCTATAATACCCCGCCAGGCTAAGAAAACTTCAAATTTCTGCCACAGACCTAGGCGGTTTCCAATCCAACACAGCTTCAATTTTTCGGGGATCAACCCTAATCCACTCTGCAGATACCACATGACCTAAAAAGGTAACTTCTTTCAACCAAAATTCACACTTACTGAATTTGGCGTATAGTTGCTTCTCCCTCAAAATCTGCAGAATCACCCGAAGATGCAAATCATGCTCTCCTTCCGTCTTGGAATATAACAGAATGTCGTCTATGAACACCACAACAAACCGGTCCAGATAGGGTTGGAATACCCGGTTCATCATGTCCATAAATGCTGCCGGTGCATTGGTCAACCCAAACGGCATAACCAGGAACTCGTAGTGACCATAACGAGTCCGAAAAGCTGTCTTATGGATGTTTGCCTCCTTGACCTTAAGTTAGTGATATCCCGACCTCAAGTCTATCTTTGAAAAGACCGAAGCGCCTCGTAATTGATCGAACAGATCGTCAATTCTAGGCAGTGGGTACTTGTTCTTGATCGTCAACTTGTTCAACTGCCTATAGTCAATGCACATCTGCATTGACCCATCCTTCTTCTTAACAAATAACATCGGCGCTCCCCACGGTGACAAACTTGGTTGGGTAAAACCCCGGTCCAACAGTTCCTGAATTTGGTCTTTCAGTTCCATCAACTCCTTCGGCGCCATTCTATATGGGGCAATAGACACCGGCGCTGTCCCCGAAAGAAGATCAATACCGAATTCCACCTCGCGATCCGGAGGTAATCCTGGAAGCTCTTCTGAAAAAACATCAGAGAACTCTTTAACTGTTCTGACATCCCCTACAGCCAACTCCTTAGCCTCCAGAGCTCGAACAAAAGTTAAGAAGGCCTCGCATCCTTTCCTCACCATTCTCTTAGCCTTTAATGCAGATACTACATTAGACAAGTAGTTCCTCCTTTCACCTATCACCACCACCTCATCATCCTCAAGAGTCCTTAATACCATGCGCTTGGCAGCACAATCCAAATTTGCTCGATATCTCACTAACCAGTTCATACCTAAGATTAAATCGAACTCCCTGAACGGCAGTTCCATCAGATCAGCCGGGAAAACCATCCCTTGTACTTCTAAAGGCACATCCCTAAAGAGTTTGTTCACCGCTACAGATTGTCCTAAAGGGCTAAGTACAGTCATCTCCCTAGAAGAAATCTCAGAGTTTATGTTCAGAGTTTCAAACATAGAACTAGCAACATAGGAATGTGTTGATCCAATATCAATCAGTGCAGAAAAAGGCAATCCATAAATAAGGACCGTACCGGTTATGACGTCCGGTGCATCGCCCTCCTCTCGGCATCTAGCAGCATAGACTAACCCAGGTTGCCTTGCATCTGTATTCCCAGCACTTCTGGCCGGTGCTCCACATCCACGACCAAAACCATTACCTCCTCTGGCCGGACCACGGCCTCTCTGTGGCTACTGACCACCTCTACCAGGCTGAACATAATTCTGACCTGTGCGTCGCATTCTGTTTGGCTCTTGTGGACAGTCTTTCACCTGATGATCCACTGATCCACATTTAAAGCATCCATTACTTCTTGCCCAACATTCCCCAAAATGGTACTTCCCACGTCTAGCACATTGCGGTGGCCAACCAGTAACAGCGGGCCTCACTGCTCGACTCGGCCCATCCAACCTAGGCCTTTTCTGAAAGTTCCCAGTAGATCTTGATGGTCCAAAACTTCTTTTATTTCTACCCTTGTCCCTATCCTGATTCTGTCTTTTAGAACGCTTTGCCTCCTTGGCTATCTTAGCATTTTCAACCAGAACAGCGAATTCCCTCTCTCGTTGCGGAGCTATCAGTACTCGCAACTCATCCCTCAAACTATCCTCGAATCAAACACAATGCTCATGATCTATAGACACAATACCACGAGCATACCGGCTTAGGCGCAAGAATTCTGCCTCATACTCGCCCACTGACTTACTCCCCTGTACTAAGTTTAGGAATGCCTTACGCTTAGCGTCCACATAGCTCGACCCAATATATTTCCCCTGGAACGCAGACTTAAAGAAGTCCCAGGTGATGCGGTCTACCGCTGTACCATCTCTAACTGTGAGCCACCATTGGTAGGCCTCGTCTCGGAGAAGAGACATGACTCCTTTTAGTTTTTCTTCCAATACTCGGTTACATTAGGAGCCACACCAGAAACACCCCTAAACATTTCAGCCCCATTAGCCCTAAGTCGCTCAGGCACAGATTTTTGAGCCGCTGATCCCGTGCTCGCTCCAGCAACTCACTCCAAAACTCGCAACATAACCTGCGACACAGCATCGTGTCCACTGGTTTGATCTTGAAATTCTGCTTCCGCAACTGGTGATGCGGGCACTTCACCTTTCGGCCCATGCCCAGATTCTAAAGGCTCAGCATCTTCCACGGCCTCGCATACCGCGTCCACGCCCTCTAATACTCATTATTACTAATGCGATTTAATCTGATTAAGAGTTTTATGAGTTAGTGTTTTCTTCCACTATTTATTCCAGAGCAGTTTTATGAAAATTGCGGTATGAGTAATTCTTGCCCTATTCATACAAACCTAAGGTTTCAGTCCCTAGAGTTGCATTTCTCAGTACAAATAGCCATAGCACATCACGCATAGTTCATATAAAACAACCAACAGTTAGAGAACTTACCGTGCGGATTTGGTGCCGGAGACTCGGGTGCCATGCTTCCAGAAGACATATATATTTCTAAATCATTTTCTAACCATCTTTTAAAACATTTTAAACCCCCATACCCATGGCCGAGTTTTTGAAACCTGGCTCTGATACCACAATTGTAACACCCCAAACTCGGTCAAAAACATTACGACTGAATCTGGATTGTTACAGAGAAAGTAGATTCGAAAGCTTTGGAAAACATCGCGATTTAAGGAGTTATCTTGCTTAAAAAATCCATGTTATGGGCTTTTACAATTGTTACTTTAAAAACTGTTTTGTTGTCTCATCCCTACTTTTTGTTTTACTAGGTAGACTGAGTGCTAAAAACAGACTTTTCTTATCAAAACCAATTTAGAAAAATGTTTGAAGGGTGACAATCGAGTTAAACCTTGAGGTGCGTGATCTCTTTTGAAAATATTATTTGCTATGTTAAGAAAAATTCCAAGTTTTAGTTATTTACGGTTTACTATCCATTTGTTGTAAATTTGGAAAACTTCTTTTGTGCTTTTAAGAAAACCCCGTTTATCAATAAATCATAGCATGCATAAACCAATCTTATAAACAAAACCCAAAATTAAGTTTAAACGGCCTTATTACAAATTAAAATCCCAAAATAGACATAAATTAAAAATAAAGTTCGGGTTTACTGAAGAAATTGCAACGCATGGCCACCTCGAGTCCATCTCGGCCCATAGCCCGCCATTTACTGATTACCTGCAAAATTAGCAAAGGGGATGAGTCATTGAGACTCAGTGTGTAAATCCCCGAGTAATGCAAACTGGGCCCTAGCCCATTCAATATAGCACATGACTCATGTGTGCTACGCAACCCATCGCAGTTCAGCTCTCCATCCAGAACACCCGTGGCATTATGCCACTGTGGTTCATAACCACCGTCGTCCTAGACCACTCGTGACCGTAGTCACTTGTGACAAAGCCACTATAATGTACTCGTGGGGCCAACCCACTGTGGTCATAGACCACCATGACAATCTCTGATAATTAACGCATACGTGGGGCCAACCCACTGTGGTACTTGACCACCGAGATACGTCATTGATTAGAATATTCATGGTTTCAACCACCGTGGTACTTAGACTACTCGTGACAAAAGTCACTCGTGACCGTAGTCACTGATTCTCCCTCCTCCTTCATTCAATCCCGAGCCCACTGGAAACACGAAAATTTATTTATTTTTTCATGCCCTTTTTGACCCAAATTCATGTGGTTTCGAGCAAATTCTCGTCGGAAAATAATTAAATATTATAAAATAATTAAATTGTGCTAAAAATATAAACATGATGAATTTTAATTAATTTTATAGTAAATTTTGTTTAATTTTGACTATTTTCGATAGATTCGCACAAAGGGCAAAAATCGGCTCGGCAGACACTACTCGAAGAACAAAACCGAGAAGCAATTTGAAGTTCAAGGCAAATTTATTTCCAGCCCAAGGCAGTCCAATTATGAAGATTTAATCATAATATAATTAATTTTAATTTATCCCCAATTTAATTTGGGCTAAATAAATTATTATTAATTAATTATGGGAAAAAAGGGCTAGTTGAACCGCACTGGTTGAACCGAACCGATTGAACCGGACCAGCCACCAATTGGGCAGCCCAAACCATCCACAATGATGGCCCAAATCAGCTTATTAGCTGATTAATTCAGCTTGCAAAGGAGTCCTTGAAGATCTTTCAATACCTCATTCAAACCCCTCCAAAATTCATGGATTTAAAGATTTGCCCATGCTATTTTTAGCAAAGTTGATGGCTGGCCAAGGGATCCTCTTTTGCTGCTGGTATTTGCTATTTTTAGCAGCCTTGATCACCTATCAATACAGCCCCTAGCTTCTCATTCAAAACACACCTCAAGTCTTCACATTCTTTTTTCTCATTTTCTCTCAATTCCCCATTTTCCCTTTTCCTTTTTTGGTGTTCTTGTGCCGATTTCCCCTCTTGGAAAAGAGGTGTTTTCCAGCCATTTGAAGCAGCAATTGAAGTGTTCATAAGCCCCTTGATAGCCAAGGACAACGAAGAACGAAGAAGGGATCAATCAGATAAGCCACGGAGAGCCACCGGATTTGTTTCTTGTTCCCTATCTCTATAAATTATTTGTTGTTGTTTTGACAAACATGCTTATGAATATTCATGCGTTTGAAATGTTTAATTTAATCAATTTAGCTTGAATTTAATTCGTGTTGGTTTGATTTCATTTTGCCCTTTTAGATTATTAAAATTGTGTTTATGCTGTTAAAGGCCTCGGTGAAATGTTTGATTAAGTAAAATTATGTTAAGTTATCTGGCATTATAATTCTTTAGATAGCTAATGAATTAATTATTTAAACACATTGAAATTATAATTAATGGACACAATACTTAATCTGTGCATGTTTAATTCTTCTAAGGTAGTTGAAGATTAAATTAGCATTGTATTTGACGATACATATGCCTTGCATAACTTGCAGGATTTTTGTGATTAAACTGTTTCAAGGTAAAAATACTTTGTTACTTCACATGATCTTTTATATGCTTGTTAGGTTGAATTAATCATTTGCATCGACATAGGAATATGCGAGAGATTGTTTAATTTAATAAGTATGTATGTGCAATAACATGTTTACTAGTAGAAGTCTATTTAATCGTTCGAATTTGCATAGAAATATGTACAAGAGATGAATGGATTTTTATTTGTAAGTATGTTCATAAGTTAGCAAATTACCGAGTTGCCATGTTTTAACAAGTATAAACACAAGCTTAATAATTCTAAGGTAAGAAATGTGATTAATCCAACACAATTATGTCATCTTGATTAAAATCAGTTTTTGAAATCGTGCATTAGAACTTTGTTTTATTTTATTTTTACTTTGTTTTTCTTGTAGTTTTTAAATATTCCTCAAAACCAAGTATTTTTCTATCACCAAAGTGTTTGCACCATTTTCATAAATAATCCTTTTACAGTCCCTGTGGGTACGATAACTCGACATTTACTTGTCACTTTATTACTTGTTACGATTGTGTACACTTGCACGTTTCCACCGTTCCAAGTTTTTGGCGCCGTTGCCGGGGACTATTTTCAAAAGTCATTATTTGTTAATTTTTGTTTACATTTTGGTTTATTTATTTTTGTATTGAAATTTTTACTTAATTATTTTTTCTGTGAATATTTCAGGTGTTTATGAGTATTGATCGGATTATTGATTTACTCCCTGTGGACCCTGAAATAGAACAAACCTTTCGTCAACGAAGAAGACAAGTGAACCAGAAAAGGACCGAAGGAATGAATTTCGAGAATATGAACCAAGGAAACGGAGCAAACCCTGCTCAGAATCCTATCCTTATTGCTGATGATAGGGATAGAGCCTTAAGACAATATGCCGTGCTAGTGTTTAACGATCTTAATCTGGGTATTAGGAGACCCAAAATTGAGGCACAACAATTCAAACTGAAGCCAGTCATGTTCCAGATGCTTCAGACAGTGGGCCAATTCAGCGGAATGCCTACTGAAGATCCTCATCTTCACTTAAGACTATTTATGAAAGTGAGCGACTCTTTCAAGTTAGCCGGAGTTTTCGAAGATGCCTTACGATTGAAGCTGTTCCCATATTCGTTAAGGGACAGAGCTCGTGCCTGGTTGAACTCATTGCCACCGAACTCCATTTTTACGTGGCAAGAGTTAGCCGAGAGATTCCTCATGAAGTATTTTCCGCCAAGCAAGAATGCTAAGCTGAGGAACGAGATCACTGCTTTCCACCAAATGGATGACGAGTCCTTGTATGAGGCATGGGAAAGATTTAAAGAACTATTTCGAAAATGCCCTCATCATGGAATCCCTCATTGCATTCAACTTAAAACATTCTATAATGGTCTCAACGCTCACACAAGGATGGTAGTGGACGTCTCTGCTAATGGTGCTCTCCTTTCTAAGTCTTATAACGAGGTTTATGAAATTATCGAGAGGATTGCCAGCAACAACTATCAATGGCCAACCAGTTGAGCAGCGTCAGGAAGACGAGTCGCTGGAATTCATGAAGTAGACGCTTTTACTTCACTCGCATCTCAGGTATCATCGATATCCTCAATGCTTAGAAACCTTACTACTAATGGGTCTAATAGTTTTGAAGCACAACCGCCTAATCAATTTGAGAATATAGCCTGTGTCTATTGTGGGGAGGGACATTTGTTCGAAGAATGCCCGTCGAACCCAGAATCTGTGTACTACATGGGCAATAAGAACCAAAACCCAGGAAGGCAAGGGCTGCAATCCAACTTTTATAACCCATCGTAGAGGAACCACCCGAATTTTTCCTGGAGTAACCAAGGGGCTGGAACCAGTACCGCTTACACCCAACCCAGACCGACCCAGCCGCCTAATTTTCCGCAACAAGTTTAGAAACCAGTTCAAGCTGAAGCATTCAATAGCCTAGAAAGTTTGCTAAAGACATATCTAGCAAAGAATGATGCTTTAATCCAGAGCCAAGCAGCGACATTAAAGAATTTGGAGAATCAAGTGGGCCAGCTTGCAACTGAACCTAGGAACCGACCACAAGGTGCTTTACCTAGTGACACGAAAAATCCGAGAAAACCGGGGAAAGAACATTGCAAAGTGTTGCAATTGAGGAGTGGAAAAATAGTAGAGCCCGACACTGTCGAAGTTGAAAAGGAGCAAGCTGATGCTCAAGAAGAAGTTCAACCAAGTGTTGAAACCCCAGTTTCACCAGAACCGAGATCGGCAGAATCCAACAAAGTAAACTCAGGACCAGTTAATTCTGATCATCCAACAACGTCATTAGATGCAGAATTATCGCCAAAGGCAAATCAACCAGTATCAGTTCCAGTAATGAAACCATCGCCACCCTACCCTCAAAGACTTCAGAAGCCGAAGCAGGAGATTCAATTCAAGAAGTTCCTTGACGTACTCAAGCAACTACACATCAACATCCCGTTGGTCGAAGCACTTGAGCAAATGCCAAACTACGTCAAGTTTATGAAGGATATCTTGTCAAAGAAACGAAGACTTAGAGAATTTGAGATGGTAGCTCTGACGAAGGAATGCAGTGCATATCTTCAGAACAAACTATCCCCAAAATTGAAGGATCCTGGATGTTTCACCATATCGTGCAATATTGGATCAACATATTGTGGTAAAGCATTATGTGACTTAGGTGCAAGTATCAACTTGATGCCTATGTCAATATTTAGGAAGTTGGGGATAGGAGAAGTTAGACCAACTACGGTTACACTTCAACTAGCAGATCGATCCTTAGCGCATCCAGAAGGAAAAATCGAGGACGTATTGGTACGTGTAGATAAGTTTATCTTTCCTGCTGACTTTCTAATTCTAGACTTTGAAGCAGAGACAAAGAAGTGCCAATCATCCTAGGAAGACCATTCTTAACAACTGGAAGGACCCTTATTGATGTGCAAAAGGGCGAGCTGACTATGCGTGTTCAGGATGATCAAGTAACATTTAATGCTTTTAAGTCAATGCGATTTCCTGACACAATGGATGGTTGTTCTACAGTAGTCGATTTAGAGGAATTAATAGTAGAGAAGGAACTTAACTGTGTTGATGACCCATTAGAAAGAATTTTGACATCGGATCCCCCAAATGAGGAAGAGGAGGACGAATACTCAGCTTTGCTAGAAGCTAATCAAAAGGGATTTAATCTGCAATCCCATTTTGAATCTTTGGAATTAGAGAAAAGAGATTACAGCCAGCCAAAAGCATCAATCGAGGAGCCACCCAAATTAGAACTCAAGGTATTACCTTCACACTTGAAATATGTTTATTTAGGTAACTCCTCTACTCTGCCTGTGATTGTTTCAGCTGAATTAACTACTGAACAAGAAGAGAAACTTATCATAGTGTTGAAACAATTTAAGAAGGCTATCGGATGGACCGTAGTCGATATTCGCGGTATTAGCCCATCTGTATGCATGCACAAGATCGTATTAGAAGATGGCGAGAGAGGAACGATTGATGGACAACGGAGACTGAACCCCATCATGAAAGATGTAGTGAAAAAGGAAATTATCATGTGGTTGGATGCGGGTATAATTTACCCCATCTCAGACAGTTCATGGGTGAGTCCAGTCCAGTGTGTGCCGAAGAAAGGAGGTATCACGGTCGTGGAGAATGAGAACAACAAGTTGATACCAACGAGAACAGTTACGGGATGGAGAATCTGCATCTATTATTGGAAGCTGAACAATGTGACTAGGAAAGATCACTTTCTTCTGCCGTTTTTGGACCAGATGCTGGATAGACTTGCAGGACGAGACTACTACTGTTTTCTCGATGGATACTCAGGGTATAATCAGATTACAGTAGCACTGGAAGATCAACACAAAATGACATTCACCTATCCGTACGGTACATTTGCATTTAGACGCATGCCATTTGGTTTATGTAATGCACCAGCTACATTTCAAAGATGTATGATGTCTATTTTTACTGACATGGTTGAGAAGTATTTGGAAGTTTTCATGGACGATTTCTCAGTATTTGGAGATACTTACGATGATTGCTTAGCCAATCTAGCTAAGGTACTGAGGCGATGCGAAAAAACAAATCTCGTACTCAACTGGGAAAAGTGCCATTTCATGGTACGAGAAGGAATTGTTTTAGGTCATCGGATAACGAGACATGGGATCGAGGTGGACAAAGCAAAAGTAAATGTTATTGAGAAACTCCCACCTCCAACATCTGTAAAAGGTGTTAGGAGCTTTTTGGGCCACGCCGATTTCTATCGAAGATTCATCAAGGACTTCTCCAAAGTGGTTAAACCCTTATGCAAGTTATTGGAGAAAGACTCGATATTCAAGTTTGATGAGGAATGCTTAAAGGCCTTCAATGATCTGAAGAACCAATTAGTCACGGCACCCATAATCGTCACACCAGACTGGAATTTGCCATTCGTGTTGATGTGTGACGCAAGCGACTTCGCCATTGGAGCTGTCTTGGGCCAGCGAAGGAACAAAGTTTTTCATCCCATCTACTACGCAAGTAGAACTCTAACCGGAGCTCAACTGAACTATACGGTAACAGAAAAAGAGTTACTTGCTATTGTGTTTGCTTTTGACAAGTTTCGATCTTATCTTGTAGGTACCAAAGTGATTGTCTATATGGACCACTCCGCAATTAAGTACTTATTAGCGAAGAAAGATGCTAAGCCGAGATTGATCCAGTGGGTGCTTTTACTTCAAGAGTTTGATCTAGAAATTCAAGATCGAAGGGGAGTAGAAAACCAAGTAGCAGATCACTTATCTAGATTGGAGCCGCAAGAGGAAAATTCTCCACTTTTACCGATCCAAGAGACATTTCCAGATGAACATATACTGAAGGTAAATCATGTCCATAATATTCCGTGGTTTGCTGATTTTGCTAACTATTTAGCTTGTGGTTTAATGCCGTGTGATAAAACATATCAGCAAAGAAAAAAGTTTCTTCACGATGTGAAGTACTATTTTTGGGAAGAACCATATTTGTTTAAAAAGTGTGCAGATCAGATGATTAGAAGATGTGTCACAGATGATGAAATACCGAAGATTTTATACCACTGTCATTCAGCTTCGAGTGGGGGACACTTTGGAGGCACTCGTACAGCAGCCAAAGTATTACAAGCCGGATTCTTTTGGCCAACACTATTCAAGGATTCGTACACTTACATAAAGAATTGTGATCGATGTCAGAGATGCCTCGAACAAATATCATTGAGGTAGAATTGTTCGATGTTTGGGCTATTGACTTTCTTGGTCCCTTTCCTCCTTCTTTTGGTCACAAGTACATATTGGTAGCAGTAGATTATGTGTCCAAATGGGTCGAAGCTGAAGCTTATCCGACAAACGATGCCAAGGTTGTGATGAAATTCTTGCAGAAACATGTGTTCACGAGGTTCGGAACCCCAAGAGCTATTATTAGTGATGAATGGACCCACTTTGTGAACAAGTGGTTAAAATGGTTGCTAGATAAACATGGAGTGAAACACAAGGTTGCTACAGCTTACCATCCGCAGACAAATGGACAAGCTGAGCTAGCAAATAAGGAGATCAAAGGCATACTTGAGAAGGTAGTTTGCCCGAACCAACGAGATTGGTACAAGAGACTAGATGATGATTTATGGGCTTACAGAACAGCATACAAGACACCCTTAGGAGTGTCACCCTACAGGTTGGTCTTTGGGAAAGCATGTCATCTACCTCTGGAGTTAGAGCATAGAGCTTACTGGGCTCTTCGACAACTTAATTTGGATCTCAAGCTTGCTAAATAGAAACAAATGCTCCAACTCAATAAGCAAGAGGAATTTCAAATGTTCTCATATGAAAATGCCAAATTACTCAAAGAAAGACTCAAGAAATGGCATGACAAGCATATCCGAGTTCGAGAATTTGAAGCAGGTCAGCAAGTCTTGTTATTTAATTCCAGATTAAAGTTCTTTCCTGGTAAGTTGAAGTCACGTTGGTCCGGTCCATTTACAATTCATCGCGTCTATCCATACGAAGTTATTGAACTCCAAGGTAAAAGAGGTAATTTTCAAGTCAATGCTCAGCGTTTGAAACATTATTACGGAGGACCTCCTGAACGGGATAAAATCTCATTCAGTTTATCTAACCCTTAGTTTTTATTGCTTTCAATAAATTATTTAGGGAATATTTTCGGGTTTATTATGCTCAAATAAATTCTGTCTAGGAGATTGGAACTTAAGTGGGACCGCTTATGACCCCTCCAATCTTTCCTAGGAATTGAATTTTGCATAATTTTCCAAGGAATTAGCCCCTAAATGACAAAATAAATTTTTAGTTTTTCAAATAAAAAGGTCAATTTTGACCCAAGTCTTAACTTGCAACTCAATTTCAAATTTTCATTAAGTCTAAGGACTTAATTGAATTATTTTCAAAAGTTGGTTGCTATTTTCGTAAATAATAAAAACTAGGTGCCTCCTTTTGTAAATATTTTTAAAGGGCAATCTAAAATAAATATTTTTATTTTCATACTTATAAATTATTGATAAACTTTAATATATAATTATATTCATTATAATTTATATATTAACTTTTATCAATTTAGCTTAGGATTAGAGTTATTTTTATTTCATATTTATCTTAATAATTAAATAGCAATTGATAATTTATATATTCGTTGTTGTTTATCATGAGTAAAACTAGAATTAAACTCTTATTAACTAGAATTAAACTCTTATTTTTAATTCCTTAATTGTTCTAAGAGTTCTAGTCTAGTTTATACTCTTCCCTCTATAAATTGCACCATTGATTCACCCCATTCACTCATCACTCAAACTCCCATCCACCAAAACACCAAGTGCCGCAAGGTCCCTAGTCCCTAAGCCACCATTCGGCCAGCAGCTGCCCCAGTACACGCTGCACAAGCAGTCCGCTCCAGCACACCGGCACGGCAGCGCCAGCTCCTGCCCAGGTCGGGGCCTCATGCCTGCTGCCTCTGCCCCGTGCGCTTGCTGCACACCAACGCCCCATGTCGACCAGCCCACCTGCCCAGCACCCATCGCACTTTACTGCTTTGTGCACCTAGGCGCACCCTCCACCTTCACCCAACCTAAGCCAAAAGTCCTTTAAATTTCCCTCTTTTGATTCATTAGTATATTTTTATTTTTTTAGAGCTCTTAAAATCTACAAGGAAGGTGGTAAGAATAATTTTCTCTCTTAAAATTTAATTTTTACTCAATTATTTAGTTTTTCAATTTATTGAAATTTTAGTAATTGTTATTAAATTTTTAAGAAGCTAATTTTTATTTTTTTTTCAGGTTAATCATGACTCGAAAAAGAACTCGTGCCTCCGCTCAAATTGACAAAGCACAAAGCAAATTTCACTGTGAAGAAGCCAAAGTAAGATACGAAAGTATCTTCAAAAATCAACAGATGCATCCAGAGAAAGGCTTCACATTGAAGGAAAGCAACTACAGAGACTTTATGGCACGTATTTGTCAAGTTGCTGAAGCCATCAATTGGGAATTGTTTTGTGAAAAGAGACCAAGCGAGGATGAGGAGTTAGTTTGTGAATTCTACGCGAACTTAACTTCAAGCGAATTGACTGAAGTTCCAGCCCGAGGAATCAAGGTACCAATAAATTCTAATGCTATTAATGAGTTCTTTGAATTACCTGATTTTGACATCGATGAATATTCCTCTCTGTTGAGCAATATTAAGCCTGAAAATCTACAAGAAATCCTCGAGGAACTCACAGTGCCAGGTTCTAAGTGGACTGCGTCAAAGCAAGGAATCCACACATGCCGAAGAGAGTATTTGACACCACTTGCGAAGGTATGGTTCTATTTCATTCGGTTCAGCCTTATGCCTAGTTCACATGGGACTACAATTTCATTAAAGCGAATGGTTCTATTATACTCGATTTTAACTGGAAAGACAATTGATGTGGGAAAAATCATTTTGAGAGAGATGCGAAATTGTGCTGTTAGGCGTTCTGGCCCTGCCTATTTCCCCTTTACGATCACAATTCTGTGCTTAAAAGCAAAACTCCTTGCGGACGTAAAGAAGACAGAGTACAGTCAAGGCACAATCATCGATTGGGATCTTTACTGAGTGGCTGGAGATTCTGTTCTTCAGCAACGAATAGAAGAAAGCGAGGATCCCGAAGAAGCAGAAGATGAACCTACAGAAATCCCGCCAGAGCAATCAACTGAAGTCCCTCATGAGGCAGAATCAATGGAACCAGAAGCTGAACCTAATATCGAGCCATCAATGTTTAGAGCTCCACCGCCTAGCCCAGATCATCGTGATGAGCTGTTGAAGCTGATGGACTTAATGCAACACATGCAATGGCAGCAACAAGCTTACTGGAGATATGCAAAAATAAGGGATGACTCGATGAGGAGTGCCCTCAAGAAAATTTATAATGACCCATTTATTTTGTACCTGAGTTTCCAGATTTCATATTTGAGCCATGGGTTTCATCATCAAAGAAGGAGCAAAGCGATTCATGCAAAGGCAATACTAATGGAGCAAAAGATAAGTCAAATTCGGAAGGATCGGCGAACAAATAAAAAAGGGGAGGACTTCAACTTTCGTTTATTTCTTTCTTAAGTATTTTAGGATTAGGTTAATTCGAAATTTTTATTTTTGCACAATAAAATAAGAGATAGGAAGCATGAATAAAATATGAACAAGTCTCAAAGGCTAAAGTGTGGCAATAGATATATACATGTCTAGGATTGGATTTTAGAAAGAGCTTGGTACTTAAGCAGTCAATTTGACTCACCTCCTCTTTTCTAATTATCCTACCTGGTGTATAGTATCTATTCACTTTGAACAATGAGGACATTGTTCAATTTAAGTAGGGGGACCGAAAATTTGAATTCCACTCAGAATGAAATTTTCTTTTAGCTATGATTAGGACATATTTTTGTTCAATAATTTGAGATTTTGTTATTTATGCTAAACTTCGGTATTTATAAAGTTCTGTTATTTCAATAATTTATTATGTTAGCTTAATAAAGATATGAATGTATTTTTAATAAAGCATGTAAATTCATACCATAAAATTTTTAGTTCCCTACGAAAAAATTAGGCATGCATGAAAGCTTAAGTCTTTAGAATTGACTTAGTAATTTCTTGAGGCGAAATCCTAGGAAACATGGAATATTGAAAATGATTTAGGCAACTATTGTTTGAACCGTTTGAGCCTTTCAAGCCGATCCTGATAAAATTATCCTTTGAAACCCAATTTTGAGACTATATGGCCTAATTTTATTTGGACCTATGCAATATTTAGCCATCAATTTTTTCTTCATTACTTTTAAAATTGTCCTAAACACTAGACTCAGTACTATTCAGAAGATCGTTTGAAAATAAGTTTGGGGGAGTTGAAAAGAAGTATCAATTGCTCAAAAATCTGTAGTACATGAAGCAAGTGCTCGGGTTTGAGTTTGTTTAAAAAAAACATGTACTCAACATAAGTGATCAAAAGAGCATAAGTTGGGTATCAAGGGTGAAATTTCTGAAGGTTTGAAGATAAGCTGAGTCTAGGGTTTGTAAGTAAAAAATTTATCTATCTTTTACCTACCCCTAAGCCCGGCCACGTTACAACCTTATTAAAGACCTATTGATTCAAAATTCCAATGTTACCTACATTAGTGGAGAGAAATTGCTCTGTTCAACATATGAAGACATTAATTAAGCTTAATGATTATAGTTTACTTTTTGAATAAGGGATTAAAATCAAATTGGTAGCGAGTAACATGTCTTTATTAAGAAACATTTAGTCTAATTTTGCTAGTATAATAATTGTTGAGAGTAATTTGAATGATATGAATGCTTAAGTAGCATAACTATCAAATTTCTTGTTCTTGAGCATAAGTATGCCAACATCATAATTTTGAAGAAAAATTGTTCTGAAGGAAGTTTTTCAAAGGTGTTTTCGAGAAAATTCTTTTCAAATTTGTGCATTACTCGGGACGAGCAATGAATTAAGTTTGGGGGTGTGGAAACACGAAAATTTATATATTTTTTCATGCCCTTTTTTACCCAAATTCATGTGGTTTCAAGTAAATTCTCGCCGAAAAATAATTAAATATTATAAAATAATTAAATTGTGCTAAAAATATGAACATGATGAATTTTAATTAATTTTATAGTAAATTTTGCTTAATTTTGACTATTTTCGACAGATTCGCACAAAGGGCAAAAATCGGCTCGGCAGACACTACTCGAAGAACAAAATCGAGAAGCAATTTGAAGTTCAAGGAAAATTTATTTCCAGCCCAAGACGGTCCAATTATGAATATTTAATCATAATATACTTAATTTTAATTTATCCCCAATTTAATTTGGGCTAAATAAATTATTATTAATTAATTATGGGAAAAAAGGGCTAGTTGAACCGCACTGGTTGAACCGAACCGATTGAACCGGACCAGCCACCAATTGGGCAGCCCAAACCGTCCACAATGATGGCCCAAATCAGCTTATTAGCTGATTAATTCAGCTTGCAAAGGAGTCCTTGAAGATCTTTCAAAACCTCATTCAAACCCCTCCAAAATTCATGGCTTTAAAGATTTGCCCATGCTATATTTAGCAAAGTTGAATCTTTCAACTTTTCCACATGGGATGGCCAGCCAAGGGAGCCTCTTTTGCTGCTGCTATTTGCTATTTTTAGCAGCCTTGATCACCTATCAATACAGCCCCTAGCTGCTCATTCAAAACACACCTCAAGTCTTCACATTTTTCTCTCTCATTTTCTCTCAATTCCCCATTTTCCCTTTTCCTTTTTTATTCTTGTGCCGATTTCCCCTCTTGGAAAAGAGGTGTTTTCCAGCCATTTGAAGCAGCAATTGAAGTGTTCATAAGCCCCTTGATAGCTGAGGACAACGAAGAACGAAGAAGGGATCAATCAGACAAGCCACGGAGAGCCACCAGATTTGTTTCTTGTTCCCTATCTCTTTAAATTATTTGTTGTTGTTTTGACAAACATGCTTATGAATATTCATGCTTTTGAAATGTTTAATTTAATCAATTTAGCTTGAATTTAATTCGTGTTGGTTTGATTTCATTTCGCCCTCTTAGATTATTAAAATTGTGTTTATGCTGTTAAAGGCCTCGGTGAAATGTTTGATTAAGTAAAATTATGTTAAGTTATCTGGCATTATAATTGTTTAGATAGCTAATGAATTAATTATTTAAATGCATTGGAATTGTAATTAATGGACACAATACTTAATCTGTGCATGTTTAATTCTTTTAAGGTAGCTGAAGATTAAATTAGCATTGTATTTGACGATACATATGCCTTGCATAACTTGCAGGATTTTTGTGATTAAACTGTTTCAAGGTAAAAATACTTTGTTACTTCACATGATCTTTTATATGCTTGTTAGGTTGAGTTAATCGTTTGCATCGACATAGGAATATGCGAGAGATTGTTTAATTTAATAAGTATGTATGTGCAACAACATGTTTACTAGTAGAAGTTTGTTTAATCGTTCGAATTTGCATAGAAATATGTATAAGAGATGAATGGATTTTTATTTGTAAGTATATTCATAAGTTAGCAAATTACCGAGTTGCCATGTTTTAACAAGTATAAACACAAGCTTAATAATTCTAAGGTAAGAAATGTGATTAATCCAACACAATTATGTCATCTTGATTAAAATTAGTTTTTGAAATCGTGCATTAGAACTTTGTTTTATTTTATTTTTACTTTGTTTTTCTTATAGTTTTTAAATATTCCTCAAAACCAAGTATTTTTCTGTCACCAAAGTGTTTGCACCATTTCATAAATAATCCTTTTACAGTCCCTATGGGTACGATAACTCGACATTTACTTGTCACTTTATTACTTGTTACGATTGTGTACACTTGCACATTTCCACCGTTCCACCCATGCTCTTTTCATTGTGCACAATATGTATGCAATCAAAATCATAGTGTATAACAGGTCATATACCAAACATGCATGACATCAGAATATACATACATGCTTATTAACAACAATATCAATATCGAGAACTTACCCAGCGTCTCCAACCTTACCCACAAGGGTATTTTGCCTAACACATCAGTTATTCCGGCTTTCAGCCTTTACAGTTAATAACACAATTAACAAAGAAGGCATGTGAGTAATACACACCTGATAACACAAAGATTATACCCTCTATGTCGACGCTTTCACTAGCAGGAGCGACAGCTATCTGTCTATCCCAAGCCGATGTCGGCTCTCTACCACAGCCCAACGGAAAATCCCGAACTGCCGACACCGCTCGCTTCTTAAACTTTGGAATAGGGTTTACGGATACACTCCCCTCCCCGACTTGATCATTTCTTGTATCCATGAAATAGACTCGATTAGAGATCAAAGAGAACCTCTAATCAAGAGATTCAGTTAAGATAGACTATAATCAGAAAAGAGTCCAAAAATGCAAGACTGAAGAACTCTTTACCTTAAGAACCCGAATGGAGAGATGGGATTCAGAAATCGGCTGATCCTCAGACTTGGAACTCAAATCGTTCGGCTAAAGATGTTTCCCGGAATAAGTGACCCCAAATGAGAGAAAAATATAAAGGAAGAGGAGTCAATCCAAATGTAACACCAAACCAATTAGCCACTCGGCTTTGGCTACTAAATACCGAAAGAAGGAAAAGAAATGGGTAACAGAGTCTCTCTTACCATATCAACCAAATCGATAGAAAGATTCGAAACAGATTCCTAACACCTTGCTTCACAATGTTCGGCTAACAGGTATAGAGTGAAAGAACCAGATTCAGTTGTTAACAAAGCAGGTTCGGCTTCACCACGAAAAGAAAGAACAGAGGGATTGATTATGAGAAAAATAACAGAGAGAATCTTACCTTAACGCCAAGAAACTGAATAATATACAAGGAGATTCGGCACAAGCAGTATGATAGAAAAAGTCCAAATTTGACCAAGACGATCACACTAGAGAGGAATCAGTTTTAGGAAGGATAACTACGGGGATTCGGTTTGGTGATGGAAACCACTTGCAGAAGATGACCCAGGGTTCGACTCAGGAGAACAACAAAGAGACCACAAAAGAGAGAAGAAGAAGAAGAAAATTATTTATGAGAGCCAGGAGGTTTCGGCTAAACAAGGGAGAGAATAAAGGAACAAGGAAAGAAAAGAAAAGAAATCGCAGAGGGGTGAAGGTGAATGGTTCGGCCAAGAAGATCAAATAAAGTAGAAGGGAAAAGAAAATGAAAAAAAGGGGTGTGAAGAACAAGGAAAGGTTCAGCTAATACCCAAAATGAGAGCAAAAAGAGTAGTGAGCTATAGTTTTCTTTTGGTAATAAGAAGAAAATAAGACCAACTGATTGAAGACAAGAAGAAAAGGAATGATTTCGGCTTAAACTTTACACAACAGACACTATAAAGATCGGCACACCTACACACACATGATCGAAAGGCTCACCTAAAATGCCTAAGTTGCTAAATGAAATTTGACACACACACTACAAGCCAAAACCGACTTCTTCCCCCCTTCAAGCATCCCAAATTCGGCCATCACCCGCACCAACATCCAATCCCATATTTTCCTCCTAAATTCACTCCCCTTCACCCATTCAAACCTTGTTGACCCATTCAAACCCCACAAACTCCTCATGGCCACCCATTTGAAATGTTTGACCTAGTCTTCTCCCACTCCCTCAGAGTCCTGGCCGAATCCACTTCTCCCCATTCAAGTGCCAAAAATTAAAGTTCCAAGGTGGGACTTGTGAGACTCGAACCTCCTCCCTGCTGCTACCCCCATGTGACGCCACCTCCAATCTCTTTAAGTGGCGTCTCCTTGCCACTTTACCACTTCACTTCTTATGTTAACAAAACACAATTTAATACCCTTAAGGCCTGCCTCAGCTAGCTCTCCCCTAAAGTGCCTAAAAAATGAAATTTTCACCAAGGCTTCAGCTTAACCCCGAGCCTTCCCGGGACCCCCAAACACATCAAAATAACAAACAAAACATGCCAACACACAGAAACATAAAATAATGCCAAGCCCCTAATTCCAGGATGTTACTCATACAATCACAGTCAAATCAGTCAAATCATAGCACAAGTCAGTCATTTACCCTCGAAGGGCAAAATAGTCATTTACCCTGCAGGGGCATTACGGTCGTTTTACCCTACAGGGGAATTACAGTTATTTATCCTACAGGGGCATTACAGTCATTTTACCCTACAGGGGCATTACGATCATTTTACCTTACAGGGGTATTACGGTCATTTTACCCTACAGGGGCATTACGGTTATTTTACCCTATAGGGGTATTACAGTCATTACGATTATTTTACCCTACAGGGGTATTACGGTCATTTTACCCTACAGGGGCATTACGGTCATTTTATCTTACTGGGGTATTACGGTCATTATGGTCATTTTATCCTATAGGGGTATTACAGTCATTACGGTCATTTTACCCTACAGGGGCATTACGGTCATTTTACCCTACAGGGGTATTACTGTCAGTTTACCCTACAGGGGCATTCGATCATTTTACCTTACAGGGGTATTATAGTCATTACAGTGTAAATAGGCCCAAGGCTCAATATTCGACCCAAGTGGGCCCACACGCTCGTGTGGCCCATTTAGCCTAAAACTGCCCTTAGCCATGTAAACGACATGGTCGAGCTCATTATTTCACATAAGTTCATGAAGTTGGCCCATGTGGGGCCTGCGAGCCCATTGGGCCCACATGGCCCATTTCGGCCCATTTGTCCCAAAAGCGACCCAAGACCATGAGATCACTCATGGTGGCCTCCATCATTGTATCGACTTCCCCACACGAGCGTTCATGTGCTCGTATGGTAACTGTTGCTGTATTTTCGGCTTTTCGGTATTTCGGCATTTCGGCATTTGTCGATCTACAATTGGAGTGGTGCGTGTACACACCTATTAACGAACACTTGCGATAACCCTTGAGCACCATCCTACGTTCATTCCAAGCATTCAATCAGTTTCTCAATTCATTAGCATTCAACATCACTTAATCCTCAAATCAGTAATCACCACCTACCTTGACAGAAGATATGCGATTTATTTCACTTAAATTGCTGACTAAAATCAATCGCACACTGCTTGTCGATTCACTGCATAACAACAGATCTTGTTAGCTAGGATCAACTATAGATGTGGCTCAGATCCACACGCCTAACCTTACAGAGTTCTAGGGAAAATTCGGCCTATACCCAAGAAGTAAGGTAACGCACTTACCTTGGTTGGAAGATGGGAGGAAAGGTTTTGATTGCTTCTAAAATACCTGCACACCTTTACTCCTCTAAAAATACCTAGCCCCCAACAAGCATCACCTCGCGATGGAAGGCAAGAAACGCATGCAGAGAACGTAGGAAATGAAGCAGTCGTTTTTCAGTAAAAGTAAGAGAGACAGATTTGAGCGAGAAAAGGAGATATGAACGCCTACCGCTTGTCAGGAATCCCTACAGAACCGAAATAATATACCACAACAGAGTATGCGGCCACCCCAAGGATTAGCAGAAAAAGCACTTCGGTTTAAACTTAATAAAATGTCGAAAACAAATAGAGAGAGGAAGGTATTGTGAGTTCTTCATGTTGCTGATATGATTTTTCCGTGGTATTCTTGTTAACAACATGATCTAATTCTGCCACAACATTTTGATGCTTACGCTTTTTAGGTTCAGTATGTTTTTCAAATGACTCTGGGATCTTTACTTGGTTGTTATTTGAGTTATCCTCTGTTGCCATGACATCTTGAGCAACGTCATCAAGATGAGTTTCGCTTCTAAGAGTGATGGCCTTGCACTGTTCCTTCTCTTGTGATCTCGAATTTTCAGTACCACTTGGCAATGCTCCTTGTGGTCTCGAATTTAAAGAACTTTCTATTTGCCCTACTTGATTCTCAAGAGCTTGGAAAGATGCAACCTGACTCTAAATTACAACATCGCTTTTAGCCATATATTACTTCAATAAAGCTTCAATGGAGGATGTTGAGGATGATGATATTTGCCCCTATTGAATATTTTGTCTCGGTAGAGGATGATTATAACCAGTCGGTGCATTATATCTTGCAATATTGCTTGAATTCCCCGCACTTTGATTATTCCAACTAAAATTCAGAGTATGCTTCCATCCTGGATTGTAGGTTTTGGAATAGGGGTTATTGTTCGGATTAAAATTACCTATGTAGTACACAGATGCTGGGTTTGATGGACACTCATTGAACACAAGATCTTCACGACAATAAACACAAGATAGCTCGGCTACTTTCATCTCCTGAACTGTAGTGGGGTTTTTCATTGTTTTGATCATATTAACCAAAAAAGATACTTGGGTTGCCAATAAAGTGATTGCATCCAGCTCCATAGCACCAACAACTCTCTTGCCCGTCCCAACTCTTGTGGTAGGATATTGATAATTATTGTTGGCAATCTTTTCCAGAATCTCATATGCTTTATTATAAGATTTATCCAACAAAGTACTGTTGGCAAAAGCATCAACTACCATCCTCGTATGTGCATTCATCCCATTATAGAATATCTCTATCTGAGTTTAGTGTTGAAATCCATGCATCGGACATTTCCGAATTAAGTCTTTAAATCATTCCTTGATGCCACTGTTCCCGACGGCAAAGAATTCAACTATGCTCTCGCACGATCTTTTACAGAATATGGAAACAGTTTAAGTCGCAGAGCGTTTTCAAGAACACCCTGTTGTCTAAATGAGTCACAAACCTCTAGAAAAAGTTGTAAATGTAGTCATGGATCTTTAGTGGGTAATCCGCTAAATTGTCCTACTGTTTGTAACATTTAAAACATTACTGATTTCAGCTCAAACTGCCGAGATTGTATGTGCGATTTGACTATTATTAGATTCAAATCCTCTAAAATTGGAACAACATGATCTTGGATTGGTCTGTCTCGATCATCTATCACCCTATGAGTATGAGGATTAGCGTCCTGACCATTTAGATTATCATTGATACCATGTATCACCCTACAAATAGAAGGATTAACATCTTGACCATTCAGATTATCATTGAGATCAGGATCATTCCTGTTCCTAGCCATTTTTCACAGTTCTTCTGCCTTCTTCGTAAGATCTTTCGATCTCTGGGTCAAAAGGATATTACTTGTTAGTAGGAATGCCTCTTGTCATGCACTTATGGCAAACCTGTAGAAATTAAATTAAACTAAGTTAAATAAAACTTAATGGAATTAAGTAAAATAACCAAACCAAATTACACAAATTTGCCGATCCCCAGCAACAACGCCAAAAACTTGTCACGTGTGAAATGGTATGCAAATTGTGCAAGTATACATGTCGAATCAAGTAATAAAGTGATAAGTGAGACCGTCTCCACAATGATCAGATTAGGTATAAAAGTGGTCAAGTTATTATAATGACTTATTATTAATGTTATGGCAAAACCAAGTTAAGCACGCGGTGGTAAATTAAAATAGTAAGGATGTGTGCGAAATGTATACGGACTAATACTGGTACATGTTATGGCAAAGCAAGAGTAAAAGTGCAACAACAATTTCGAGAATAACTATGTGAATAATACGCGAGTGAATAAATAAATAACTAAGAATGCTATGGCAAAGATACTACAGCAAAGGATTAAGGGTCTACGATGTTGATTTCAACAATGCCTCAGTAAAATCATACTCAATCTACTGCTCAGAAGAGACCTAAAGTGGCCTACTTCTTTCGAAAGCAATATCTCAAGTTACCTGGCCTGTGTCTATAGGCCTTAGCACGATACCCTGTACTGTTTTATTTTCATTCTATACAAATGTTGCTCTATGTCTAGAGTCTGCTGCAAGTATTCTTTCGAATACCCGCTTGTATCATTCAATTTTAGTCCAACTAATCCAACCTTTCCAGAATTAGATTCAGTTTGTGGGCATACTGCACACTTGTCTGTGTCTAGAGAATGTACGCATACAATTGAGAAATAAAAACAATTGAATTAAATAGTAGATTAAATCAAATATATGCTTCAACCATTAAAAAAATAAAAGTCTCATCAAGTAATCTCAACCCTATGAGATTTAGCTTATGGGTTGGCAATTAATTCAAGTTCAAAATAACACCCAACATCATTTCGATCAAATCAATTCACGGGAGAACAAAATAAAAAATAATTGAAGAATTTAGGAAGATGGTTGTAACCAAACCAATCCACAATCTAGTAGCACAGTGTCATGTGGTGGCAAGAGGTCTGCCTTCAATTTCCTCTTTCCGTCTCTACTTAGCCGCTACCCTCTATTGTTGCCTCCGAATCTCCACACCCTTTATGGTTTCTTTTTGGCTTTTTATAAGCTTTTCTTCCTAGGGTCCAATAGCCCACGATATCTTCTCCTCTCTTCTAGGTAGATTTTTCAATAACCACTATAATATCTCTTTAATATCACTTTGTATTTAACTTACTAACACTTAACACTTCATTTAAGCTCTTTATTATATTATTTCATTTCACACATAAACTTTTTTGCACCTTCCAATTCAGTCCTTTTTACTTTAGTTTCGCTACACTTAGTCTATTCACTTTATTGTTAAGGTTAAATTCATATATTCACTTCTTTCTAATTAATTTCATAATAAATATTATCATGTTCCTATATATACATAATTAAATATTAAGAACATAAATATAACAATTTCAATATAAATCACATATATTCTTAATTGGGTAAGGAAATTTTCTTGAAAGACTTACCTCTCTTTTGTTAGAATTTCATTATTTTTGCTTTAATTTTCTTCCTTCCTCATTTTTGTCACCACCTTCACTTTGTTTCCAACACTTTCATCATTTCTTCTCTTTCTCTACTTCATGAACACATCAAATACATAATCAAAGCTCACACTAAAATCTCTTTCTTATGTCTCTACTTCAATTAAATATGAATTTCATAAGAAATTCTTAATTTCTTACCTTGTTCTCTTGATATCAAGCCTTAGCTTAATTTTCTTTCTCCTCTAATTCTATTTTTTCTTGAATCCAAGTTGATGTTCATATTCACCATGTGAAAACTATGAAATTATTTTAATTTTTAGGTGAAAATGGTAAATTTTGATAGAAAAGACTAAAATAAATAAACTTCAAAATTTTTCTCATCTCTTTCATAGTGGACGTGAGAATGATGGAAGGCTAGAGAGAATTCCATTATTCTTTTATTCTTTATCTTATACTAAAATACTAAAAATAATATTAAATAATCTTAACAATCAAAATCTTACACCAAATAGCCCATAATTATCATGATATTACATTAAAGTTATCCTAATTGATTAAATGAATATTTTACCCATCAACATTCTCTACAATTTCTTCCTTGAGTCACCACTTGATTTTGGTAAAATTATGATTTAGTCCCTTATATTTTCCACGTATTCAATTTAGTCCCTACTTACTAATTTATTTTACACAGGTCTTTTCCACCTTTATAATATTTGCACTTTTGATCCTTTAATTTTTTAAATTTGCACTTTAGCCCCTCAACTTTTGCTTAATTCCATTTTGACCAATCACTTTTCACTTTTTTACAATTTAGTCAATACCTCAAATTTATTTTTCTCAATCCATGAGTCCTTTCAATTTCTTTCGCTATCCAACTACCTTCTCTACTAACACTAATAATTTCTATTTTATTTCCTTCGAAAATTCTAACGTATGTTATCTTGTATTAGCATTATTCTCGACTCAAGCTGTTAGGGACATCACATCTACCTTCATTTAGTGATGGCAAAAAAATCCGATAGCGATATGTTTTAATTTGATAGGGTCTAGTTTTTTTTTAATCAAATTCGAGGTAGGTCTAGTCAAATTATTTTTTATGACTGGTCGAATTAAATAAGTTTCAAGTTTAAGGTGAAAATGCCCCATTTTGTCCCAAAATATTTACAAAATTTCCCCTCTAAATATATAATATTAGTTTGGTTAAATTTTCTTACCAGCATCATTTTACCACCATTATATTACTTCTATCCGTCGCACAAGTAGGTTTCTTTCTCCTCTCATTCTTTTCTTTTAATTTATTTTCTTTTCTTTTATGTGTTGTAAACCACAATATATATTAGGACACAATTATTCAAATATTTTTTTATTTTATCATCTTAATCTTAATCTTCATTAAAAATCACAAAACCTCCAAACGCAAACAACAGAACAAATCCAATAGAAAGCAGTGTCAAAACCTTTCATTTCATTTTTTAAAAATAATTAATCACAATTTCACAAAATGGGTCAATTTTGAATTTGACACACTATTAATTTTTAGGTTCAATGTCGGGATCGAGATATAACAGTAGAGCATCGAGTTAAAATTTAGATGGACAAAAATTGAGTGGCCCATTTCATTGCCATCATTATCTTTACGGTACCTCATTTTATCACATTGTGTTTTTTTTTTACGGTAAACTACACCTAAATTCATTAAACTATTAATAAGTTTATATTTTGGTTATTTAATTTCAAAAAGTTACAAAAATTGTCATTGAACTATTAACCTTTTTTTTAAGTAACTACTATTTTTTTTAAATAAAAAGGTTCAGTTAGTGAGCTCCAAGCGACGATTCGACAATGGATATGGTGGATTAGTACCCATTGACGAGTAAAAGAATGTATCTTAGATTTAAGTCAATCTGACAGTCAATGTTAGAAATTAGAAAACAAAATTGTTTGTATTTTGATTCACAGATTCGTGAAATTTAAAGTTGTTTCATACAACAAAATTAAATTATAGAAGAGAAACGAAATGATAGATTTGTATAAATAGAGAAAACTATACAATAATGATTTAATAACTAATGGCTTAAATAAAAAATATCAAATAATTAAATCACTATTTTTTTACTTTTTAAAATTAAATAATAAAAAATTAAATTTATTAAGAGTTTAATAACCTTCAATCTAATTTATCCTTATTTCTAAATAGTGGAGACAGGATCGACTTCTGTTTCTTTTGACTTGTTTTACTCTTTCCTGAAACTATTTTAGTTTAGGCGACTGGCACAGCCCCTCAAACCATACATTCCTCGCTGGCATGGACCAGTTTCATTGTCAGCCTATCAGCCATCAGGTGACCAACTTTCCAATCACTCTTCTAGTTTACTTTTTTTATTGAATAAACTTATTATTAATAAACTACTACTTGATAGATAGAATAAACAAAGAAGAAAATAACTTTTTTTTTTTTTTTATTTTTTGGGGGACGGGGAGGTGAGAGAGATAAGAAAGAGCACATTTTCTATGTTATTTTCGTAACCCACAAAAACAAAAACCCCATGAATGGGCACTAGGCAAAGCTCATGGAAATGGGTTCGGGCTCTTTGACTGAGTCAGGCGGTTCTTCTACCAACTCTTCCGCCGAGTCACTCAACGGCTTGAAGTTCGGTAAAAAGATCTACTTTGAGGATACAGCCGCTGTCGCCGCCGCCGCTGCTGCTGGTGGTAAAAGTGTTGGTGATGGCGCAAACATAGGGACTCCATCCAAGTCCGGTCCAGGGTCTTCAAGCTTATCCGGGTCGGGTAGGAAGGCCAGGGTTGATGGAATGGCGCAAGGGGTTCTGCCTCCTAGGTGTCAAGTAGAAGGGTGTAAAGTGGATCTGAGTGATGCTAAGGCTTACTATTCAAGGCATAAGGTTTGTTGTATGCACTCTAAGTCATCTAAAGTCATTGTTGCTGGTCTCGAGCAAAGATTTTGTCAGCAGTGTAGCAGGTCAGCCCTCCAAATACCTCCAAGTTTGCTCTCTTGTTTGATGTTTCTCCTTTTATTTCCTAACTTTTAGCCTTGCTTTGGTTTGTACGGTCTTTTTTCCTCTCAAGTAGTTTATTAAGGAACTTATTAAGTAGTTTTTTTTTTTAAAAAGAAAATTAATGTTCTGTACCTATGATTGATGGTTTTGAGCTGTATTCGGTTTAAATTTTGATTCAATTTTTCTTCCTTTAATTGTATCGGTCTTGGTGGCTTTCTGTGTGATGTTGGGAAGTTTGTTACGCTCTGATATTTATTAGTTTTGAGTTTCTCTGTTTAGTGGGAAGAGATATGATGGCTTGAGTTATGAACCTATTTTTGTGGTTCTGGATTGGGATTGTGTTTTTCGATTTATTCTGTTAGTTCAGTGCTTGTTTGGGCTTAATTGACCTCTGTTTAAGTTACTTTAGACTTAACTAATCTAAATATTTTTGTTATTTCTTTGTTTTAATTTCATAAAAACTGAGGGGGCAGGATTGTGGTTTCTAAGTGCCTTTTTTCATTTTTGTTCTTTGTGACTGGATTTATGGGATGGATTTCATTCTAGTAACGTTGTGGACTTTATTGGTTGTGTTTCCTTGCTTGGTTGCTTAGCTATTAATTGGTGCCATAAAATTTTTATGCTTTTTTTTTTGTCTTCGCTTACATGATTTTGTCACGATGGTAAGATCCTTAGTTTACTAATTTCATAGAAGCTAGCTAATGTTGCTTATACTCTCTCCAAAGAGAATACAAATTTATGGAGCTTTGAGTGTAAGTTTTGGTTGATTATCTGGTTTTGGCATTTATGTAGGCTGATTAAATTTTTCCATAAAATTCTATGATTCGTAGTTTATGGACATATTTCTGAAGCTATTTGGCTTCTTTTCTTTTTCCAATTCTACATCCCTAAATTGTCTTTTTTATGGTTAGAGGAGCATAGTCTGTTGTATATCAATGGTATGCATACCATCGAAATGTTTCTTGTACTATTTTTATACCGCTGATACCTTGTTCCATGCCTGAGCTCTTTAGTTCCATATTAAAAATTGGGAAACTATGAGATGACTGTGGGACCTTGACTAGTTGAGCATTCTTTAATAGTCAGATAAAAGCAATGCATATCATGTAATAGCTGTTTCAATTCTATGAAAATAAAATATTCTTTGTTATCTTTAGATGGAATCTCATGCACATAGAGAAGCCAACTGTTTAAGGATGTATTTGCCCAATCTATCCTTATGTGTTAGTTAGGATTTAAAAAATGTCAGGGGCGGTCGGGCCATTCCTAGTAAGAACACTGTATGATGTTTTCTTTGTTTATTTTGAATGGTTAATCATACATACATTTTGCTTTTTCGAGGTAGATTGATTTTTTGATGGCTGAAAGAAGTTACAACGGACAACACTGGTGAATATGATAGCATCTCTCCTCATTTCTGAAAGTAACTAAAAAATTGACAGATTATGAATTTATGATATAGTGTGGTAACTTTCTTAATTCAGTATGTTATGTTGGAGGATTCTGAACTGTAATTATCCTTTGTTGTATGCCCATCTATGTTAATTCTTGTCGGGTTTGATTTCCTCTTTGCAATTAAATTTGGAATTTTCTTTTTTTACCAACGTTAACATCTTCTGTTGTAGTTTCTTTCCAGATTTCATCAGCTTTCTGAATTTGACAAAGGGAAACGGAGTTGTCGTAGACGGCTTGCAGGTCACAATGAGCGACGCAGGAAACCACCACCTGGATCATTATTTTCCTCTCCTTATGGCGGGCTTTCTTCCTCTATTATTGGTTAGATTGTGGTTACCGCTTATTTTTATAACTTTTCATTGCTTAGTAATTGCAAGAAAGGAATAAATTGGTCTCTGTTCTGATACAGAAAATGGCAGTAGAGGTGGAAGCTTTATAGTGGATTTCTCAGCATACCCAAGGCTTTCCGGAAGGGATGCATGGCCAGCAGCTCGATCGTTAGAATGCATAACTGGAAATCGAAACACAGCTACTGGAAGCTCATTTTCACATCCATGGCAAAACAACTCCAACAAACCTCCTCATGACCATTTCTTGCAAGGTTCACCATGTGGAACTAGTTTCTCCACCACTGGAATTTCTCCAGGAGAATGCTTCACAGGGTCTGGTGACTCAAGCTGTGCTCTCTCTCTTCTGTCAAATCAACCGTGGGGCTCCAGGAACCAGGCTTTGAATTTTTCTGTAAATGGCGTGATAAGTACTGAAGGGTCCTCTGCGGCACAACCAACAACGCCTCATGGTGCAGTTGTGAACCCTTATGCAAATGCCTCTTTGGATTTCAATGGCAGTGACACTGTTCGCAGTTCTCACAAGATGCTGCCACACCTAGATTTGGGTCAAATCCCAGACCCTGTTAACTGTCAATTCTCTAGCGACCTTGAGTTGTCTCAACAAAGCTGGAGGTCATATATGGAACATGAGCAGTCCGGGGCAGCCTATGACGACTCCATGCAGCATATCCACTGGACGCTCTAAGTTTGTCAGTCCTGAGGCCAGTTTTCATGCCCGGGTTTTTTGGTCATGTATGGCAAATGGTGTTTCTGGGCATCTGGTTTTATGGTTTTTAAGTCGGAGTTGGATAAACCCAAACTATCATCTGCTTGCTTAAGGTTTTAACATGATGGATACGAAGGTGTTCCCCTGGCCTTACTAATTAGCTGTCGAACCATCCTTGCTTTAAATTTAGTTTAGCAAATTAGTTGGCAGTTGGCACTGACCAGAAAGAATGGTTCGATTAGTAGCTATTAAAGACTGTATCCAGTCCTTCTAGGACCAATTATTTATGCCATCATTTGTTAACAACAGTACGCATGTGGGTTTGCCATTACAATCATCTCTCTCATTGAAAAAAAAAAAGAAAAAAAAAATCTTTTAATGATATATAATTTCTACCACCATTGGCATATGCCAAGCACCACCAGCTAAGCAACTTTATGGACCTAAAAAACTGGCCCCAAAAGCTGAAACTTGTATGAATGATAGGTTTGAATACTTGTATGAATTCAGATAATTGTATTCCTAATCATTGTCGGATAAGGTGTCAAAACCCCACAACTCAGGAACTTGTTTTCTTTTTTTCTTTTTTTTAAAAAAAATAAAGGAACATTTCATTCATAAAGAAAACTTAGAAATAGGTTCGATACGTAGTAAGTCCTGCCTTAATAGCATTAATAAAACTAAGCATAAAATTAGGAAGTTCATAATAAATGACAATGTCAAGCAATATATCTTGAGAAAAAAAGTTTTGGGGAAGATTGGGGTTGTTGCGTTCCAACATGTTTATGTAGCGATTTCTCTTTCAGAAAATATGAATCTGTTGGTTACGATAGAAGATCACCAATATAGTTTTGCAATCCACAACCAATGGTTGGAGTGAGAGATTTGCGCAAATAGTTGTAGAAAGCACATAAATGGAAGCAGTGGTATCCACTTCAACAATGATAAAATCAATATTTAAAGTTTTAGCCAAGGACAGACCATGACGAAGAGCCCAGAGCTCCGCTCTCATATTTGTTGTGAAGCCAAGAACAACTTGTTTACTCCTTGGTGAAGCCAATTTTTCTTTCTTGATAAAAGCATACACTTATAACTACAATAGAAGGTGTTAGGATAGTTACCATCATCGGTCCAAAATCCATTTGGGTTTGGGCATCGCACATAGAACTTGCATGATAGGATCGTCGGCCCAAACACATGAGGTTGCAGACTGAGCTCGCATGATGGGATCGTCGGCCCAAACACACGAGGTTGCAGATTGAGCTCGCACGATGAGATAACGGACTGAGCTCGTAGCTTACTCGTCGAGCATACTCCTCTGCGATGTTATATGTGCATGAGAATGCGTAACACGTATTCAACCTAGAATAGGGTACGTGTCTGTATTAATGGAGCCTACTTAGCCTATCATCTTAAGGAACAATACCTATATCATATAAATAGACAAACATCACCAGGAAAAAGGGAGAGAGAAAAATACCTCAACAATTAGTGCGGTGAGCGTGGAGAATTTCTAATCTTTAAAAATTCAGTTTGTTAAAAATCGAAATAGCTCATCCTAATGAGAATTTTTCCATCAATTTTTTCGTAGGACAATTGGAGCCTCTAGTGTTGGTAATCAATCTAGTGAAACGAACCTATTTGCTAGTTGGTTTGCAGATCGACCAGAGAGTTTAGGTAATTTGGCTCATGTAGGAGCCTCAAATTCTTTAGACCTGAACATCCCCTCTGGCCAGGGATTGTCTCCTTCTGATCAAGAGGCATCCCCACAATAATTTATTGCTCTACAGGAACAATTGAAGTTTATGAGAGAGCAAATGGTTGTAGAATGCTAGATTCGAGCAGCAACAGATTTTCCAGCAAGAGTTGTTGAAGCAAAATGAAGAATTAAGGAAGAAAGAATAGTCTGACAATTCTGATCTCCATGGTAATAGTAACATGCATGAATATGGTTTTGGGATGCATGCAAAGCCATGGTAGAACAAGATGGATGCCTTGCGTAGGGATGTTTGGGCTTTGCATCTTAACTCCCAAGATAAGGATTGATTATTTTGTTCCAATAACCTGCTAGCTCCTGAAATTGCAACTGTGAACTTGCTGGATGACTTTAAGGTCCCCAAGGAGATGTTTGAAGGGAGAAGGGACCCTAGAGCGCATCTCATGCAATATAACAATTATATGAATGTGTTGGGAGCTTTTGATGCTGCGAACTATAAAGCCTTCTCAACAACCCTTAATGGCAATGTAAAAGACTGATATATATCCCTGCCACAAGGTTCCATTCAAAGTTTCTCATAGCTAGGCCAGATGTTTTTAGGGAGATTTTGAGCACATAGGACGATAATGAGTACTCCTATGGGTTTGATGTCTGTCATGCAAAGAGAGAGAGAGACAGCTTGCAAGATTATATTAAATGCTTTCATACAGTGACATTGAACATGAAAAATCTGAAGGATCAGTAGGCCATTGACGCTTTCATTATGGGAGTTTTAAATGAGCATGTCCAATATTCATTCTGTAATGCCCCAAAATCTCGAAACCCTAATTTCTGTGCACTAAAGTTGGTATGTATGAGTAGCACTTAGAATATTAATTTTGTGGTATTACCGGGTTTATTTGAAGTCTTAAGGATATGGAAAACCATAGGGAAAATGTTAATTTTTGCCTTAGTGGACCCTAGTATCAGGCTTTAGGCCTCTTAAGCAGGATAAAAGGAAAATAGGACACAAGTGGGCCTGTGGTCCAGTGGCAAGATGGCGTCACTTAGGGAGCTACAAGGTGGCGTGAAGAGGTCCAAGGTTCGAGCAGAGGTAAGGCATTTTGGGAGTGTTTATTTTGCATAGTGGACGACCAGAGTTGGGTTGAAATGGAACTCTTTCGTAGGAGTGTTTGACTTGGTCTTGTGAGCTTATAGAAGAGGAAAATTCGGATGAGATGGAGGGATTATCAGAGAGAAAAGTTAGGAGATGAGGTGTGTGGATGTGATGGTGCCGAATGGGACTCTGAGGGAAGGGAGTTTCGGCTGTTGGCTATAAAAGGAGTGTGCTGATCCCTTTGAGAGGTTCTTGGAAATTTTGTTTCTCCCCCCAGCCGAATTCTTCCATTTGCCCAAAAAAAAGAACCCATCATTCTTTTTACCGAAAATTCCTATTAGTGTTGTGTTCTTTTTCTTTCTCTGAAAGCCGAATACACCTTTATATCATATAGCCCTACTTGTGTCGGTTCTTAGTTATTTCTCCTTTATCACAGTCGATTGTTACCCACTTTTGGTCAAGTTTAAAAGCCAAATCTTGTCGGTAGCTATCTAGGTCGTAAGATCAAAAGAGGGTTTTCGATAAATATTTAGTCAATCTTCTTAGTGAGTTTTGTTAAAAGCCGCAGGGCTATCTAACCTCTCCTTTTCGTTAACTTTGTATTAACATGGGTAAGTTTCAGAGATCACAACGTGGTAGGTAAGGATCGTTAGCAAGAGGTAAGTGCACTCGTCTTGGTTGTGGTTTAGTAAATGGCCGAATGTAATCTGGCTTATAGGGGTGACTTATGAGGAATATGGGAACTTGATTTTGACGATATATGTTTGGGTGCAGATCTAGAGGATGATCGTAAATAGTAGCAAAGGAAGGGCTACTAGAACGTGTGGCACACGGTAAGGTTACGGTGAGGTTTCGATTTCTGATAAAGTGTGTATTAAGCCATGATTAATCGTTAAGTGATGTCGATTGTAGGTTGGTGATTAAGAGGTTTGCAGCACTCGTGGTTACCAGGTGTGTACAAACACTACACACACGATATCGGCAACACCGAAAAGCCGAAAAACCGAAAGTGGCTAAATGGGCCTGCCAAACTTGTGGGCCTAAAACGGCAATGGTTGATATGTGAGCATGAATAATGAATTGGCATGAACGGTTGTATGATTGGATCGTAATTGAGCCCAATGGGCTATAAGAGCATGAAATTGGTTTAATGGGCTATATGACATGAAATGGGCTTAATGGGCCTTAAGAGATTTTAAAAATATATGTTAGGGTTTAGTGGACTGTAGGCCTAGTTTGAAAAACTCTTGAATAACATAAAACTCTTGTAATAATCAAACATGTCTGTGGACAAGCCGATAGGTTAAGGTGTGGCAATGGACATATGCATGTCTAGGATTGGATCTAGGGAGAGCTTGGTACTTAAGCGGTCCTAGTGGCCCACCTCCTCTTCTCTGGTATCATACCTAGTGCATAGTGTCTGTTCACTTTAGCCGCAAGGACTTGTTGATGGGCCAAAGTTCATAGCTAAAACCCGACAAGCAAGAAATTACAAGAATACCCCTGAAGGGTAAAATTACGAGAATACCCCTGTAGGTAGAATGATTAGAATACCCTTATGATGAATATGAGTTTTATGGATGTTATTCATGTCCTTGCTGCATTCATACGATAATCTGTTTGGGATGCATATGGGTGGGAAATCATGGTACGGAGGAAGAATTTGAGGATCACATTGTCGCTTGACGACCTTGGATCCACCGTTTGCTTTAAGCCCATTATATGATTAGCAGCTTTGCTACACATTGAGTAGTGCCGCTGTTGTTGCTACCTTTGGAGTGTAGTGGAGGGGTGGGTTGGTTTAGAAATCCCATAGGTGCATAAGGTTGGAAGGGAAATGGTGTGTAGCGGATGGATTTTTGGGAGGGTTTTGCATAACCTTGTTTCCATATGAAATGATATGAGGTCATTGTGGGTTAAGGCCCAAGACCACCGATTGTGATAGGGCTTAGGCCCAATGTGATAATTGTATATTGTATTGAATGCCAAGGGTTGTACACACTGAGTTGCGAAACTCACACCCTTTTATTTAATGTTTCAGGTTATGCACAGTAGACTGTTTGACGTGGAAGGGGACTCGGAGATGGCCACATTGCAAGTGATTTAGATGTTTTGTTACTTTATTTCGTATAACTATTATTTTAATCACTTTATTTTTGTTGGGTTGTAATAAGGCCTTGTAACTCCAAATTGACTTTACTTATGGGTTTTATTATTACTGTTTATTTATTGAACTTAATTAAATTTCTTAATATTAAACATGATTTTCAAAATAACTCAACACATGGACGTTTTATTAAAATATGGGCTTTTTATCTTAACTTAACAAGATTCAAGAGTTTTTGGGTTTCTAAACCTCAAACCTAAGTTTTTCGCTAAACAAAGTCGTTTTGGATTTTCCTTTTATGTGACATGGTCAAATTCGGCCATAGCGTCTGGGCCGGGTCTAGGGGTGTTACACATTCATTGTCAATAGGCCATAGAGCCTAGTAGATTTGTATAAAAGAGCTCACAAGTTCTCTGAGGTAGAAGATATCGAAAGAGCAGCACATGGTACATTCCAAAGAGATGATAGACATTCGAGGAACAGAGAGGGATTTTACGCCCGTCAAGGCTCTTTTTCTCAAAATCTGCAAGTACAAGGTAGAGGATAGCAGAAGGGACAATCACAAAATGATTCATCTTGGACATTCCAAAGATCCCAACTTGGGCATGAAAGAAGGTACCTTCCTTATGGTGAATTTGAGGCGTATACTCCTTTGAATACTGCGTATATGTATATTCTTAGTTAGGTAAAGAGTCTAGGCATTTTGCCAACCCCTCCACCAATGAGGCATAATACGAGAAAATCAAACTCGAGGGACAGATGTCCTTTCATGGGAATGGATGGCATAAGACTGAGGTTTTTTTTTTCCTTAAAGGACGCTATAGAAGAAGTAGTTAGGAATGGTGAGTTAAAGGATTTTTTTGCTTATCGTACTGATCAGCCAGAACAGAGTTCATGGACTGAGGCTGTAACAGCCCGATTTTGGGTCTAGTCAGAACAGTGGTTTCGGGACCACAAATTCAACTCAGTAAAATTTATTTTTATTACATATCTATGGTCTACAATTTTGCAAAATTATTTTGTGAAAATTTTGTTCGAAAATTTTAACGTTTGAACACTCAATTTAGCAAAAAGGACTGAATTGTAAAAAGTGTAAAACTTCAGTTCTACATACTAGAGGTGTCTAATTGCTATGAAATTTTAAATTGAAGGTCCTTAGATGGTAATTAGACCATTTGTTAAGTTAATGGACAAAAATGGACATGGTGAGATAAAATTCCAAAGTTTTAAGTGAAGGGCATTTTGGTCATTTGGTAATTAAGTGAATTAAAAACCAAAAATCAAGCCAAAATTTATTCCATCTTCTTCATGCTTGTGCCGAAAATTATAAGGGAAGCCATAGCTAGGGTTTGGCCACTTTCAAGCTCGATTGTAAGTCCATTCTTGTCCCGTTTTTAATGCTCTTTACATTTTTGAAGTCGTTATCACTCGATCTATCTATTTTTACCATTAATTTGAGAGATGATTGAGGTCTAGGGTTTGACCCATGTTATACATATGTCTATTTTGATGTTTAATGGAAGATTATGCAAGTTTAATGTTAGATAAACAACTCTTACTAGGTGATTTTTGATGAAAATGTCAAAAGGACCTATTTGTAAAAAGATTTCAAAATAAAAGTGTGATTAAATGAAAAATGTGGGCTGTTATAAGCATGAAATAGGTTCAGCTAGGCTTGGGTCTTGAAAAAATCAAATAGATTTCATTTTACGAGCCTAGGGGCCAAAATGTAAAAATGTCAAAGTTTAAGGGCAAAATGTAATTTTCCATAATGTGATTTTTGGACTGAATTAAAAAATGTGGATAATAAATGAGTTAAATTTTCTATTATAGATTAAGAGAAACGAGGTTTGGACCTAGATCGGGGGAAAAACAAGGTGTTTGACGATTAGATCCATTTCTACTATTTTTGTACCGAGGTAAGTTCGTATGTAAATAATGCATTGTTTTATTTATGTTTTAAATGCTTTAATGTTGTATGAATTATGATTGACTCCTTGGATGTAATCGATAAAGTTTGACAAGTGAGAAATCCCGGTTGAACCTTAGAAATAGATAGGATACGAATGTCATGACATTAAGGTTATTTGAGATTACGTGTAAGACCATATCTGGGATATGACATCGATATGAGACTTCGTGTAAGACTATAGCTGGGCTATTGGCATTGATAAGAGATCCCATGTAAGATCATATCTGGGATATGGTATTGGTATAGTATTGTGTGTGCGAGATTCCCGAGTATCCTTTAGTATTCCAAGTGGTTCAACGGGGAATTCAACGAGTATGTCAAAGTTGTGAAAGGTTATAATTATGTTGCGAGTTGGTACATGTACGTACATAAAACTCATTTACTAATGAGCTCGATATGTGATGAATCCCTCGGTAAGGCTATGAAGGAGTAAGTTATGATTAGAAGATCTTGATAATATTTATGCCAAGTTTATCATGTTTATTTGTATGATACATGTGTGATTATAATGCTTATTATTTGCAGGAACTTACTAAGCTATAAATAGCTTACTCCCCTTTCTTTTCCCTTGTCTTATAGTGTCACCAAGCCAGCTCGCGGATCAGAAACTGTCAGAGATCCATTGACACTATAAACTTGATATTTTGGGTACCATTGATTTTAATATTTTGAGTTATGGCATGTATAGGGACTTGGTCATTTTGTTATGTGTCATAATTGATTTAGCCAAATGTGTTGTCTTATGTTGGCTGATAATTCATTTTGCAAATGGCCATTAAAATTGGCTAATATTGGTTTAAGTATTTATATGCATATGATGATGCTTATCATGGATGTGGGAAATTGCATGATTTGAGTTGAGATATATGTGATGTTTGTGTATGATAAATGATAGCATGTGAATGGGGTGTTGATGCCTTAGCTGTGGCTGATTTGGTTTATGGTATATGCTTGGAATGGTTCTAGCTTTGTTGTGTAGGTTTATGCATGGAAGGGTGACAAAATGGCTTGGTAAATAGCCTTATTTTTGTCCATGCGGGTAGACACACAGCGTGTGTCTAGGCCGTCTGTGACACACGGCTTATCCCACGGGCGTGTGTTCTGACCGTGTGTCCCCTTCACCTTAAATGTAGCAAAATAGAATGTCCAAAATATAGCACACGAGCAGAGACACGGGCGTGTGTCTCGGCCGTGTGAAGTCTGCACCTATTTTATGAAAAATTATGGAAATTAAATCGATCACACGGCCTAGCACACGAGCGTGTGGCACGGCCGTGTGGCACAAGTCAGAGAGCTCCTTATTTTGAACATGGCATGTAGCACGGGCGTGTTTAAGGGTCACATGGGCGTGTCCCTTGGACCACACGGGCATGTGAGCCCTGTAACTTGAAAATTTTTCTAAGTTTTATAAAATTTTCTAAAGTTCTCAGTTTAATCCTGAACTACTTCCAAAGCATGAATTGAGCCTCGTAGGCTCGTTTTAGGGACAATATGAATGTATGTAAAAAGTTTTAAATTTGGATGGAAATTACGTCTCGGTTTTGTATGTTTGTTTGTGTTTAAGTCCGGTAATGCCTCGAGCCCTGTTCTGCCGTTGAATACGGGTAAGGGGCATTACAGAGGCTAAAGGTAAATAGAAGGTGAAAGGAACTATTCATGTGGTAATTGGGATAGATGAAGATTGGACAACTTCCAATGTGAAGAGAAAGACTCATATTAGGAGTGTTGTGTATGTTAGTTCGCCAAAAAGATTTTGTTAGTAGGAAAAATAGAGAGTGGACTTTAGCAATGACGATGAGCAGCTAATTTACGATAAAGAGGGGAATGATCCAATAGTTGTGCCGGCAGCTACTGCAGGTTTTGAAGTAAAAAAAAATACTGGTGGATAATGGCAGCACAATTGAGGTGTTAAAATGGGAGGCTTATCAGAAAATAGGGTTGAAGGAGCAAACATTGAAAAAGGCGAGCCCGCTGTATGGCTTTGTGAACCATCCTATTAAGGTAAATGGCTAAGATGATGACAACAAATTTTTGCATGAAGATTAAGTTCCCTACAAGAACAGGGTAGGGTTCAAGTAGTCTGATCAGTGAACGACCAAGTAGTGCCACATGCTATTAGTGAAGCAAACACACGAACATGTACAGTAGGGACAAAGCTCGCAGTAAGCTCGCTGGAAGAGTCAGGTTTTAGATTTAGACAGTTTGAATGGTAGGAGCGAACAAAGAGTGAAGAAACCAGAAGCAGCGGAGACTATGGAAACTTTGTAGTTGTTCTACGTTGATGTGGACAAGGTGGTGAGAATTTCGTCGCCGTTAGTAGTGGAAGAAAGGAAAGCTCTAATTCAATGTTTAAAGGTAAATTTTGACATTTTTACGTGGTAGGTTGTGGACATGTCGGGGGTGGATCTTGAGGTAATCGTTCATCGATTAAATATTCTTCCTGAGGCTAAGCTAGTTAAATAGGAGAATCAAAAGTTCGCTCTGCAGGTTATTGAGGCTATGAGGGAGAAGGTGCAAAAACTGTTGTTAGTTGGATTCATCGGAGAGGTCGCATACCCAGGCTAGGTCTCAAATGTGGTGATGGTGAAGAAAGCTAACGGTAAATGGAGAATGTGCATTGACTTCACCAACCTCAACAAAGCTTGCTCTAAAGATAGTTTTCCCATACTATCGATTGATAGATTGGTTGATGCAGCTTCAGGGGATATGTTTATAAGCTTTATGGATGCTTCCTATGGGTATAATTAGATTACTATGGCCCAATAGGATCAAGACAAGACGACTTTTATTATTGAAGAGGGTTTATTTTGTTATCGTGTCATGCCCTTTGGTTTGAAGAACACAGGAGCAACTTACCAGAGGCTAGTGAACATAATTTTTAGAGAGCAGATTGGGTGCAATATGGAAGTTTATGTTGACAACATGTTAGTAAAAAGTTCTACCCTTTGTGAGCATGTTCAAAATTTGTCTGAGGCGTTCGCGGTATTACAAGGTCATAACATGAAGCTGAATCTTGAAAAGTGTGCTTTTGGTGTTAAAGCTGGTAAATTTGTAGGTTTCATGGTTTCAGAAAGAGGTGTAGAGGTCAACCCAGAAAATATTCGTGCCATTTTAGATATGCCTCTCCCAAAGACAATAAAAGATATATAACATTTAACAAATTTGATGTTGTCTGTAATAGTTAAATGATAAAAAGACTAAAGATGGAATAAAGGCACAAATGAAAGGTAAAAGGATCATTCCATTTATAAAATATGTTGTACAAAAAAGGAAGATAATAGAAGAAAAGAAAATACAAGGTAAGGCAAGGAAATCTTTCATTAAGCTTGTCCGGAGGCTCGGTGAGAACTTCGGTTGTTTGGGGGTGACCTTCGGGATTCTGCACAATGCTTACTAGGTCCCCTTCAACACTCCCAACAATGGGTTTGGTAGGGGTGGAAGATACAGTAGATTGTCTCCACTCCTCTTGAAAGGCTTCCCACTCTTCACCCTCGAGATTGTAAACGTCAAAGTTGAGGGAATCTATAGAGATGCCCTTTAGACACTCGAAGTCTACTGTAATTAGGTTAATGGGAAATACGACCACATGGGCATGCAAGATTAAGTTTGCTTTCCACTTCAGAAGAGCCTTAATGAGATTCTTTTGGGTATCTTCTTGATATTTCCTGAGGGCCTCCCTTTGGGATTGGTGCAACTACTCCACCTCTAATTTGTGCCTTCCTCTTGGGCCTTAGACCTCTCCTCGAAGGTATACTTTTCATTCTCTAAGTGGCCAACCTTATTCTTAAGCTGATTGATTTCAGTTTGAGCATACCCATACTCGCTCTTCAAAGATGTAAGGTGCATAGACAACCTTGCCATCATGTCGCTCGAGAATTTTGGTACTTTCGATGAATATCAGCTAAGGCATTTTCCCAAGATCTTTCAAGATCTCTCCAAATATGCATGCTATTTTTCATTTATAAGACCTGCTAGCATCTCAGAAAGCCCTACCCCAAAGGCTGTGCTTGAGAGATGAGATTTCTAAAATTTGAGCCATAAGGGAAAAAGGGTCCTCACAAGACTGGGAAGAAAGGTAAGAAGAGAAGGCTTCTCTTAACTGCGATGGCAGTAAGCTTAGATGTTGCTGAATGATTGAATCAAGAGAAGTAGAAAAGGGAGCTGACTTTATGAAGTCACACCAAGGAAAGTTATTGCTTGACTCAGCAAAAGTTACATCTTGTATTGAAGGGAGAAGGACAGACGACTGAATTGTATGGACTACCTTCGTGAGATTCTCTGATGAAGGAAGAACATGATTTCTCCTGGAATGGTTTACTCAAGGAGTAGAACCCTTGGATACCAAAGGAATCCCAAGAAATACAGGAACTATGGGAGAGTGAGTAATGGCTACAGTAAGTCCCTCACTTGATTGATGCCCCTTAAGAAGTGAAGAAATATCCATGTCTTGGGATTGAGAACGTGGTGAAGACCATACATCAGTAACGTGTGAATTATTATGGCTTGAAGATATAATTGTCCAATTTCTTGGGTGTATATTACAAATATGATAAAAGTATAATGGAGGCTCTCTGATGCACCCTAATAGAACATGCACCAATTCATTATCTAAATTGTTTGGCCAAGCTAGAAGGGCAGAAGGCACAGAGGGATCAAATCCTTGATTGGAAGAAAAAGTCAAACTATAGCCATTGGGACTTAGGTTCCTCAAATAATGTTGGAACACATTTCTGACTGAAACCAATTCAACCATATCAATAATACGACCCCTCCTTAGTCTCTGGTATTGCCTTTGAGTCGCATAGGCATCCTTTGGTTGCCCTGTTTTAGCTCTAATTTTTCAAGTATTTTGGTATAAAAAAAGTACATTAAAAATCCCCTACTTAAATTTGCAAAATTTTTTTATAAGTCCTTAAAATTATTTTCAAACTGTTGGAAAAAATAAACTTTAAAAGAGCCTTGAATTAACTTAATTTTTTAATGAGTTTTTGAAGTCTTAAGGACTTCTACCGATACTTCGATGGACAAGTATCAGTAAAACTCAAGATGAAAAGACCTTGAAAAAGCTACAAAATTCTACCCAGTTCTACCGATACAACCCAGACTTCTATCGGTAGAATGCACTCTAGTAAGCAAGGTACTTTTGGCCTGGGACTTCTATCAATACCCTGGTTCAATCTACTGATTCAATGGAAGTGCTACCGATACCTTGAGGACTTCTACCAAAACAATTCAAGTCAGTAGCCAAAGTGCAACATCCCCTGCATTTCTACCGATACCTTGATGGATTCTACCGATACCAAATGAAACCCTCAGAGGTATACTGATACAGGAAGACTTATACCGATAGAACGAGCCCAACAGTCATATTTTGGAAAGAATTCTACCGATATAAGTTTCCTTCTACCGGTACAAAAAAGCTACATACTGCATTTAATGCTGGTTTTTATAGCTACAACGACTCCATTTTGTTTCTAACGACTAAAACGTCCACAAGGTTGTTAGAGGACTTAAATACAAGGTCAAGGCTCCCCACTGAAGTGAACAAAGACAAGAAACAAGTGCATAACTTCTAAGAACTCAATTTTCCAATCTTTCTCAATCTTTTACTAATTGTTTCTTGTACACACTTGTGGGTTAAGTTTTCTATCATTCTTTCAAGTGTTGTAACTTTGTCTGAGAGTGATTAATTTTTGATTATCTACTTTTTAGAGGTATCATCTTATTCATCATTATTTTTCTCTTATTTGTGAGTTTTTACCTAAGGTTTTGGGTTGAAAACCTTAAGGGGAAGTGGTTCTATCTTACCTTTAAAAGGATAGGGATTTAAGGTTAAACCTTGTCCTTAGAGGTTCAAATTTAGTGGATCTGGTAAATCTTTAGTTGAGGAAAGCTAAGGTGGTGGATGTAGGCAATTGAGGCCGAATCACTATAAATACTTGAGTCGTTTTATTTTTTTCCCTTTCCCAAAAATGTTTTAACACACTGATTCATGCCCTATTGGTGTATTCCGATCTCAATAATTGGTATCGAAGCTAAAACTCTAAAGACAATTTCACCATCAAGAGAGAAAATCCTCAAGATATCCAAGATGGAAGCCACAAGTCAAGAAATTTGCTTCATGGCATTGGAGCAAAATTCCACCATATTGGGAGAAGGGCATTCAAGCATGAGGCCTCCTTTATTTAGTGGAACCAACTACTCATATTGGAGAACAAGAATGAAGTTATTCATCCAAGGTAACGACTATGAAGTTTGGAGGATAATTACAAATGGTCATCCATTCCAATAAAGAGGGTCGAAGGTATTATTGTTATAAACAAAGAGAGTGAGTTGGATGAAAATGATATAAAAAAGGTGCAATTAAATGAAAAAGCTATGCACACTCTATTTTGTGCTCTTGGTCCAAATGAGTACAATTGTAATAGCCCGGTTCAGACCCTAGTCAGAATAGTAGTTTTGAGACCACAAATCCGAGGTCAAAAAAATATTTTAATATTATTTTTAGTGTTTACAGTATGTGATAAAGCATGTGTAAAAAAATTCTGTGTGAAAATTTTATCGTTTGTGTGCCGAATTGTGAAAAATGACTTAATCGCATAAAATGCAAAAGTTGTGTGCTAATTGTTAAAGTGCTTAATTGTCATGGCTTATTAAATGAGAAGTCCTTATGTTGTAATTAGACCCTTGATAGTGGGGATGGACAATTATGGACATTAGTTAGTGGAATTTTAATGGTTATATTAAGGTTAAATTTGTAAAATGGTTATTAATGTTAATTATAATAAAACAAACATGAAAAAAAATAAGCCATTATCATCCTTGTTTGCTGAAAATTGAAGAAAGAATAAGGGTTATTGGCTTTTACACATTCGACCATTGTCTAAGCTCAATCAAGGTATGTTTTGAGCCCCATTTTTAGTGATTTTTATTTTTTTATGATCGTTGCTTAGTATTATATTAAGCCCATGCCTCAATTTTTGATTTTGATGAAGATTGTGAGTTAAGGCATTGATGAATTCATGAGTTTTGTGATGTTTGATGATGAATTATGCAAGTTTGGTGATTGATATACATGTTTTATAAAGTGATTTTTTTATGAATTTGAGTGTGATGGGCTAAATTGTGAAAATGAGAAATTGAAGGACTAAAATGTGAAAAAAATGAAATATGGGCTTGTATGAGCTAGGAGAAAATTCGGTTAAGCTTGTATGAAATGAAATTATATGTATTTGGTGATTTTATGAAATAGGGACTTAAATGTTAAAATATGAAAATGTGAGGGCTACTTTGTAAAATGCTCAAAATATGTGTATTTGGATTGAATTGAATGATTTGGTGAATGAATAAGCAAAATTTGAATATGTATAGATCAAGAAAAGAGAAATTCAGACTTAGATCGAGGCAAGAACAAAGTGCTCGATTGATCGACTTGTATAGTTGTTTCTAGGTCCGAGGTAAGTTCGTGTATAATAGAAATTGTTTAAACAATGTTCATATATTAAGAAATGAATAGAAATGTGATTGTTGAATTAGTAATGCGAAATGTGTGTAACACCCCAAACCCGGCCTAGACGTTATGACCGGATTTGGCATGTCATTATAGAACAGTTGTTTAAAAGCTGCGCGCTCGTTAAAAAACTCCATATTCTTTTTTCGAAAACTTCGAGCTTTGTTGTTTGTGAAATTCAGATTTGATTTTACGATTTTATTGTAAAAGCATTGTTATTACCATTATTGGAAACTTTGTTTATAACAGAAATCAGATTCGGTGATTTGCGAAAATGTGACATTTTGGAAACCGTTATTGTAGTTTTAAGAAAAATCCTGAGTTTAATCATTTATAGTTTGAAAATAACCGAAATGAAAGTTTAAAAGAATAATTAAGTCCAATGGCCTTATTACATAATTTTAACCCAAAATAAAAATAATCTTAAAATGAAGCAAAACGGAAATTCACTAAAGTTCATGGGAAATACTCCGATGTATGGCCACCACAGAGTCCTCCCCTGCTCCAAACCCTCTAACGCTGGGGATCACCTACAAGGTTAAAGCAGAGGGGTGAGTTACAAGAACTTAATGTATAATCCCCTAATCAGTCATTAACTGGGCTCGAGCCCATACAGAAGCAAACTGGGTCGAAGCCCATATAGAAGCAGACTGGGCCGAAGCCCTATTCAGTAACAATTTGGGCCTTATCCCTATAAACATGATAATGCAACAGAGTATGCAGCCCAACCTAATAATCCATCCGCTACACACCCCCGTACCAGCCCTACACACCTGTAGGGACCAAGTCAACCCACCCAGCCCTACACACCAATTAGGTAGACAAGCTGCTCATCACAGAATTTGTGGCGGAGCCACTAGAATAACAGAATGTACGTGGCATAGCCACTAGACAGAATTGTGGCAGAGCCACCAGAATAACACTTCCTCCGATCACCAATCCCACCCCATGCAACATATCATAAATGCAATGCAACAGGTATAACAGTGTAAATAAAGCATATACAAGATAACCAACCACAATCAAGGGTATAACGGTCATTTACCCTCCGGGGGCATTTCGGTAATTTACCCTCTAGGGGTATTTTGGTAATTTTATCATCGAACGGCCTTTCTGAAGGCCTATTGTCGCCTCGAGTGACACAGGACCCTTTTTGGGTCTCTATAGAACTATTGGGCCTAAAATTCGTTTCAGGCCCAAATAGACCCACACGCTCGTGAGGCCCATTTCGCATGTTTTCGGTCTCAATTTTGCAGATTTCACAATTGAATCTATCACTTGATAGTTTTTCCAACAATTTTTCCCAAGTGGGCCAAATAGCCCATTGGGCCCGTTCAGCCCGTTTCGGCTCGGTTAGGCCCGTTACAGCCTTAGTTTCGCGGGAGTGCTCGTGACACACTCAATGACTTACCGTCAATATTCATGTTTTAGTTACCACTTCGAGCGCTCGCACGCTCGAGCGGTCACAGTTGCCGATTTTCTGGCTTTTCGGCTTTCGACTTTCGGCCGAATCACAGAACATTGCAAGCATGCATTCAGAGGGGTGTGAGATTACACACCTGATTTGTAACATCCTTATATAGGGGCTATTATGTTTGAATTACTTTCATGTGAATGGCTTGATTGTGATGTTAATTAAGGTGCCTTAGGGTTTGGGTGTGAGCCAAGGGTAGGCCCGAACTATAGGAAAAATTTTATTTTTAAGTACTGGATAAGGGGAGCTGAGTGAGCTAGGTGTTCAGTGTATTGTGTGGTAAGTTGTAGCACAAGAAGTGCCTTGGTAAAGTGGCAAGGAGGCACCACTTAGAGCCTTGAGAAGTGACGCCACAAGCAGGGGAAGGGAACAAAGGTTCGAGCTGCAGGAATCCCTCTTTGGGAATTTCTTTTTGACGCCAGAGAGGGGAGGAGTTGTGCTCAGCTAGAACTCTGGTGGATAACTGTTGAACAAGTCAACAGATTCAAACGGGTGGAGAAGAGAAAATTTAGGAGTTTGAGCAATTCAAACTCGTTTGAACGAGTGGTCAAGAGGGGCTTGAAGTGTTGGCTGAAATTTGAACTGTGAGAGGAGGAGTAATCGGTTGAAAGACTTAGGAGGAGTGCCGAATTGCCATAGTCAATCTAAGTGGACATTTTCGGCTAGGCATACTTTGGTGTTCTTTGTTTTGAAGCAAAAGCCAAAAACCCATAGCCTCTTGTCGATTTCTCTCTTAGGCATCAAACTGAATTTGCTTTGAACCTTATGAGTTTCTCTTGTTTTTCTTTGAAACCGAAACACTTTCCTCTGTAAATCCCGTTTCATCTTTTGGTTCTTTGCTCCTCTTTGGGTATTCGGCCGAAACTACCTCTCTCTCATTCTCTTCTCTTTGACACTCAAACCCGAATGCTCTTGAATTCTTCCACTCTTCCATTTTAGCTTGGCCGAATCTCCTTTGAGCTTCCTTCTTAAAGCCAAAATCGAATCAACACCCTTTCCCCCTTGATCGATTGCCTTACTTCTTTCAAACCTCTCTTGTGCCGAGTTAACACAAAGTCCTCTCCTCTTGTTTGCTCAAGTCGATTCATTCTCACATCTTTGGGGGTTATTATTCATTCTTTCCATTCGGATCTATAGACGAATCCCCTATCTTACTCTTACCCCTGTTCTTTTTTGTTCGTGGTTGTTTTAATGAGAAAAGCCGGAGGCATTGTCACTTGAACTTTCGTTGGATTCGGGATCTCTGTGGATTATCGTCGACTGATCATCCATTCTCAATCAGTTTCGGGATAGGTTGGTAAGCGCTACTTTATGTGATACCTCTTTTACTATTGGATGCCGAAGGCAGTTATTTCACATCACTTAGGTGTTTGGCCGAATGCAAGAGGGGAAGTAACTGACGTCATTTTGGGTAAAGTTTTCGGGATCTGTCGACTTGGGTAAGAATACAGGTCGATTCAGCTCTTCTCTTATTTATTTGAAAAAGCCGAAGGCTATTAGTTTATGTCGTTTAGTTTTTGCCAATTGTAGGGGAAGGCTTAATCTCGCATACCTCGGGTTGTGCCTAGTGCTCGAAGGGTGTTAAGGAAGGGTGTATCTTGTGCGTTAGATCTTGATCTACGGGGTTCAATAGTCTCGTTAGTAATCAGGTGTGTATCTCTTACACACTTCATAATCTATGTAAATATGTTAATAACTTAAACATGATAAAAGCCGAAAACTGTGTGGATTTCGATATGGTACCCTCATGGGTATGAGCAAGGATTCCGGGTAAGTCCATTCTGATGAGTTAACGATACCTGATTTCTGATGATATTGTATACGTTATGTTTCGATATATGATTAATGATTAGGCACGTTGGCATGATATGTATATGCATGTGCATCATTGTGGGTGTTATGAGAGGAGGGGGAAGATATGATATCTGTGACTTTGGGTCACCAGTGGTTTGGCACCACCAGTGGTTTGGTACCACATTTGATATTCGTGACTTTGGGTCACCAGTGGTTTGGCACCATATTGGATTTAACGACTCGTCCCAGTGGCTTAGCACCACAGTGGGTTGGCCCCACATTTTATAAAAAGGAATTGTCGCCAGTGATTTGGTATCACAAAGTGGGTTGGCCCCACATATGGATTATTCGTGACTTTGGGTCACCAGTGGTTTGGTACCACATTTATACTTTGATATCAGTGACTTTGGGTCACCAGTGGTTTGGCACCACCAGTGGTTTGGTACCACACGGGGTAGAAAAAGGAGTGTGGATGGCTAGGTTTGGGTTGCATGATATATTTGCTTGATTATGAATTGTGTAAGAGTGTTGCTATAATCGGGAGGGGGATTATGCACTGAGTCTTGGTGACTCACCTCTTCCCTTATCTTTTTCAGGTGACTCGTAGATCGCGGATGAGGAGCCGGGTGGACTCGAGGTGGCCATGCGAAATTGCTTTTGGTTTTACATCGACTTACCGATTTGGGTACTTTGTTTTAATTTGGTTTTATTTGGGTTTGCAATAAGGCCACTTATTTTATATTTTCGGGATTATTTTATCTGCTTTAAGTTTTATCAAATATTGCTTAAGTAACCTACTTGATCTATTTTATTAACCTGATAATCAATGTTTTCTAAATTGTACAACTCGACGAGTTTTCTAAACTTTACCATTGGGTAAGAATAAGTAAAGTAATAATGCTAGTTGGGCCAAACTACTTTCAAACTAAGTTAACGCAAAGTCTAAGGTTTTAGAAATAGTTTCCAGTTTATATCCAAAGAAGATCGGGTTTTCCTAAAAGCAAATGGTTTATAAAATAGATAAGGACACAATGTTTTCTCAGGGAGTTTCCTCCTTCACTCAAAGATTTTCAAGTATCCAATCCGTTTAAAAAAAAATGTTTTCGAGCTTACAATTTGTTTAGTTCAAAGACTTTTATCCCGTGACACGCTGGATTCGGTCGTAGTATATTGACCGGGTTGGGGTGTTACATGATTTGGGTTTGTCGGAAGAACTACTCCTTGCCCCTAAGATAACAATGATCCCGAGTTAATCTTACTTCTCAAAGAATTCATAAATCCAAATTTACTACACTACTCGAATCACTTACCACAAGATGTGATACCCTTTTACAGAATACCATTATTCGGCTTTACTCCTTGGCTACCACCCCAAGATCCCTAAAGAAAGCCATTGATGCACCAAAGATGTTAGCATCCAACCCACATTCGGTCCTCCCGTAAGGGAGAAAAAAACTGATGCCAACTTCACAAAATAGGATCACATGAATAAACTAGCATCGAATTAAAAGTATTTGAACAACTTCACCTTACCGAAACCAGAGTTAACGATCTGCACCCGTTGTTTGCTAGAGAATTCAGCCTACCCCTAACAAGAGTGTTTCAGCTTATGTCTAAAAGAGAAAGAAGTAGGATCTGACGAGAATGAGAGGATGTTATGCTCTGTCAAGGGAAAAAGAATAGAATGAGGGAGAAAAGAAAGGGAATGAGTGCAAAGGCTTACCACGTTCGGCCAACAAAAGAGAACTCCAATCGATTGATGTACAGTTTAAAGGGAAATCACATAGAAGAGATGTGGCTATTTGGCTCAAAGAGAAGAGGAGAAAAGTTAAAGAAGAAAAATGCACGAGTGGTCAATCTCACAAGCAGATTCGGCCAAAACACAATTGGGAGAAAGAAAGAGGGGAGAAAAGTGTACAAAGAGAAGACAAATAGCATGCCAAATGAGAAAACCCGAAATGCTCTAGCCGAAATTGCTAAAACAACACTATCCCAAAATGAATTTTGAAAAATGACACTCCCTAAAACTGACCGAATATGCACTTCCAAAATGCCAAAATTTTGGCCGAAATTCTCTATACTCCCCATATTCGGCCAACTCCCTTCACTCATCCAACCCCATGGTTCTCTCCTCTTTTTGCTCCACCAAACACTCTCCACCTCCCATTCAAACCATTTGACCAAGTCTTCTCTCTCTCCTGCAGAGTTCTAATCCAACTCCACCTCTTCTCCTCCCATAGCATAAAATGAAACCCACATATGCTGCTTGTGGGATTCGAACCCCATCCCACCTTGCTGCCATACTGACGCCACCACCACTCCACCATGTGGCCATTTGTGTTAGCAAGACACCTACAAATTCCCTTAAGCCTTGCTTCCAACTGTCCTCTCCCCTAAAGAGCCAAAATCCAAAATTTTTCCTATGGCCTAACTTGGACCCGGGACTTCATAGAAACCCCGTAACCTTCCAAAATCACCTTCCTAACGGGTCCAACTTGCCTTAGTGTCGTTCTCGTGTTCTCAAAAATTTTAATTCTCCTAGGTCCAATTTCGGGGCGTTACAATGTGAGTTTAAAGAAATGGGGCACTAAGTGTGCATAAATATAATAGTTACTACAATGGATTTCACTAAGTGTGCGAGATAAAAAAAAATGCATCGACTATATTAGTTGGCACTGTGTGTGCGATATCGAGACATCTTTTGTTTGATGTGTGGCACTAACTGTGCGATACTATTGTAGCTTCGGACAATTAAATGGCACTGAGTTTGTGAGATTATCGAACGTTTTTAGAGGATCGAACAAATTATGGTATTGAGCATTAAGTGGTAAATGTGATTGATAAATACGTGATGGCACAGGTATGTACAGAACCTATGTGGTTGATGATATTGTATTTGGGATAAATGGATAATTATGTGAGTATTAGCTAAAATGGATAATTATGTGAGTATTAGCTATGGGTGAGATTGAGTATTAATGTGAACTGGACCATGTGCTAGTTAACTTTGTATATTGTATTTGAATTATTGAGTTAAATGTGTTATATTACAAACTTACTAAGCTTTAAAGCTTACTATGTGAAGTCTTTCTCTGTTTTATAGTGTTATTAAAGCTAGCTCGGATCTGGGAATCGTCAGCGACTCAATCACACTATCGGACATTTATTTTGGTACTTTTGGAAGTTGTATCTTTAGTAAATGGCATGTATAGGCTAGCAATTATGGAATGTTTTGAGATGTATAGATCTTGCCATGTGATATAGCTTGATAGTTTAAATACTTTAGTATATGTTTTGGATATGTGAAAATGATGATTATAATATGTATATGTGGTTTTATGTGAATGATCATTATGGTATGAATTGGTAAAATGGAAGTGGTATGTTTCATGCTTGAATTGGTAGATGAGAATGGTGAATGAAATGTAGGTTTTTGATGTTGTATTTGAGCATGTAGGTTGACTCAAATTTGGGAGGCAATTTGGCCTTGTAAATGGCCTATAATTGTCCACACGGGTAAGCACACGGGCGTGTGTCTCGCCTGTTTCCAATATTGTCCATATTCGAAACAAGTAGGAAGCCACACGGGTTGGACACACGGGCGTGTGACTGGCCGTGTGAGCAAGTCAGTAACCTCCCTAAATTTCACACGGCCTGACACACAGGCGTGTGTGGCTGTGTGGACAAGTCAATATGTATGCCCTGTTTTGCTATAGCTTAGACACACGGGTGTGTCGATGTTGTGTGAGGCACACGGCTTGCCCACACGGGTGTGTGACCTCTGTAACTTTGAAAAATGTTTAAGTTTCGGAAAAATTTTATATGTGCCCGGTATGTCTCGACTCCTTCCTAAGGCATGTTTGAGGTCTCGTAAACCTTCTTAAGGGACTTTGTGTCAATGATTAATTATGATTTAATGATGTATGAGTTATGGATGTTTAAATGTTATGATTTGATTGGTAATACCTCGTAACCCTAGTCCGGTGTTGGATACGGGTTAGAGTGTTACAACAATAGAGTCTCCTTGTGTGACAATGCAAAAGAAAATTGGACAAACTTGAAGTCACTCATGAAGGGACAAGTAGAGTTAAGGAGTCCAAGATAAGCCTTCTCATCCTTGATTATGAGTTGTTTAAGGCAAAACCGGAAGAAGGTCTCAAACCTATATCATCAATGGTCTCAAAGCTCTTGAGAAAATCTATCCTAACAAGGAGATAGTGAAGAAAATGTTGAATAGTCTCCTAACATCTTGGGAAGCTAAAGTGATGTCAATAGAAAATCAAAGGATCTCAACTCACTCTCCCTTGATGAGCTCATTGGTTCCTTGTTGACATATGAAATGAAGATCAACTACAATGCACAAGAAATCAAAGAAGCTCCAAAGAAAGTAAGAGTTGCCTTCAAATCAACAACTTGTGAGAAGGATGAAGACTCCAGTAATAATGATGATGATGAGAAGATGGCTATGTTTGTAAAGAAATTCAAAAATTCATGAACTTCAACAAAGCCAAAAGATTCCCAAGAAGAGACATCATCAAGGGTGAACCAAGATAGAAGAATAAGGACCAAATCATTTGCTATGAGTGCAAGAAGCCCGGTCACATTAAATTTGATCACCTACTATTGAAGAAGAAAGAGGCATTAAAACAAAGAAAGCCATGATGGTAACTTGGAGCAATAACGATTCATCCGATAGTGATGAGGACAATGAAGTTGCCAACCTATGTCTTATGGCTATTGAAGAACCAAAGGTAATCCTAAATTCTAGTGAATTAAACGAATATACATTTGAATAATTACAAGATGCTTTTAATGAATTAGGTATAGATTTTGAGACTATGAACTCCAAATATAAGAAAATGATTTCAAAATTAAAGGAGGAAAATAAGTCTCTAATCATAACTAAAGAGGAAATAGAAAAGAAACTGTAACACCCCTAACCTGTAACCGTTGCCGGAATAGGTTAAGAGGCATTGCCGGACTTATAATTCAGTTCAGAACAATCATTTATCAAATATCATCTCATTTCAATAAATATCATTCATTCACATTCAATATGTACTTAAATCGAGTATACAAAGCTTAAATCATGCATTTGGAACTAAATTGGTAACATATGAAAATTTTGAAAACTTAGAAAAATTTCAACATTTCAAGTATCACACGCCCATGTGAACAGGCCGTGTGCCTGACACGGCTAGTAGACATGTCCGTGTCTTAGACCGTGTGAAAATAGGGCATACATACTGACTTGTGTCATTCGGCCGAGGACACGCCCGTGTGCCAGGCCGTGTGAAAACTGGAGAGGATACTGACTTGGGTCACACGGCCAACCACACGCTCGTGTGTCTAGCCCGTCTGCCCTTCGAAATGGCCACACACGCCCATGTGTCAAGTCGTGCCAAAACTGTAGGGTATACTGACTTATCAACACGACCAAGTTACAAGCCCGTGTGCTAGGCCGTGTGCCCTTTAGGGGGTATATTGACTTGTACCACACGGCCAGTCACATGCCCGTGTGTGAGGCCGTGTGGAGCATACTGACTTTAATTCCATTTCAACACTAGGGGACACACGACCGTGTAACATGACCATGTGTCACACACGGCTGAGACACACGCCCTTGTCCCTGACTGTGTGGACAAAAATAGGCTATTTGCAAAGCCATTTTGCCACCTTATTTTCACAAGCAAACATAAGCATAAATGGTAACATTTCATAACCCAATAAGCAACCATTCCATAACATTTCATATCTATATTATACCAATTCAACTTAGTACTCAAATGTCTAATTAACATCATGCATAATCCATTCATATATCAACTACATAACAAGACATCTTTTGCACATTTTCATTCCATCAATTCCTTGCCCAAAACATACCATAATTGCACACTTATACACAATCAAAACATAGTACCAAAATAAGCCGAATCACATGGCTTAACTTATACACAAAAACATACCAAATTCATGATATCAAGTAACATAACTAACATCTTTTAAACTAGTCTATACATGCAATATTTACATATATCCACAAGTTCAAAAGTACCAATAGGAAATTGGATAGTGTGATGTGCAACTCCGATTTGTCTGAAACGAGCGAGCTAACGAACCTCTATAAAACATAGAAAAAGAAGTAGAGTAAGCTTTATAGCTTAGTAAGCCTATATAATTTAGAAGTAAACTTACCGATTCAATACAAATAATATAAGGTAAATCCATTAAATTTCCAAATGCCTAACACAAGCATTCATCCATAGGTTAGTCATATTAATACATGAAATCATCTATTATCACAATTCAATACTCCATATATATTGCATCCAACATTTCATTCTCAATCATATAATCAATAAATCATTCAGTAACAGTACTCATCCGTATAAAAAAAAATTATGCCCGTTGAACCTATTAGAACTCCAAAGGATACTCGGGTGATAAACATTAGTAATCTGTCAATTCATTATCATTTATGCTATTTCGAGCCATCGGTAAACTCCTCTTGAGCTGATGAACAGTAAGCTCTATTGAGCTGAAACGGTATGCTCTGATGAGCTGAACATTAAGCTCATACGAGTTGAGAATAGTAAGCTCTTACGAGCTGATATATCGATAAGCTCATACGAGCTGTGGTGAATCCGCAACAATTGCAGGAGCTCAACCAAAACAGTAACCCTAGTGACATGTCATTCGTATCCTATGAATTCATACAGTTCAAACGGGGCTCGGTAACCAAAAGATTATATCAATAAAGCATTCATATTTCAGTTATATCAATTATTCAATCACATACATTCATTTCAATAATTACAAGTATTTAAAAGTTTGATTCTAATTATACGAACTTACCTCGTATCGCTCGGATAAAAACTATCGGCTACTCGTCAATCTTCCCTTTTCCCCGATCTAAACTCGATCTCGGCTTATCTTGATCTAAATGCATAGATTCAACATGTCCAAATGAAAAAGAATAAAAATGGCTTCTCAAGCCCTAGAACCGGTTGAAGATGGAGAAATAAAAGATGATACATGGCTTTGTTTTATTTAATTTAACATTAATTACTAATTTACTTTTATAACCTTATTAATTAAACATAAAAATCATTTAAACAATGTCCAAGAATGTCCACATACATTATAAATGGACTAATTACAACATAAGTACTTCTATTTTAATAAACCGTAGATATTAGCACATTAAACTAATAGCACACAAGTTTTACACTTTACTCGATTTAGTCCTTTTTACCGAATTAAGCATTTAAGCAGTAAAATTTCTTTACGAAACTTTCACATAATAATTCTATCATGATGTAAACAATAATAAAATAATAAAATATTATTTTAACCTTAGATTTGTGGTCCCAAAACCACTGTTCCAATTTGACTCAAAAACGAGTTGTTACAGAAATTTAATGATATGCAAGCTCAAATTGATGATTTGATTTTAAAGAATAAGAACTTGCATAATTCCTTGTCTATGTTTCATATGGGGCAACAAAAACTAATGATATACTTGAATATGAAAGAGCCTTCTTTGACAAGAATGGCTTAGGTTTTGTAAAATTACAAATAAAAAGAAAATTTAAAAATTTCTTTAAGAAACCGAGCTGCATTTATGATGCCTTACTCTTATGCATACATTGCCACAAAAAGGGGCATGATAGACAAGTATGTTCTTTAAGGAAGCTTACATCTAGGAGCAAACTCACTAAGAGTGTGTGGATTCCAAAAGAATTAAACACATATAAAAAATGAGGATGCTTTAAAAAAGTGGATTTTTAAGGGACAAAAATTGTTAAGACTAATGCTAGTGGACCCAAGAAATTTTGGGTGCCAAAATCCAAAGTTTAACTTTATGTTTGTAGGAGGAAGAGCATTGCTTCAAGGCAAACAAATCTGAGAAGAACTCATGGTACCCTGATAGTGGATGCTTTAAACACATGACCGATGACAAAAGTCATTTCAAGGAACTAATGCTAAATAATGGAGGAGAAGTCACATTTGGTGATAACGCTAAAGGGCTTAGTGAAGGAATTGGTTCTATAGGTATAAATTCTTGCACTCTCTTTAAAAATGTGCTTTATGTCAATTGTAATAGCCCCGTTTTTAGTTAAATCGGAATAGCAATTTTGGAACCAAAAATCTGAGGTTTAAATTATTATTATTTTGAGGTCTACAGCATGATAGTATAATTGTGTAAAAATTTCATTAAGAAATTTTTACATTTGAATGCTCCATTTGATAAAAAGCACTAAATCGCGTAAAGTGTAAAAGTTGAGTTCTAATAGTTAAAGGGGTCTAATAGGTATGGAAATTTAAAATGGAAGTCCTTATGTGGTAATTATACCATTTTTAATATGAGTGGACAAAGATAGACATGAATGAAGTGTTTTATGTAGTTAATTAACAAGGTTAAATTAGTAAATTAATAAATAAGTTAAAGTAAAATGACATAAACAAAGATATCATCTTCTTTAGTTAATTTTTCCACTGAAAATAAGAAGAAAGAAACTCCATTGTTGTGCTTGAAGGTTTGGCTAGGTATTAACCTTGCATGTAAGTGTATTTTCATCCCCTTTTTAATGATTTCTATGTTTTTAGAGTCGTTGTAACTTAATCTAGCTAGCCTAGGGACTAATTTGCAAAACTGTTAAAGGTTTAGAGTTTTACCATTGCTGAATATGTGTGTATTTTGATGTTTGATTATAGAAAATGAATGGTTGTTGTTAGATAAACAACATTTGTTAAGTGATTTTGGTTAAAATTGTCAATTAGTGATTTTGGGCTGTTGTGAGTATAGGTGAAATTCGGCTAGCATAGGTGTGGACTGAATAGCATGAATTTGCATTTTTATGAGCTAGGGACTAAATTGTAAAGAAGTTGATTATATATAGATCAAGAAAAGTGAAGTTCGAAATTAGATCGAGGGAAAAACAAGATAGTTGATTGATAGCTCGATTCTCTCCGTATAAATTCGAGGTAAGTTTGTATGTTAATAAGCATTAATATAATTATGTTTTAAATACTTTATAATTGTATTGTTAATGAATACGGCCTTACAGAAATGTTCGACGAAGATTTAGCAATGTGAAATCCCGGTTGAACCTTAGGAATAGATTAGGATACAAATGACATGTCATTAGGGGTTATTGTGTTAGGTGCTGGTCCATATGTTTTACCGATGGCTGAGTTTTCTAGCATGTGTTGTGGATTCTCGTCAGCTTGTGTGAGCAACATCGTGTAGCTACGTCTTGACCGTCAGCTTGTGTGAGCAGACCCGTTGATAGCACGAGAGTGATCATTATATGAGATATGAGATTGAGATGGCTTCGGCCATGTATTGGAACTTAGGGTACGTGAGTCCTGAGTATCCAATATTATTCCAAATGGTTCAACGGGTATATTGAAGATATGAAAGGGTAAGAGATTGATACGTATTAGTGCAGGTATGTACGTAAATCGTATAAGCATTGAATCTATGAAGTTGTGAGTTACATGATCTACCATGTGGATGAACATATATTATCCTTGTGATTAAACTAAATTGTAGTGTTTTATGATAGATAACTTAATTTGTGAATGAATGGTAAGTTATATTTATAATCATATGAGCTTATTAAGCTTTATAGCTTACTCTGTTTACTATTTCGTGTTTTATAGTGATTTTGAAGCTTGCTCAGATTGAGAGTTGTAGGAGATCCCATCACACTATCTAGTTGTCAATTTGGTACTTTTGAACTTGTGTATTTGGTTATATGGCATGTATAGGAGTTGTAGTTATTATGGTCTATATGTTTGTAATTTATACATCCAATTGACTTGGCTTGTAAATGATGTATGTTTTGGTTATGTGTATAGACATGTGATTCGGCTTGGTTTGGTAGTTTGGTTATGTATGAGTAAATGACCTTTTGATATGTAGTTTATAAATTAATATGTGAATGCCTTGTTGAGAATTGGTAATGAAGGTAGAAAATGGTTGAAATTGAGATTGAATTAATATGCTAGTAATAGGCAAATAATGCATGTTTGAAAGTGATCAATTAGGTGAATTCTTGATGGTGATATTGGTATGTTTTAGATTGGCAAATTATGATGTTATAAGCATTATAGTTGTTGGTATTAGAATAGCATGATTAGGCTTGGTTGAGATTGGTTTGATTGCCTATTGATGCTAGGTTTTATGGCAATTGACATGTTTAGGTTTTGGGTGAGAAAGTTGGCTTGGAAAATAGCCTATTTTTGTCCACACGGGTGTATGTCTCAGTCGTGTGTGAACACGGTTAGGTGATATCACCATGCGTCCTCTGATACTTAATTAGAAATCAAGTCAGTAGCTCCACACGGGCCAGCACACGGGCGTGTGACTTGGTTGTGTGGCATAAGTCAGTATACCCTACAGTTTTGGCACGGCCTAGCACACGGCTTGGTACACGGGCGTGTGAGGCCATTTCGAAAGGGTACACGGGCTGGTCACACGGGCTTGTGGCTGGCCGTGTGACCCAAGTCAGGGAGTTACACAGGGTAGGACACGGGTCAGGGTACAACCATGTGATCCCATTTCGAATGTCCACACGGCTTGTGACACGGGCGTGTCTTTGGCTGTGTGAGACACACGGTCGGGCCACACGGGCGTGTGTCCCATGTACTTTGAAAAGTTTTCTATGTTTTTTTTTTAAAATTCCTGAGTTTTCAGTTTAGTCCCGAATCACTTCTAATGTTTGATTTGAGCCTCGAAGGCTCATATTAGGGATAATATGTTTGATTGTGAATGCATTTGATTAGTTTTGAAAAATGTATGAGAATTGTATGATTATTTATAAGATTAGTCCGGTAATGCTTCGTAACCCTATTCCTGCAACGAATACGGGTTAGGGGTGTTATATTTGTTGGTATCAGAGCTATGGCTTAGTCGATTCTTGGACTAATGTAGCATGTGCTAGTCTAGCTATACATGCCATATTTAACCTGTGATAGTGTGATATCTCCTGACAGTTTTAAATCCTGTTTTTATGTAACAATGGATCCCAATGGAGCAATGGCTGATGATGTAGAAAGTAATGCGCTAGCCTCCGTTCACAGAATAGCACAGTCTGAATTGAGACATGTGTCTGAGAATTAGGGAGGAGAGGCCAAGGAAGCCTTCTTCCAAATGATGAACGAATGGTTTACTGAGTTTTTCTGAATGAACTCGTCTACTCAGCAACCTCCACCCCCACCTTCCCCAATCGGTTCCCGTAGCTCCTCAAGGTTTGGAACCTTTACGTTTGAATAAGCCACTTGTGGATAAAATTCAAAAATACGTGGCTGAAGAGTTTAGAGCTATAGTAGATGATGATCCTAAGAGAGCTGAGTTTTGTCTTGAGAATACGATCCGGGTATTTGATTAACTGTCTTGCACGCCAGCTGATTGTGTTAAATGCACTTTATCACTTCTAAGAGATACTACATATCAGTGGTGGAACACTTTGATATCTGTGCTGCCGGGAGAAAGAGTCACGTGGGAATTCTTTCAGACCGAGTTAAGAAAGAAATACATAAGCCAACGGTTTACTAATCAAAAGCGTAAAGAATTTCTGGAGTTAAAACAGGGTCGTATGACTGTGACCGAGTACGAGAGAGAATTGTAAGTAAGTAAATATGTTCGAGAATGTGTTTCTATTGAAGAAATTATGTGTAAGCAATTTTAAGATGGGTTGAACGAAGACATTAAGCTTCCAGTTGGGATTCTTGAATTGAAAGAATTTGTAGTTTTAGTCGACAGAGCTTGCAAAGTTGAGGAACTTAGCAAAGAAAAGAGACAAGCTGATTTTGAGGCTAGAGATTCGAGAAAGAGGTCAATGAGTAAACCCTATCTGAAACACCCCACACCCGGCCCACGAGCCTTGACCGGATCTGGTATGTTCCCCGGTGTAAACCGTTTCAAATTCTTTTGTGACTTAGGAAAAACTTGTGTGTTTTGAAAGAAAATTTGTTTTGGGTTGGGCTTGAGTTGAAAAATGAGTTTATTTGATTAAAAATCCTTTAGCTTTAGGTGACAAAACGTTTAGGGTTAATTTTGATAATAAATTTACTTAATCTTTCAATTAATAAATATTTGCAGCATAATAAATCAAAGTGAAGTAAAGAAATTCAACTATGGCCTTATTACATCAAATAATCCCAAAATTAAAATTTAAAATACTTGAAATAAAATAAAAGTCCAAATCGTAAATTTCTTGCTGTACATGGCTATCCCTAAGCTTCTGCCGAGCCCGGTCCATTACTGTTCGTCACCTGAAAATAGTCCCACAACGGGGTGAGTCAACAGACTTAATGTGTACACAACACTAAGTCCAAATAAATTTAGGCATAACATACATATCATATTCACATAATAATTTACGATAATGATGCAACCCAAAACCCAAACCTAGTTAACCATCCGCTACACTTCCCCCGTACCAACCTGCACACCGTGGGGACTAATAAGTCAACCCTCCATCCGCTACACTCCATCGAAGGCAGTCGCTGCAGTCGACGTGCTCATCGCCCTTATAAAATTCGTGGTCTTAGGTCACCACATTCAGATTTCGTGGTCTTAGGTCACCACATTCAGATATCGCGGTCTTAGGTCACTGCATTCAGATTTCGTGGTCTTAGGTCACCACATTCACTTCCCCTTTTCAATAACCCATATGCGCCATATCATATTATGCATTAACATGCCAAAGTTCACATTCTTATCGTTATTCTCATGTTAAATATAACATATTTCATAATCCTAGTAGGAGTAGGAAACGTACCTGAGTACTTTGTACCATAACATGATACCTTAGCCACATTCTTACACATTCTTATAGTCACATACATATTAAATTTTGCCATAAATATATCAAGAAATAGTGTGAGGTACACACCTGATTTGCTTTAGTAAGTTCACTCCAAATCCCGAAAAGCTTGATCTAATGCCTTAGATCTTAAATCTCTACATTTAATCAATCATTTAATACTTAGTAAAGAGCCGTTCGACCATAAATCCAAATCCTAGTAGGATTAGTACACTAAAACTTACCTTGTTGCCGATTGACTTAAGAATCAAGTCCCGAAACTTTGTTGTATTCCTTCTTGTATTCGGCCAAACATTAAATCACATCCCAGGTTATTTTCGGCTTTTTAAACAATTATGAAATAGATCTAGATATCAAAATAAGCCTTGGCCGAATGCTATAGACACTTACCTTGTGGATTTTAAATCCCAAAACTCACCGAATAACTAGGGAACACGCGGCCTATGGTGTACTTTCTGGAAAAGAACTTCTCCTTCCTTGTAGTCAACACTTAGTAAGTCCCGAAAGATCTCTTCAAAGTTTCGGCAACAAGATTTTAAGGGTATTAGAATCTTAATTTCGACAGCCTTAAAAGAAATAGAATGAGAATCTAACCTAATCTTACCCTTACTGAAGAATTCGATGGAACTTTTGTTTGAACCCTTAGCAGTATTCGGCTATGGCTTTGATGTGGATAACAATTTCGGCTCTTGAGGCTTAGTGAGAAATCGGCTAGGGCTATTGGCATCTTTGGCTTTTGATTGTGTTTGTAATAGAAGAAGAAAAGAAAAGAGAAAAAGAGAATAATGGTAGAGAGAATTTGGCAGAGAGAAGAGGAGAAACTTTAGAGAATGTCGGCATAGATTTTCTTGAAGAGAAAAGAATGAATGAAGAATAGCCTTACTCTTCCTTTTATAGCCGAAATTACTAGGCTAGAGTCCCTTACTTGGCCACCACTCTTCTATTTTGATAGCTTTATCCCTTGAATTATCACTTTTAAAAGAATTAATCCAACAATTATCTCTTCAATATAATGATAAATAAGTCTATTATTTATCTCCTATTTAGCCGAAATTTAAAGAGAATAAAACTCCTCTTTTAAAAGCCTTATTGCCGTCCATCTCTCTGCTCATTGTAGCAAAAATAAAAATTTTTATTTTGCTTCTTAAGTGACTCGAACTCAGGCCCACTTGCATAGCTTGTGGCGTCACTCACCTGGGCCTTAAGTGGTATCTCCAGGCCACTTTTCCAAGCCTGTTTGTGTGTCATATTTCACCCATAAATTTTCTTAAGGCCACCCTACTTTACTTCCCTCTCTTAACCTCAGAACTTAACTTTTCCTAAAACGTTTCCTTACATTTCCTTACATTTCCAAGTTTCCTAAAATGTTCGTTTGCCTCCTTTAAACTTAACATTTCTTACATTTCCAAGTTTCCAGAAATGTTCACTTTCCTCTTTTGAACTTAACATTTCTTACATTTCCAAGTTTCCAGAAATGTTCACTTTCCTCTTTTGAACTTAACATTTCTTACATTTCCAAGTTTCCAGAAATGTTCACTTTCCTCTTTTGAACTTAACATTTCTTACATTTCCAAGTTTCTAGAAATGTTCACTTTCCTCTTTTGAAACTTAACATTTCTAAATCATTTCCTTACATTTCTAGGACATTTCCCTACATTTCCAGGACAAGACATTTCCTTACATCTTAGGGTTCCTAAAACTCCTCAGAACACATCCAACACACCCACTGAGCCCACTATCTCATGAATTACGCACGAACGCATAACCCCTAATCTAGGATGTTACAGTTCTACCCTCCTTAAAAATAATTTCGTCCTCGAAATTACTTACTAACGAACAGTCGTACTTCCTAGCTCACCACACTACGCTACTGCTGCGCACTCTGATCTTAAGAAACTATCATACTTTCTAGGCACATTCTCTTAGTTTACAATCAATGTTCCATATACCTTACTAGCAACATAAGAACGAACTGACTTTACAACGAACAAGGCAATTAAGGTATTCCAGAACCACGTCCCTTAGAGCTCATTTCTACGATCGTGCTTTAATCTAATTAAGAAATTTTATGAATTAGCCTTTATTCCACTGATTACCCGCGAAGTAGTTTTATGAAAAGAATTTTAGAAGTGGTTCTTTCGTATGCATACAGTCTTCACATTCATACATCCATCAATCAATTATGAACTTTCGTTCATTCAAAAAAAACGTTGTAGTTTTCATTATTGTTGTTTTCCCACTACCCAGGGGTATTTTCGTAATTTGTCCTACAGGGGTATTTTCGTAATTTTTCAAAAGAAAAAGTTCCTTGGTGATTTTGTCAAAAAGTATTTTGGAATTTTTAAATTCTCAGGGTATTTTGGAAAATTTTGAAATCCGAGGGTATTTCGGTAATTTTGGATCTCGGGGGTACTTTGGTAATAACCAGGGTAAATTTGTAAAGTTTAATATTTCCGGGGTATTTCCAAATTTTGCAAAACTTTGAGAGTTCTTTTTGAAAATTGTACTTTTCAAAATGGTGATGTTGCAAAAATTTGGAAATCAGGGTCATTTTGGTAATTTTGTAAGTTAGAGGCAATTTTGTAATTTTCCAAAAATCAAGGTATTTTGATATTTTGCAATTTAGGGTTTTTGAACATTTATAAAATAATGAAATTTTGGTAAAACTATTGGGTAGTTGGACATTTTATAAACCAAGGGCATTTTTGTAATTTTACCACTAGGGGTATTTTAGTAATTTTCACAAATTAAAAAAAATATTTCAGAAGAATTTTATGGAACAACTTTTACACATTAGAAGGGTAATTTAAGAGTTGTAAAACTAGGGTTTTTGTGGAAACACGGCTAATTCCCTTTCGGGTTTTAGTTAGGGGTTTAGCCCATGAATAAGTCCTCTTGGTTAGGGTGAACTAAAGCTACGCACCAGGTAGGATTCCTGCGAAGAGGAGGTGAGTCACTAGGACTGCTTAAATACCAAGCTCTTCCGGATCCAATCCTAGACATGTGCACAATGGTTACCACACCCTAACTCGGCGACTTAGACACATGTTTGTTTTATTAAGCATTTAAGTCTTATGTAACTGTTAGGGTAAGCTAGCCTTATAGTTCAAGTACCTATCGTACTAATCTACGTTCCATTCTATTTCTACACTTCTACAGATCACAATATAAATCACCCAAAGGTTAGGGGTACTTACCTGGTGGACTTCGGGTCGGAGACTTAGGTGCCATGCCAGAAAAACCTGCTTATTTCCAAAAATATTTTCATAAAAACTCATTTGGGCTCGATTTGAAAACGTTTTGGGCCTTAAACCCCAGGCCGAGGGTTTGAATCTGGGCTCTGATACCAAACTGAAACACCCCACACCCGGCCCACGAGCCTTGACCGAATTTGGTATGTTCCCCGGTGTAAACCGTTTCAAATTCTTTTGTGACTTAGGAAAAACTTGTGTGTTTTGAAAGAAAATTTGTTTTGGGTTGGGCTTGAGTTGAAAAATGAGTTTATTTGATTAAAAATCCTTTAGCTTTAGGTGACAAAATGTTTAGGGTTGATTTTGATAATAAATTTACTTAATCTTTCAATTAATAAATATTTGTAACATAATAAATCAAAGTGAAGTAAAGAAATTCAACTATGGCCTTATTACATCAAATAATCCCAAAATTAAAATTTAAAATACTTGAAATAAAATAAAAGTCCAAATCGTAAATTTCTTGCTGTGCATGGCCATCCCTAAGCTTCTGCCGAGCCCGGTCCATTACTGTTCGTCACCTGAAAATAGTCCCACAACGGGGTGAGTCAACAGACTCAATGTGTACACAACACTAAGTCCAAATAAATTTAGGCATAACATACATATCATATTCACATAATAATTTACGATAATGATGCAACCCAAAACCCAAACCTAGTTAACCATCCGCTACACTTCCCCCGTACCAACCTGCACACCGTGGGGACTAATAAGTCAACCCTCCATCCGCTACACTCCATCGAAGGCAGTCGCTGCAGTCGACGTGCTCATCGCCCTTATAAAATTCGTGGTCTTAGGTCACCACATTCAGATTTCATGGTCTTAGGTCACCACATTCAGATATCGCGGTCCTAGGTCACCGCATTCAGATTTCGTGGTCTTAGGTCACCACATTCACTTCCCCTTTTCAATAACCCATATGCGCCATATCATATTATGCATTAACATGCCAAAGTTCACATTCTTATCGTTATTCTCATGTTAAATATAATATATTTCATAATCCTAGTAGGAGTAGGAAACGTACCTGAGTACTTTGTACCATAACATGGTACCTTAGCCACATTCTTACACATTCTTATAGTCACATACATATTAAATTTTGCCATAAATATATCAAGAAATAGTGTGAGGTACACACCTGATTTGCTTTAGTAAGTTCACTCCAAATCCCGAAAAGCTTGATCTAATGCCTTAGATCTTAAATCTCTACATTTAATCAATCATTTAATACTTAGTAAAGAGCCGTTCGGCCATAAATCCAAATCCTAGTAGGATTAGTACACTAAAACTTACCTTGTTGCCGATTGACTTAAGAATCAAGTCCCGAAACTTTGTTGTACTCCTTCTTGTATTCGGCCAAACATTAAATCACATCCCAAGTTAGTTTCGGCTTTTTAAACAATTATGAAATAGATCTAGATATCAAAATAAGCCTTGGCTGAATGCTATAGACACTTACCTTGTGGATTTTAAATCCCGAAACTCACCGAATAAGTAGGGAACACGCGGCCTATGGTGTACCTTCGGGAAAAGAACTTCTCCTTCCTTGTAGTCAACACTTAGTAAGTCCCGAAAGATCTCTTCAAAGTTTCGGCAACAAGATTTTAAGGGTATTAGAATCTTAATTTCGACAGCCTTAAAAGAAATAGAATGAGAATCTAACCTAATCTTACCCTTACTGAAGAATTCGATGGAACTTTTGTTTGAACCCTTAGCAGTATTCGGCTATGGCTTTGATGTGGATAACAATTTCGGCTCTTGAGGCTTAGTGAGAAATCGGCTAGGGCTATTGGCATCTTCGGCTTTTGATTGTGTTTGTAATAGAAGAAGAAAAGAAAAGAGAAAAAGAGAATAATGGTAGAGAGAATTTGGCAGAGAGAAGAGGAGAAACTTTAGAGAATGTCGGCATAGATTTTCTTGAAGAGAAAAGAATGAATGAAGAATAGCCTTACTCTTCCTTTTATAGCCGAAATTACTAGGCTAGAGTCCCTTACTTGGCCACCACTCTTCTATTTTGATAGCTTTATCCCTTGAATTATCACTTTTAAAAGAATTAATCCAACAATTATCTCTTCAATATAATGATAAATAAGTCTATTATTTATCTCCTATTTAGCCGAAATTTAAAGAGAATAAAACTCCTCTTTTAAAAGCCCTATTGCCGTCCATCTCTCTGCTCATTGTAGCAAAAATAAAAATTTTTATTTTGCTTCTTAAGTGACTTGAACTCAGGCCCACTTGCATAGCTTGTGGCGTCACTCACCTGGCCCTTAAGTGGTATCTCCAGGCCACTTTTCCAAGCTTGTTTGTGTGTCATATTTCACCCATAAATTTTCTTAAGGCCACCCTGCTTTACTTCCCTCTCTTAACCTCAGAACTTAACTTTTCCTAAAACGTTTCCTTACATTTCCTTACATTTCCAAGTTTCCTAAAATGTTCGTTTGCCTTCTTTAAACTTAACATTTCTTACATTTCCAAGTTTCCAGAAATGTTCACTTTCCTCTTTTGAACTTAACATTTCTTACATTTCCAAGTTTCCAGAAATGTTCGCTTTCCTCTTTTGAACTTAACATTTCTTACATTTCCAAGTTTCCAGAAATGTTCACTTTCCTCTTTTGAAACTTAACATTTCTAAATCATTTCCTTACATTTCCAGGACATTTCCCTACATTTCCAGGACAAGACATTTCCTTACATCTTAGGGTTCCTAAAACTCCTCAGAACACATCCAACACACCCACTGAGCCCACTATCTCATGAATTATGCACGAACGCATAACCCTAATCTAGGATGTTACACTATCATTCTTCTTCAAAGTAATTATTGGATTCGTATAATCGTTTGAATGCTTCAATGGGGTATTCTAATAGAGATCGTGTGAAGCAACACACGGGTCCAAAAACTCAAGCTACTTCAGTATCAAGTGTTGGTAGTGTTAAAGCCAACAAACCTGAGTGTCAACAGTATGGAAGATGACATTTTACAGACTGCAGGATGAATAATAAAGCTTGTTTTAGATGTGGCTCGCAAAATCATTTCATTCGAGATTGTCTTGAGTTACCCGGGAAAGACAAATATTTGAATACAAGGCCTGACGCACGAGCGCCACCCAGAGCTTACGCTATTCGCGCTCGTGAAGATGCGTCATCACCAAATGTTATCACTGGTACATTTTCTCTTTATGACACTGATGCAATTGCTTTGATTGACCCTCGATTGACTCATTTGTATGTTTGTAAGAATTTAGTATCTAGTAAGAGTTTACCTGTTGAGTCAATTGAATTTGTGATTAAAGTATCAAACCCTTTAGGCCAGTATGTCCTAGTTGATGAAGTTTGCAAGAATTGTCCTTTGATGACTCGAGGTTACTATTTTCCGGCTTATTTGATGCTTTTATCGTTTGATGAATTCGATGTGATCCTGGGAATGGATTGGTTGGCTCTGCATGATGCTGTTGTGAATTGTAGATGAAAGATTATTGAGTTGAAATGTCATAATAGTGAAATTCTTCGTATTTAAATTGATAATTCAAGTGGGTTTCCTATTGTGATATCGACGATGTTAGCTCAGAAATATGTGAGGAAAGATTGTGATGCTTATCTTGCGTATGTACTGGATACAAAAGTATCTGAATCGAAGATTGAATCAGTGCCAGTGGTTTGTGAATATCTAGATGTTTTTCTAGAAGAGTTACTTGGGTTGCCATCGACCAGAGAAGTCGAGTTTGCTATTGAATTAGTACTGGGAACATCACAGATATTGATAGCTCCTTACAAAATGGCTCCAACAAAATTGAAAGAATTGAAAGCTCAATTGCAAGAGTTAATAGGTAGAGGTTTTGCGCGACCTAATTTTTCGCCTTGGGGTGCACCAGTTGTAACACCCCTATCCCGTGTCCATCGTCAGATTAGGGTTAGAAGCGTTACCAGACAGATCAGAAAGCATTTACAGAAATTCATACATTCATTCATCATTCTGGAACATAATGTCCCTTAATACGGTCAACGTGACCTTAAATATGCTTATAAACCAAGTCGGGACTAAATCGAAACACATACAAAATTTCATGGAAAATAAAAATTTTTCTAAGTTTTAGGGCTTACACCCCCGTATGGGCAGGCCGTGTGCCTCCCACGGCTATTAGACACACCTGTGTGTCCTCCCCGTGGTCTATTCTAACTATACTTCCATGGCCACCAAGCATGCCCGTGTACTATACTAACTTGGCCCCACGGTCACTAGGCACGCCCGTGTGCCACAACCGTGTTCTCATACGCTAGCTACAGACTTTTCCCCACGGTCACTAGGCACGCCCGTGCGCCACAACCGTGTGACATTATAGGCCATTTTCAAGGCCAAAATGCCACCCACTTGGGTCATATGTACAAGCAACATTTACCATCACATTTCATGCACATATGTCAACCAAGAACATACCAAAAATAACCATTCAAACCATGCATTCAATACCAATTCCAACAACGACAAATTTCAAGACCAAAACTCATCTCATCACAAACATAATTCGTTAATTTGCTTACTCAAAACTTGACCATTTCATGTGCTTCAACCATACTAAGATATGCATCATATATCACAACCATTTAAGCAAATTCTCAACTCATAACTAGCTAAATCACATGGCTATGTTCATATAACAAACTTATACTAAATACTAGTCTATACATGCCATATCTAGCTTTATACATTTCCAAAGTGTACCAAAATGAGTTTATTAGTGTGATGACGATCCTTGACGGTCCCGATCCTTCAGTAGCTTTGACGACCTATAAAACAGAGAAAACACACACAGAGTAAGCTTTCTGAAAGCTTAGTAAGTCATAATACAAATAAACTTAGCACAAAAGGCATATATGCATAAGGTACAATGGTACATAACATTTACTAAGCAAACTATCACATATATGCTTTGGTCCATATACTTGGCCATATTTGCCACATTCATCAAATTAGTAGTCGTATATATACAATGTTGGAACGCCGATACCCCATGGCGCAGCAGAATAAAATTAGATCCGGCGATCCAAATCATGGATCCATGTGTGAGGAACGAATCGGGGTGAAATAAAGGTTTCGAAATTACCAAAACTTCAATCTGAGTAGACAGCGATGCCTTGGCAACAAGAGTTTTGATCTACTGTCGAATCAAGCCTCAACCTTTTCCGATGTCGGCCTCTACGTAATCCACCCGGTTTGACTATGAACGAAAGAAATCTCCAAAACTGTTTTGGAGGCTTATTTGCTTGACGGCTGCTAGACCTAACAAGCAATCACTTAGGGTTTTCATATTGAGTTTTGTCTCCTTTTAATACCTTTTATAATGGGTGCCTTTCTCATTGGGCCTTTTATAATAGGTATCCTCTTAATTGGGCCTTTTATAATTGGTATCTCTTGAATGTATTACAAGATTAAATAAATACAATAAAGTTTTTAACCGAAAATTATAATTACATTAATTATATCTAAAAATTATAATTACATTAATTATAATAAGGATTCCGGTAAACTATATTTATTTAAATTTATATATGAATCAAATTCATATATTAATAAAATTATGTTATCATTATGTGTACAACATCCTTGTACATATAATATGTTCAATATTTGATTGCCCAATTAAATTAATTCTTTAATTAATTTAATTTATGTGACAACCAAGCACAATACCAACTATATTTTATTCCGTTCATTTCAACCATAGGGTGTGACCCTGTAGGTTCTTGCAACGTTAGCAGTAATACTAGAACGATTCTATTGTCACAGACAATGAGTGGCATCTAGCAATGCATCATTTCTACCTAAGTTACAAGAAGTCATGATTCGACATAACCTTTCGTGATTAACCTTTCATGCATTAATCCTTAAGTCCTTTATCTCTGGAACGGATACAAGTCATGGGATAGTCACACTTGCATAGTCCATCCCATGTTTCTTGATATCTTGAGTAGACTATGATATACAAATTAGTATGACATCTCATATAAACTTATTTGAGCATGGCCATGCGTTTCTAGTCTCACTCAATCAAGTGGCCTAAGATATTACTCCTATTATGTAGGAGGGACTTATCCTTTATTGATCAACCATATCCCTCTACATAGATTGTGGTATATCCAACATCAGCCTTTATAGAACAACCTGTTACGGTGTACGTTTGACTGTATCAAAATATACAACTCACGATGCTGGGATAATAATGATCTCAAGTCTGAGGATCATATACATATTAATCACTATGAGTAATGTTGTGACAATTACATAATAATCCAAGAAACATACTCATAGCGGGTCAATCCAATATGTTGTTCTCCAACACACATATTCATGCATTGATTTTGACACTCCATATCAATGACAACTCTTTATCATCAATCAACTACATGTTAGTCTTAATGCATTATTATTGTCCTAGTCAACAATAATACTCGACTAAGGATCTTTTAAGAATAATCATATTATTCTCAGGACATTATTATAAAACAGTTTATCTATACACACAGAAAGAAAAACTGAAATAATAATGACAACGCTTTATATTAATAAACATGGTAAATTAAGTATGTTATTACAACCATCTCATGATTGATCTTTGGGCATACTCCTACAATCTCCCACTAGCACTAAGACCAATCACTCATATATCTAATACCAAGTGACTTAGTGTGACGATCATGCTTCTGCTGTGTCAGAGGCTTGGTCAGGGGATCAGCGATGTTATCATCTGAAGGTACTCTGCATATCTCTACATCCCCTCGATTGATAATCTGTCGAATAACATGATAGCGTCTAAGTATATGTTTGGATCGCTGGTGAGATCTGGGTTCTTTAGCTTGTGCAATAGCTCCATTGTTATCACATCGGAGTTCTATAGCATCTGATATGCTAGGCACAACCCCTAGTCCAGTAATGAACTTCTTGATCCAAACTGCTTCTTTTGCTGCCTCACTGGCTGCAATATACTCAGCCTCTGTTGTAGAATCAGCTACTATACTTTGCTTTGAACTCTTCCAGCTCACAGCACCACCATTAAGGCAAAACAAAAAACCTGATTGCGATCGAGAATCATCCTTGTCGGTTTGGAAGCTAGCATCAGTGTAGCCTTTTACACTTAACTCTTCCTCACCTCCATATAATAGGAACGTATCCTTAGTTTTTCTTAAGTACTTAAGGATACTCTTGACTGTGGTCCAGTGACCTTCACCGGGATCTACTTGATACCTGCTCGTCATACTTAAGGCATACGAGACATCCGGACGGGTACATAACATAGCATACATGATAGATCCAATAGCGGAAGCATATGGAATTTTACTCATACGTTCTCTCTCTTGTGGAGTTGAAGGACACATTTCCTTCGAGAGTGAAATACCATGTCTCATAGGTAGGAATCCTCTTTTAGATTCTTCCATACTGAACCTTTTCAGTACTTTATCTATGTATGTACTTTGGCTTAGACCTAGTAGTCGTCTTGATCTATCTCTATAGATCTTGACTCCTAAGATATAAGTGGCTTCACCCAAGTCCTTCATAGAAAAACAACTTCTTAACCAAGTCTTAATAGACTGCAAGGTAGGTATGTCATTTCCCATGATAAGTATGTCATCCACATATAGTACCAAGAATGTGATAGTGCTCCCACTAACTTTCTTGTAAACACATGGTTCATCTTCATTTTTGATAAAACCAAACTCTTTGATTGCATCGTTAAAAAGAATATTCCAACTTCGAGAAGCTTGCTTTAATCCATAAATGGATCTTTGTAGCTTACATATCTTTCTAGCATCCTTTGGATTTACAAAACCTTCAGGTTGTGTCATATACACATCCTCTTCAAGTTTCCCGTTAAGGAAAGCTGTTTTGACGTCCATCTACCAGATTTCATAATCATGAAATGCAGCTATGGCGAGCAAGATCCTGATGGATTTAAACATAGCTACAGGAGAAAAGGTTTCATCATAGTCAACACCATGAATTTGGCGAAAACCTTTAGCGACTAATCGCCCTTTGTATGTTTGTACATTACCATCCATGTCTATTTTCTTTTTGAAAACCCATTTGCACCCTATAGGTTTAACCCCTTCGGGTGGGTCAATCAAAGTCCGTACTTGGTTTTCATACATGGAATCCATCTCAGATCTCATGGCCTCAAGCCATTTCTCAGAGTCTGGGCTCGTCACCGCTTCTTGATAAGTCCTAGGCTCATCTTGATCTATAAGAAGAACGTCACCATACGTTGTAATGAGAAATCCATATCTCTCAGGTGCACGGCGTTCTCTTAAAGATCTGCGCGGTGGTTGTGTTTCTATAGCAGTTGTTTGTTCCTCAATTTCTTGTGGAATTTGGTTTTGTTCAATCTCTGGTTCAGTGGTATCTTGTGATTCTTGAATTTCTTCAAGTTCAGTCTTTCTCCCTCTTCCTTTTCTAGAAGTAAATTCTTTCTCTAGGAAGACACCAGTCCGAGCAACAAAAATTTTGTTCTCAGTGGGATTAAAAAAATAATATCCTTTGGTTTCTTTTGGATACCCCACAAAAATACACCTTTTAGATTTAGGTTCAAGCTTAGTAGACATCTGACGTTTAACATAAGCTTTACAACCCTAAATTTTCATAAAGGACATACTAGACGTTTCCCAGTCCACATCTCATATGGCGTCTTTTGAACCGATTTAGATGGAACACGATTTAGTGTGAAGGCAGCAGTCTCAAGTGCATGTCCCCAAAAGGAAGTCGGTAGATCAGCATGACTCATCATGGATCGAACCATGTCTAACAAAGTTCGATTTCTTCTCTCAGATACTCCATTCCATTGAGGAGTACCAGGAGGAGTAAGTTGTGAGACAATCCCACATTCTTTCAAAAGATCATCAAACTCTAGGCTCAAATACTCTCCACCTCGATCAGATCGAAGTGACTTGATAGTTTTGCCTAGTTGATTTTGTACTTCATTTTTAAATTCCTTGAACTTTTCAAGGGACTCAGACTTATGGCGCATGAGATAAACATACCCATATCTACTGAAATCATCAGTGAAAGTAATGAAGTAGTGAAATCCACCTCTGGCCTGTGTATTTATTGGTCCACATACATCAGAATGTATTAGGCCCAATAAATCACTAGCTCGTTCACCTTTTCCAGAAAAAGGAGATTTAGTCATTTTTCCCAATAAGCAAGATTCACATACTTCAAATTGTTCAAAAACAAATGAATTCAAGAGACCATCTCTATGGAGTTTGGATATGCGTTTCTCACTTATGTGGCCCAAACGACAATGCCAAAGATAAGTTTGATTTGAGTCATTTATTTTAGATCTTTTAGTATTTATGTTGTAAATAGGATTCGTTTGATCTAAAATATAGAGGCCATTAATCAATTGTGCTGAACCATAGAAAACATTATTGAGATAAAATGAACAACAATTATTCTTAATAATTATCTCAAAACCAATTTTGTCTAAACAAGAAATTGAAATAATGTTTTTAGTCAAACTGGGCACAAAATAACAATCCTCTAAACATAAATCAAGTCCACTAGGCAAAGATAAAGTATATGTTCTCACAGCTAATGCAGCAACTTTTGCTCCATTTCCAACTCGTAGGTCCACATCTCCTCTAGCCAAAGTCCTACTCCTTTGTAGTCCCTGTACAGAAGTACAAATATGAGAACCACAACCAGTATCTAATACCCAAGAAGTAGTAGTTGATAAATTAATATCAATAACATAAATACCTGAAGCAGACATTCCGCTTGCTTTAGCCTTCTTGACTTCTTCAAGATAGGCAGGGCAGTTCTGTTTCCAATGTCCAGTCACACCACAATGAAAACAGTTTCCTTCCTTAGACACCCCACCTTTAGGTTTCAGTGCAGCCTTTCCTTTTCCAAATTTGGGCTTACCTTTGCCCTTGGACTTTGTTTGAACTTTGGCCTTTCCCTTGCCCTTGTTATTACGGACCATCAGTATGGGCTTGGGTCCAAACTTTTTCAAGTTGCCTTCAGCAGTTCGTAACATACTGAGCAATTGTGGTAGAGTCTTGTCAATTTCATTCATATTGAAATTGAGGACAAACTGGCTGTAGCTATCCGGCAACGATTGTAATATAACATCAATGGCAAACTCTTGGCTCAATGGAAACCCAAGCTTAGACAGGCTTTCAATATAGCCAATCATCTTAAGGACATGAGGTCCTACTGGGCTTCCTTCAGCCAACTTACATTGGAATAAGGCCTTAGAGATATCAAACCTCTCTTGCCGTGCTTGCCCCTGATAAAGTTCTTTCAGGTGCTCGATCATATCATAAGCAACCATGTCCTCATGTTGCTTCTGAAGTTCAGGATCCATAGTGGCAAGCATAAGACATCCAACATCTATCATGTCATTGAGATACTTCTTGTAAGCATCTCTATCAGTCCTCGAGGCATTAGCGGGTGGTTCATTAGGAAGTGGTTGTTCAATGACATATAATTTCCGTTCTTGTTTAAGGACAATCCTCAAGTTACGGAACCAATCAAGAAAATTCAAACCATTTAATTTGTCATTCTCAAGGACCGATCGCAATGAGAGTGTGCTAGTGTTTGCAGCCATAATATATCTACAACGATTAAATATGCATGTGAGTAAATTTACCAATTTTATATCAATCATTAAAAAGACTTTATTAAATGATATTCCCACTATTATATTTCAAAATTAATAACCCTCGTATATTAATTTCGGAAAAACTTTCTCAAAAGTATTTCTAGTAGGTTAAGGATCCATATTTCACCACCTCTTAAGTCAGCTTTGGCTTTACTCTTAAGATTATGGTTATTTAGGTCAGCAACATTTGCTAATTCCTAATATTTGGTGAACAACTCTTGTTCTAATCATCTTATGATTTATCCAATTTACTTGCCTCTAGGTTTCTAATCCTATTAGAGTAACCTAGTTAAGTCATTAACCAATTTTTTTTAACCAGCAAATATCACTTGTTTATTCTTCGCGTTTAACCAAGATAAATACTAGTACATCGCTTTGGCAGAACCTACATAGTATTGATCAAGGCCTTAACGAGGGCAAAATTGGAAGGCCATGTTGACTTAATATTTTAATAGAGGGATTTTATTAAGGTTGTTGCATCTCACCAATTATGGTCTACTTTAGCCCATTTAGTCTTCTAATCGATCTCATCAATTAATAGGGTTTATTATCAACAAGGTTTATTATCATCCATAGCATCTCATACATGAATAAATAAAGCAATAAATAAATGCAATAGTTATCACTATGTGTACAACATCCTTGTACATATAATATGTTCAATATTTGATTGCCCAATTAAATTAATTCTTTAATTAATTTAATTTATGTGACAACCAAGCACAATACCAACTATATTTTATTCCGTTCATTTCAACCATAGGGTGTGACCCTGTAGGTTCTTGCAACGTTAGCAGTAATACTAGAACGATTCTATTGTCACAGACAATGAGTGGCATCTAGCAATGCATCATTGCTACCTAAGTTACAAGAAGTCATGATTCGACATAACCTTTCGTGATTAACCTTTCATGCATTAATCCTTAAGTCCTTTATCTCTGGAACGGATACAAGTCATGGGATAGTCACACTTGCATAGTCCATCCCATGTTTCTTGATATCTTGAGTAGACTATGATATACAAATTAGTATGACATCTCATATAAACTTATTTGAGCATGGCCATGCGTTTCTAGTCTCACTCAATCAAGTGGCCTAAGATATTACTCCTATTATGTAGGAGGGACTTATCCTTTATTGATCAACCATATCCCTCTACATAGATTGTGGTATATCCAACATCAGCCTTTATAGAACAACCTGTTACGGTGTACGTTTGACTGTATCAAAATATACAACTCACGATGCTGGGATAATAACGATCTCAAGTCTGAGGATCATATACATATTAATCACTATGAGTAATGTTGTGACAATTACATAATAATCCAAGAAACATACTCATAGCGGGAACATAATTCATACATTCATACATTCATTCATCATTCTGGAACATAATGTCCCTTAATACGGTCAACGTGACCTTAAATATGCTTATAAACCAAGTCGGGACTAAATCGAAACACATACAAAATTTCATGGAAAATAAAAAATTTTCTAAGTTTTAGGGCTTACACCCCCGTATGGGCAGGCCGTGTGCCTCCCACGGCTATTAGACACACCTGTGTGTCCTCCCCGTGGTCTATTCTAATATAATTCCATGGCCACCAAGCATGCCCGTGTACTATACTAACTTGGCCCCACGGTCACTAGGCACGCCCGTGTGCCACAACCGTGTTCTCATACGCTAGCTACAGACTTTTCCCCACGGTCACTAGGCACGCCCGTGTGCCACAACCCTGTGACATTATAGGCCATTTTCAAGGCCAAAATGCCACCCACTTGGGTCATATCTACAAGCAAGATTTACCATCACATTTCATGCACATATGTCAACCAAGAACATACCAAAAATAACCATTCAAACCATGCATTCAATACCAATTCCAACAACGACAAATTTCAAGACCAAAACTCATCTCATCACAAACATAATTCATTAATTTGCTTACTCAAAACTTGACCATTTCATGTGCTTCAACTATACTAAGATATGCATCATATATCACAACCATTTAAGCAAATTCTCAACTCATAACCAGCTAAATCACATGGCTATGTTCATATAACAACCTTATATTAAATACTAGTCTATACATGCCATATCTAGCTTTATACATTTCCAAAGTGTACCAAAATGAGTTTATTAGTGTGATGACGATCCTTGACGATCCCGATCCTTTAGTAGCTTTGACGACCTATAAAACAGAGAAAACACACACAGAGTAAGCTTTCTGAAAGCTTAGTAAGTCATAATACAAATAAACTTAGCACAAAAGGCATATATGCATAAGGTACAATGGTACATAACATTTACTAAGCAAACTATCACATATATGCTTTGGTCCATATACTTGGCCATATTTGCCACATTCATCAAATTAGTAGTCGTATATATACAAAGCTCTTTCATGTTTACTTTCACATATCATATTGTTATCCCAATATACATACTCATCATAGTAAGATCATGTAGATACTTACCTTATATACACACTTGGTGAATAAATCAATGTACCTGAAATTGATTCTCTATTTACATAGCCATTCGAATTATAGACTTGCCCGTTGAACCGTAAGGAATCTAGTAGGATACCCAAGAAGCTTGGAATAGTCATACAATGCCAACGTACCAGACGAGGTCTTACATGCACTCAGATATCGATGCCATTGTCCCAGACAGGGTCTTACACGAATCAATATGATGCCGATGCCCCAGACATGGCCTTACATGTAAAGCTCAGATCAATGCCAATGTCCCAGATGGTCTTACATAGAAAACTCATATCGATGCCAATGTCCCAAATGTGGTCTTACACGTAAAACTCATATCAATGCCAACGTCCCAAACGTGGTCTTACACATAAAACTCATATCGATGCCAACGTCCCAGACGTGGTCTTACATGAAATCTCAAATCAACGCCAACATCCCAGACGTGGTCTTACATGATAAAACAGAACAGATGCCTACGTCATGACATAGCTAATCCTATCTATTCCTAGGTTCGTATGGGACTTCTCAGACATTGTCGCTATATTGACCTTATCTCGTAATTCATATGCACAACCTCTCATAAACATTCTGTAAGAGTATGCCCAAAGATCAATCATGAGATGGTTGTAATAACATACTTAATTTACCATGTTTATTAATATAAAGCGTTGTCATTATTATTTCAGTTTTTCTTTCTGTGTGTATAGATAAACTGTTTTATAATAATGTCCTGAGAATAATATGATTATTCTTAAAAGATCCTTAGTCGAGTATTATTATTGACTAGGACAACAATAATGCATTAAGACTAACATGTAGTTGACTGATGATAAAGAGTTGTCATTGATATGGAGTGTCAAAATCAATGCATGAATATGTGTGTTAGAGAACAACATATTGGATTGACCCGCTATGAGTATGTTTCTTGGATTATTATGTAATTGTCACAATATTACTCATAGTGATTAATATGTATATGATCCTCAGACTTGAGATCGTTATTATCCCAGCATCGTGAGTTGTATATTTTGATACAGTCAAACGTACACCGTAATAGGTTGTTCTATAAAGGCTGATGTTGGATATACCACAATCTATGTAGAGGGATATGGTTGATCAATAAAGGATAAGTCCCTCCTACATAATAGGAGTAATATCTTAGGCCACTTGATTGAGTGAGACTAGAAATGCATGGCCATGCTCAAATAAGTTGATATGAGATGTCATACTAATTTGTATATCATAGTCTACTCAAGATATCAAGAAACATGGGATGGACTATGCAAGTGTGACTATCCCATGACTTGTATCCGTTCCAGAGATAAAGGACTTAAGGATTAATGCATGAAAGGTTAATCACAAAAGGTTATGTCGAATCATGACTTCTTGTAACTTAGGTAGCAATGATGCATTGCTAGATGCCACTCATTGTTTGTGACAATAGAATCGTTCTAGTATTACTACTAACGGTGTAAGAACCTACAGGGTCACACCCTATGGTTGAAATGAACGGAATAAAATATAGTTGGTATTGTGTTTGGTTGTCACATGAATTAAATTAATTAAAGAATTAATTTAATTGGGCAATCAAATATTGAACATATTATATGTACAAGGATGTTGTACACATAATGATAACATAATTTTATTAATATATGAATTTGATTCATATATAAATTTAAATAAATATAGTTTACCGAAATCCTTATTATAATTAATGTAATTATAATTTTCAGATATAATTAATGTAATTATAATTTTCGGTTAAAAACTTTATTGTATTTATTTAATCTTATAATACATTCAAGAGATACCAATTATAAAAGGCCCAATTAAAAGGACACCCATTATAAAAGGTACTAAAAGGAGACAAAGCTGAATAGGAAAAACCCTAAGTGATTGCTTGTTAGGTCTAGCAGCCGTCAAGCAAATAAACCTCCAAAACAGTTTTGGAGATTTCTTCCGTTCATAGTCAAACCGGGTGGATTACGTAGAGGCAGACATCGGAAAATGTTGTGGCTTGATTCGACAATAGATTAAAACTCTTGTTGCCAAGGCATCGCTGTCTACTCAGATTGAAGTTTTGGTAATTTTGAAACCTTTATTTCACCCCGATTCGTTCCTCACACATGGATTCATGGTTTGGATCGCCGGATCTAATTTTATTTTGCTGCGCCATGGGGTACCGGCGTTCCAATAGTGGTATCAGAGCCACTTGTGTGATACGAACTCGGGTTTAAATACTTGGGTGATGCAATTGTATAAGATGCATGTTTTGATCTTATTGTATTTTCGATTGTTTAAATCGTTTAAGCATAACCTAATAACTGTTCCTTTCGTTAATTGATTAAATGTTAATCATGGTGTTGTGGCCTATTCAATTTTATGTTATTACTGTTAACTATTAACAAATCTTTAATAATGCGACGGTGGTATTTATAGTTTCCAGTAAGAGTTAACTGGCTAGTGGAACAAGGGTTGTTCCGATATGAAACCTCAAGGATTAAAATCCTAAAAACACGATTCTGTTGATAAAAGTTATCAAATCGTGAGGTTTCATTTGACTGGGGTATGCGATTCGTACCGCGGAGGCTCCGCACCCGCACCCCCAGGGATGGGGTCTGAGGATGGCTCCGTGTAACACCCCAAACCCAGTCAACACACCACGACCGAATCTGGCATGTCACAGGAAGAAAACGTTTCGAAGAAAATAAGTTACCAGTTAAGTTTCAGTGAAAAACTCTTAATATGTTTCATGTTTGCAGAAATTAGGTGCACGTTTAGTTAGGTTACTTTGAAAATCCCGAAAATGTTCTTTTAAAACTCATTTGTCGATTTATAGAAAACGTTTAGGTTAAAAAAACCCGAGTGAACAAATCTTAAGTATTTAGAAATCGGTTGAATTGAGTGTGAAAAACTTTGGTTTGGAAATCTTTTGAGTTGTCGTTATTGTCAAGTGAATTATATTACCCAATGGTAAAGTTTTGAAAACCATTGCGTATTGTAGTTTAGAAAATCTTGTGTTCAAATTGTCAAGTCAAACAAGTAAATTACTTTGCCATATTTGAAATCAAATCCAAAGCATAAAATAATCCAAAAACATAATTTTAAAGGCCTTATTACAAACCCAAAATAAAAACTTAAATTCAAAATAAATACCCAAACCAAAAGTTCATGTAAAACCGAATGTATCTAATGCATGACTACCTTGAGTCCATCCGGCTCCTCATCCGCGATCTACGAGTCACCTGAAAAGATAAGGGAGAAGGTGAGTCACCAAGACTCAGTGCATAATCCCCCTCCCGGTTAATGCAACATGCTTACACAAGTCATAACCAAGCAAATACATCATGCACCCAAACCTAGCCATCCATAACTCCGTTTCTACCCCGTGTGGTACCAAACCACTGGTGGTGCCAAACCACTGGTGACCCAAAGTCACGATATCCAATAATAATGTGGTGCCAAACCACTGGTGACCCAAAGTCATGAATAATCCATCTGTGGGGCCAACCCACGTTGTGATACCAAATCATTGGCGACAATCCCGTCATATCAAATGTGGGGCCAACCCACTGTGGTGCTAAGCCACTGGGACGAGTCGCTATGAGGTGCCAAACCTCTGGTGACCCAAAGTCACAATATATCAATAATCCAAGTGTGGGGCCAACCCACGTGTGATACCAAATCACTGGCGACAATCCCAATATATCAACTGTGGGGCCAACCCACTGTGGTGCTAAGCCACTGGGACGAGTCGCTATGAGGTGCCAAACCTCTGGTGACCCAAAGACACAAAATCAACTGTGGTACCAAACCACTGGAGGTGCCAAACCTCTGGTGACCCAAAGTCACGGATATCAACTTCCCCCTCCTCTCATATCACCCATAACAATGCAATACTTATGCAAATCATGCCATCATGCTTTATTATGAATCATATAGCAAATATATCATAAATCATGGTATTAAGCATCATATAGCAAAATCATATCGAAACGGACTTACCCGAATCCTAGCTCATACCCATAAGGTATCATATCAAGATCTACACAATTTCGGCTTTTAACAAGTTTAGGTTATTAGCATATTTATTTAGTTATGAAGTGTGTAAGTTACACACCTGTTATTAACGCAATCACTAAATCCCAAAGACCCGATCTACTGCACTCGATCTCCTTGATCCTACATTCGGCCAACCCAAAATCAGCAACAAGGCCATTCGGCCACACCAACAAATCCCGAAGGGTTAACGCATGAAACCCCAAACCTTACCTTAATGCTCTTTGAATACTAGCCACCACCCAAAGTATGTGAGACTGAACCTTCCCCTACAATCGGCAATCATTAACACCCATTTTCACTAGCCTTCGGCTTTCCAAACAACTAAAAGAATGATTAAACTAACATGGATCCTTACCACTTAACTTACCAAATTCGATTGTCAGAGAATAGAGGGTTTAGATCGACTGCTTCACAATCCTGAAGATCCTAAAAGAAATCGGTTTTCAAAGATGATTAGCAATCTTGCTAACAAATGCCGAAATTCGGCTTTTGCTCTCATGAGAGTCGACAGAGAGAAGAGAAAAGGAATAAAGAAATTCGGCCAAGAACACTTACCCTTCTTCAAAATCGATTAGAGAAAAACCAAAAGAAGATTTAGGCTTGACTAATATTCGGCCAAAACAAACAAGAAGAGAATAGGGGAATTTCGGCAATAGCGTTAAATGATGAAGGGAGATTCGGCTAAGGTTGATAGAAGAACACAAATGGAATTCGGTTAAAGAAGGAAAAGGGAGAATGGGAGAAAGATGATTTGTATTCGGCCTAGGCTTAAAGAAAAGAGATTCAAAGAGTTTCAGCAAATAGAAAGAAAAGGAGAAGATTCGGCTCAAAAGGTTGGAAGAAAGAAAAGATGAAGGGAAGTGGGTTACTTTTCAGCTACAAAGAAAATAAAAGATGAGAGAGGGCTCAAATGGAGATTCGGCCAAATGCTTAAGGGAGAAATCGACAACCACCTATGGACTTTCGGCTTTTGCTAAACATAAGGCACCAAGGGAGAAATCGGCACATGCTAAGAGAAGAGAAAAAAAAAGGAGTTTCGGTTTGCCTCTCAACCGAATGCACTAAAGCCAATCTAGCTGAAAATGACCACCTAGCCAACTAAGGAATTTCGGCACCCCCCTTACTCAGCTTCCCAACCGATTACTCCTCTACCAACAAGAGTTCAAAATTCAGCAACTACGTCAAGCTCCTCCTGGCCACTAATTCAAATGAATTTGAATTCCACAAGTTCCTACTTTTTCTCCTTGCCACTAGTTCATATTAATTTGACTTATTCCAAGCTTATCTGACAGAGTTTGTGCTGAGCACAACTCTCCCCCCTTGGCGTCAAAATGCTAAGCAGAAAATGAGATTTCTGCTGCTCGAACCTGAGCTCTCCCTTCCCTGCATGTGGCGTCAATCTCAAGGCCCTAAGTGGCGCCTCCTTGCCACTTTACCAAGCCAATTCTTGTGCTTAAATTCCCCACGAATTACTCTTAACCCCCAGCTCTTTCAGCTCCCCTTACTTAAAACTTAAAAACAAAATTTTTCCTACAACTTGGGCCTACTCTTGGCTTATACCTAGATCATAAAACACCTTAATTAACAACACAACAATCCATACTCATGCAAAACAATTCAATCACAACAACACCTAATTCAGGATATTACACTCCGGCCGCGGGCCTTCGGCCCGCTTCCTCCGACCACCTCAGACCCCATCTTCTTATTATGGTAAGTTTTGTTAATAAAAGAAATTTATAAACTTGATGGGCCACAAAAGGTTGAAAGGATATTTTATAATTCACCTTAGCAAAAAAAAAACACATTGAATTATGTATGCTATTTTTGACATGCACGGTGTTTAAAATGCATAGTTATAGCCTAATGACCCATTCGATAAAAGGTTGTATTTTTTTTATAAATACGGCCTGCGTGTCGTGCCTTACTACTATTCTCTTGTATTTATCTTATCATCTTATTCCCTCGTATGTAAAACGAGTTTCTGCATATTGTAATTTACAAGAGTTGCTGTGGGCCAAATGAGAAGCAAGGTGGGACAATTATTATGGATTGATAGCTTGTGAAATGGCTTATACCTTTAGGTTTCTTTTTGGTTTTCCCATTGGCTTGGGTTGAACCACCTTAGTTTATGGGCTATAACTATTGCATTTATTTATTGCTTTAGTTATTCATGTATGAGATGCTATGGATGTCTAAAGCATGCCAATTATATACATATATATATATATATATAATTGAATCTTGATGATAATAAACCCTATTAATTGATGAGATCGATTAGAAGACTAAATGGGCTAAAGTAGACCATAATTGGTGAGATGCAACAACCTTAATAAAATCCCTCTATTAAAATATTAAGTCAACATGGCCTTCCAATTTTGCCCTCGTTATGGCCTCAATCAATACTATGTAGGTTCTGCCAAAGCGAAGTACTAGTATTTATCTTGGTTAAACGCGAAGAATAAACAAGTGATATTCGCTGGTCAAAAATTGGTTAATGACTTAACTAGGTTACTCTAATAGGATTAGAAACCTAGAGGCAAGTAAATTGGATAAATCATAAGATGATTAGAACAAGAGTTGTTCACCAAATATTAGGAGTTACATATGATGTAATTAGCAAATGTTGCTTACCTAAATAACCATAATCTTAAGAGTAAAGCCAAAGCTGACTTAAGAGGTGGTGAAATATGGATCCTTAACCTACTAGAAATACTTTTGAGAAAGTTTTTCCGAAATTAATATACGAGGGTTATTAATTTTGAAATAAAATAGTGGGAATATCATTTAATAAAGTCTTTTTAATGATTGATACAAAATTGGTAAATTTACTCACATGCATATTTAATTGTTGTAGATATATTATGGCTGCAAACACTAGCACACTCTCATTGCGATCGGTCCTTGAGAAGGACAAATTAAATGGTTTGAATTTTCTTGATTGGTTCCGTAACTTGAGGATTGTCCTTAAACAAGAACGAAAATTATATGTCATTGAACAACCACTTCCTAATGAACCACCCGCTAATGCCTCGAGGACTGATAGAGATGCTTACAAGAAGTATCTCGATGACATGATAGATGTTGGATGTCTTATGCTTGCCACTATGAATCTTGAACTTCAGAAGCAACATGAGACATGGTTGCTTATGATATGATCGAGCACCTGAAAGAACTTTATCAGGGGCAAGCACGGCAAGAGAGGTTTGATATCTCTAAGGCCCTATTCCAATGTAAGTTGGCTGAAGGAAGCCCAGTAGGACCTCATGTCCTTAAGATGATTGGCTATATTGAAAGCCTGTCTAAGCTTGGGTTTCCATTGAGCCAAGAGTTGGCCACTGATGTTATTTTACAATCGTTGCCGGATAGCTACAGCCAATTTGTCCTCAATTTCAATATGAATGAAATTGACAAGACTCTACCACAATTGCTCAGAATGTTACGAACTGCTGAAGGCAACTTGAAAAAGGTTGGACCCAAGCCCATACTGATGGTCCGTAATAACAAGGGCAAGGGAAAGGCCAAAGTTCAAACAAAGCCCAAGGGCAAAGGTAAGCCCAAATTTGGAAAGGGAAAGGCTGCACTGAAACCTAAAGGTGGGGTGTCTAAGGAAGGAAACTGTTTTCATTGTGGTGTGACTGGACATTGGAAACGGAACTGCCCTATCTATCTTGAAGAAGTCAAGGAGGCTAAAGCAAGCGGAATGTCTGCTTCAGGTATTTATGTTATTGATATTAATTTATCAACTACTACTTCTTGGGTATTAGATACTGGTTGTGGTTCTCATATTTGTACTTCTGTACAGGGACTACAAAGGAGTAGGACTTTGGCTAGAGGAGATGTGGACCTACGAGTTGGAAATGGAGCAAAAGTTGCTGCATTAGCTGTGGGAACATATACTTTATCTTTGCCTAGTGGACTTGCTTTATGTTTAGAGGATTGTTATTTTGTGCCCAGTTTGACTAAAAACATTATTTCAATTTATTGTTTAGACAAAATTGGTTTTGAGATAATTATTAAGAATAATTGTTGTTCATTTTATCTCAATAATGTTTTCTATGGTTCGGCACAATTGATTAATGGCCTCTATATTTTAGATCAAACGAATCCCATTTACAACATAAATACTAAAAGATCTAAAATAAATGACTCAAATCAAACTTATCTTTAGCATTGTCGTTTGGGCCACATAAGTGAGAAACACATATCCAAACTCCATAAAGATGGTCTCTTGAATTCATTTGTTTTTGAACAATTTGAAGTATGTGAATCTTGCTTATTGGGAAAAATGACTAAATCTCCTTTTACTGGTAAAAGTGAACGAGCTAGTGATTTATTGGACCTAATACATTCTGATGTATGTGGACCAATAAATATACAGGCCAGAGGTGGATTTCATTACTTCATTACTTTCACTGATGATTCCAGTAGATATGGGTATGTTTATCTCATGCACCATAAGTCTGAGTCCCTTGAAAAGTTCAAGGAATTCAAAAATGAAGTACAAAATCAACTAGGCAAAACTATCAAGTCACTTCGATCTGATCGAGGTGGAGAGTATTTGAGCCTAGAGTTTGATGATCTTTTGAAAGAATGTGGGATTGTCTCACAACTTACTCCTCCTGGTACTCCTCAATGAAATGGAGTATCTGAGAGAAGAAATCGAACTTTGTTAGACATGGTTCGATCCATGATGAGTCATGCTGATCTACCGACTTCCTTTTGGGGACATGCACTTGAGATAGCTGTTTTCAGACTAAATCGTGTTCCATCTAAATCGGTTCAAAAGACGCCATATGAGATGTGGACTGGGAAACGTCCTAGTATGTCTTTTATGAAAATTTAAGGCTGGGAAGCTTATGTTAAACGTCAGACGTCTACTAGGCTTGAACCCGGAACTGAAAGGTGTATTTTTGTGGGGTATCCAAAAGAAACCAAAGGATATTATTTCTTTAATCTCACTGAGAACAAAATGTTTGTTGCTCAGACTGGTGTCTTCCTAGAGAGAGAATTTACTTCTAGAAAAGGAAGTGGGAGAAAGATTGAACTTGAGAATCACAAGATACCACTAAACCAGAGATTGAACAACAACAAATTCCACAAGAAATTGAGGAACAAACAACTACTATAGAAACACAACCACCACGCAGATCTTTAAGAGAACGCCGTGCACCTGAGAGATATGGATTTCTCATTACAATGCATGGTGACGTTCTTCTTATAGATCAAGATGAGCCTAGGACTTATTAAGAAGCGGTGACAAGCCCAGACTCTGAGAAATGGCTTGAGGCTATGTGATCTGAGATGGATTCCATGTATGAAAACCAAGTATGGACTTTGATTGACCCACCCGAAAACCAAGGGTGCAAATGGGTTTTCAAAAAGAAAACAGACATGGATGGTAATGTACAAACATACAAAGGGTGATTAGTCGCTAAAGGTTTTCGCCAAATTCATGGTGTTGACTATGATAAAACCTTTTCTCCTGTAGCTATGTTTAAATCCATCAGGATCTTGCTCGCCATAGCTGCATTTCATGATTATGAAATCTGGCAGATGGACGTCAAAACAACTTTCCTTAACGAGAAACTTGAAGAGGGTGTGTATATGACACAACCTGAAGGTTTTGTAAATCCAAAGGATGCTAGAAAGATATGCAAGCTACAAAGATCCATTTATGGATTAAAGCAAGCTTCTCGAAGTTGGAATCTTCGTTTTAACGATGCAATCAAAGAGTTTGGTTTTATCAAAAATGAAGATGAACCATGTGTTTACAAGAAAGTTAGTGGGAGCACTATCACATTCTTGGTACTATATGTGGATGACATACTTATCATGGGAAATGACATACCTACCTTGAAGTCTATTAAGACTTGGTTAAGAAGTTGTTTTTCTATGAAGGACTTGGGCGAAGCCACTTATATCTTAGGAGTCAAGATCTATAGAGATAGATCAAGACGACTACTAGGTCTAAGCCAAAGTACATACATAGATAAAGTACTGAAAGGGTTCAGTATGGAAGAATCTAAAAGAGGATTCCTACCTATGAGACATGGTATTTCACTCTCGAAGGAAATGTGTCCTTCAACTCCACAAGAGAGAGAACGTATGAGTAAAATTCCATATGCTTCTGCTATTGGATCTATCATGTATGCTATGTTATGTACCCGTCCAGATGTCTCGTATGCCTTAAGTATGACGAGCAGGTATCAAGTAGATCCCGGTGAAGGTCACTGGACCACAGTCAAGAGTATCCTTAAGTACTTAAGAAGAACTAAGGATACATTCCTATTATATGGAGGTGAGGAAGAGTTAAGTGTAAAAGGTTACATTGATGCCAGCTTCCAAACCGATAAGGACGATTCTCGATCGCAATCAGGTTTTGTGTTTTGCCTTAATGGTGGTGCTGTGAGCTGGAAGAGTTCAAAGCAAAGTACAGTAGCCGATTCTACAACAGAGGCTGAGTATATTGCAGCCAGTGAGGCAGCAAAGGAAGCAGTTTGGATCAAGAAGTTCATTACTGGACTAGGGGTTGTGCCTAGCATATCAGATGCTATAGAACTCCGATGTGATAACAATGGAGCTATTGCACAAGCTAAAGAACCCAGATCTCACCAGCGATCCAAACATATACTTAGACGCTACCATTTATTCGAGAGATTATCGATCGAGGGGATGTAGAGATATGCAGAGTACCTTCAGATGATAACATTGCTGATCCCCTGACCATGCCTCTGACACAGCAGAAGCATGATCGTCACACTAAGTCACTTGGTATTAGATATATATGTGATTGGTCTTAGTGCTAGTGGGAGATTGTAAGAGTATGCCCAAAGATCAATCATGAGATGGTTGTAATAACATACTTAATTTACCATGTTTATTAATATAAAGCGTTGTCATTATTATTTCAGTTTTTCTTTCTGTGTGTATAGATAAACTGTTTTATAATAATGTCCTGAGAATAATATGATTATTCTTAAAAGATCCTTAGTCGAGTATTATTGTTGACTAGGACAACAATAATGCATTAAGACTAACATGTAGTTGACTGATGATAAAGAGTTGTCATTGATATGGAGTGTCAAAATCAATGCATGAATATGTGTGTTAGAGAACAACATATTGGATTGGCCCACTATGAGTATGTTTCTTGGATTATTATGTAATTGTCACAACATTACTCATAGTGATTAATATGTATATGATCCTCAGACTTGAGATCATTATTATCCCAGCATCGTGAGTTGTATATTTTGATACAGTCAAACGTACACCGTAATAGGTTGTTCTATAAAGGCTGATGTTAGATATACCACAATCTATGTAGAGGGATATGGTTGATAAATAAAGGATAAGCCCCTCCTACATAATAGGAGTAATATCTTAGGCCACTTGATTGAGTGAGACTAGAAATGCATGGCCATGCTCAAATAAGTTGATATGAGATGTCATACTAATTTGTATATCATAGTCTACTCAAGATATCAAGAAACATGGGATGGACTATGCAAGTGTGACTATCCCATGACTTGTATCTGTTCCAGAGATAAAGGAATTAAGGATTAATGCATGAAAGGTTAATCACAAAAGGTTACGTCGAATCATGACTTCTTGTAACTTAGGTAGCAATAATGCATTGCTAGATGCCACTCATTGTTTGTGACAATAGAATCGTTCTAGTATTACTGCTAACGTTGCAAGAACCTACAGGGTCACACCCTATGGTTGAAATGAACGGAATAAAATATAGTTGGTATTGTGTTTGGTTGTCACATGAATTAAATTAATTAAAGAATTAATTTAATTGGGCAATCAAATATTGAACATATTATATGTACAAGGATGTTGTACACATAATGATAACATAATTTTATTAATATATGAATTTGATTCATATATAAATTTAAATAAATATAGTTTACCGAAATCCTTATTATAATTAATGTAATTATAATTTTCGGTTAAAAACTTTATTGTATTTATTTAATCTTATAATGCATTCAAGAGATACCAATTATAAAAGGCCCAATTAAAAGGACACCCATTATAAAAGGTATTAAAAGGAGACAAAACTGAAGAGGAAAAACCTTAAGTGATTGCTTGTTAGGTCTAGCAACCGTCAAGCAAATAAACCTCCAAACAGTTTTGGAGATTTCTTTCGTTCATAGTCAAACCGGGTGGATTATGTAGAGGCAGACATCGGAAAAGGTTGTGGCTTGATTCGACAATAGATCAAAACTCTTGTTGCCAAGGCATCGCTGTCTACTCAGATTGAAGTTTTGGTAATTTTGAAACCTCGGATTCGATCTATCAGAATGGAAACTACTACTCGGTTACTTTCGTTTTCCCGCGATCTAAGTCCATTTTCCTCGGTTCTTGATCTTAATTATGCCAAATAGGTGCCAAATTTCACAAAGCTTAAACCCTTCTTTTTCTTTCAAATTTTCGGTGGATGAACACTAAATTGAAAGCTTATTTTGAGCTTTGTTTCATTATAAACATATTATTAATCAATTTACCTATTTAGCCATTTTAATAAACATTTTATAACATATCATTAAGGCCATCAATGTCTTTTAACCACCCACTGTCTAAGTATTGGCATAATTGCCATATAAGGCTTCAACCTTTATAAAGCCACAACACATGGCACTTTAACAAATAGCAAGCAACTTTCACATTTAATGCAATTCAATCCTTTTGTCAAATTAAACACAAAGACGGATGAATTAACATACAGAACTTTACCACATGCTTAAATACATACCATAGACACAGAAAATAATATAAAAATATTATACGGACTCGGATTTGTGGTCTCAAAACCACTGTTCCGACTAGGGTATAAACCAGACTGTTACAATTCTCCCCCTTTAGGGATTTTCGTCCCCGAAAATCTTACCATTAAACAAATTCGGATATTGTTGTCTCATTGAATCTTCAGGCTCCCATGTAGCCTCTTCTATTCCTTGTCGATTCCATAATATTTTCACTAACGAAATTTTTTTGTTTCTCAACTCTTTCACTTCAGTAGTTAATCTATGAATCGGTTCTTCTTCATAAGACATATCAGATCGGATTTCAATTTCAGATGGGGCAATCACATGTGACGGATCTGATCGATATCTACGAAGCATCGAGACATGGAATACATTGTGTATCTTTTCTAGCTTAGAGGGTGACCTTAATCTATATGCAATAGGCCCAACACGTTCAATGATTTCATACGGTCCGATGATCCTCAGACTTAATTTACCTTTACGTTCGAATCGAAGCACTTTCTTCCACAGAGACACTTTCAGAAATACTTTGCCACCGATTTCAAATTCTATATCTTTTCGTTTCAAGTCTGCATAAGACTTCTGACGGTCAGATGCTACTTTCAAACAATCTCGGATTAGTTTCACTTTCTGTTCTGAGTCTTTTATCAAATCAACCCCGTGAAGCTTATTTTCACTGAGTTCAGTCCAATACAGAGGTGTACGACATTTACGTCCGTACAAAGCTTTATAAGGTGCCATTTTGATACTTGACTGAAAACTATTGTTGTATGCAAATTCAATCAAAGGCAGGTACTGTTCCCACGTACCATTAAACTCAAGTATACAACATCTTAACATATCTTCAAGAATCTGAATGATCCACTCAGACTCACCATCTGTTTGTGGATGAAAAGTTGTACTGAAGTGTAATTTCGTGCCCAAAGCTTCTTGCAATTTCTTCTAAAATTGTGATGTGAATCTTGGATCCCTATCTGACACAATAGATAATGGCACCCCGTGTAATCTAACAATCTTGGAAATATAAAGCTCGACTAATCTATCAAGTGAATAGTCAGGTCTTACCGGAATGAAATGGGTAGATTTCGTCAATCGGTCAATTATGACCCAAATCGTATCTTTCTTTTTTGGAGTCTGAGGCAAACCAGAAAAAAAATCCATTGTCACTCTATCCCATTTCCACTCAGGAATCAGAATCGGTTGTAGCAACCCAGACGGAACTTGATGTTCAGCTTTCACTTGTTGACAGATTAAGCATTTCGAAACAAAGTTAGAAATGTCTCGTTTCATACCAGACCACCAGTAGTGTCGTTTCAAATCATGATACAGTTTAGTACGTCCCAGATGAACAGATAAACTACTATTATGAGATTCACTCAAAATCAACTGAATCAACTCTGGATTTCTTGGAACACAGATATGATCCCGGAATCTCAAACAATCATGAGCAATTTGAAATTCAGATTCAGAATTCACTTCACACTGAGCTCGTTTCGCTAGTAATTCATTATCAGATTTCTGAGCATCACATATCTGCTGTATAAACAACGGTTTCGCTTTTAATTCAGCTATCACAAAACTGTCATCAGTCAAATCTAACTGGGCATTCAGTGCATATAGTGCAAACAATGATTTTCGACTCAGTGCATCTGCAACAACATTTGCTTTACCCAGATGATAATCTATCACAAGTTCGTAATCTTTCAAGAACTCAAGCCATCTTCTGTGACGCAGGTTCAAATCTTTCTGAGTCATCAGATATTTCAAACTTTTATGATCTGAAAACACATGACATTTCTCACCATACAGATAATGGCGCCAAACCTTAACTGCAAACACAATCGCAGCGAGCTCAAGGCCGTGTGTCGGATAATTCTTTTCATGAGGCTTCAATTGTCTTGAGGCATAAGCTACAACTTTGCCTTCCTGCATCAAAACACATCCCAGACCATTTAACGAAGCATCACTGTATACAACAAATTCTTTACCTGACTCTGGCTGTACTAACACTGGAGCTTCTGTCAACAGAGTTTTTAACTGATCAAAACTTTTCTGGCATTTATCTGACCATTCAAATCTAGCATCTTTCTGAAGTAATCTAGTCAAGGAGTAGCTATTGTCGAAAAGCCTTTTACAAATTGGCGGTAATAACCAGCTAGTCCTAGAAAACTACGGACTTCAGATACATTCCTCGGAGGTTTCCAATCTAGAATAGCAGAAATCTTACTCGGATCCACTCGGATTCCAGAAGCTGACACAATATGCCCTAGAAAACTAACCTCGTGTAACCAGAATTCACATTTGCTAAATTTCACATACAATTGCTTTTCTCTCAGAGTTTGCAACACAATTCTCAAATGTTCAGCATTCTCATTTTCATCACGTGAATAAATCAAAATGTCATCTATGAACACTACCATAAATCGATCTAGGTACAGTCTGAAAATTCTATTCATCAGATCCATAAAAACAGTAGGAGCATTGGTTAGTCCAAATGGCATAATTAAAAATTCATAATGCCCATACCTTGTTCTGAAAGCAGTCTTCGAAATATCTGAATCTTTTACTCTCAACTGGTAGTATCCCGATCTCAGATCAATCTTGGAAAATATAGTAGCCCCTTTTAACTGATCAAATAAGTCATCGATTCTGGGCAATAGATATTTATTCTTTATTGTCACCTTATTCAACTGACGGTAATCGATACACATTCTCATTGTGCCATCTTTCTTTTTCACAAACAGAACAGGAGCACCCTAAGGCGAAAAACTTGGTCTAGCGAATCCTCTATCGGCCAACTCTTGCAACTGTGACTTTAACTCTTTCAATTCTGTTGGTGCCATTCTATACGGAGCTATCGAAATAGGTGTAGTACCAGGCAACAATTCAATACCAAACTCGACTTCACGAATCAGAGGCAAACCTGGTAATTCTTCAGGGAATACATCAGGAAACTCACAGACAATAGGCACTGATTCAATTTTCTTCTCAGACACTTTCGAATCAATTACATAAGAAAAATATGCCTCACATCCCTTTTTCACATAACTCTGAGCTTTCAATACCGATATCACAGTAGGAAATCCATTAAAATCATTAGACTCAACCCGTACAATTTCATTATCCGGACATCTTAAATCAATAATCTTCCTTTTACAGTTCACAACAACGTCATGCAAAAATAACCAATCCATACCCAGAATAATATCGAACTCATCAAATGGCAAAAGCATCAAATCAGTAGGGAAACAGATATCTCGAAACATTAACGGGTAGCTCTTACATACTTTGTCAACAAGGACACTTCTACCTAAGGGGTTGATACTTTTATAGCAAACTCAGTAGACTCTACAGGCAAAGTCTTACTGAATACTAAATTCATGCAATATACAAATGTGTAGAACTAGGGTCTATTATTGCAATCACAGAAGTATCATAAAGTATAAAAGTACCAATTATCACATCAAGTGATGTAGCTTCCTCGCGAGCTAGAATAGCATATGCTCTGGCAGGCGCTCTAGCTTCAGACTTGGCAACATTGTCTCTCGTAGTTCTCTGACTACTACTAACATTTCTTACATTCTTTGAAGGTCTACATCTCACAGGTGCATTATCAGATCTTAGATTCTGAATAGTCTCTGGCTCGACAGACTCAGGGCAATCACGGATAAAATGATCAAGTGACCCACATCTGAAGCAAGCTCTGTCATTTAATCTACAGCTTCCCGGATGCCTTTTTCCACAATGTTTGCATTCAGGTCTCTCAGTCCGGACTACCAACGCTGGCCACTGAAGTTGCTGAGGTTTTGGAACTCATTTGCAATCTAGCTCGATTTCTGTTTGAATGTCCCAGATTATCTCTGGAACGACTTTGATCATCTCTGAATCTCTTCGGAGTAGACTGAAATGATTTACTCTGAAATATCTTTCTCATATCTTGAGCTTCAGACTCAGCTTTTCTTTTATCTTTCCCGAGTGCCTCAGCTTTGCACGCTCGATTTACGAGTACAACGAACTCTTTTATTTCTAAGATACCAACTAACAAGCGAATATCTTCATTAAGACCATCTTCGAATCTCTTGCATATTATTTCTTCAGATGATACACATTCCTGAGCATACTGACTCAGTCTCACGAACTCTTGTTCATATTCCGAAACAGTCATTCGGTCCTGCTTTAGTTCCAGAAATTCTTTTCGTTTCTGATCGACGAATCTTTCACTGATATATTTCTTCCGAAACTCGCTCTAAAAGAAGTCCCATGTAACTCGTTCTTTCGAAACAACAGAAATCAAAGTTTTCCACCATTGATAAGCTACATCTCGAAGTAATGATACCACACACTTTATACATTCTTCTGGAGTCAAAGACATCTCATCAAATACTCGAATCGTGTTTTCTAACCAGAACTCAGCTTTTTCAGCATCCTCATTATTAGTAGCTCAAAACTCTTCAGCCCCATACTTATGGATCTTGTCAATCAGAGGCTTATTCCACGAATTTAGATTTGCAGTCAAAGGTAAATCAGATGTCTGAGGGGGATTAATCGGGGGCGGGGGTTGTGAAACAGTCGGGTTATTTCTTACGAATTGAGTGAATCACTCACTCATCATCTGGAAGAAAGCTTGTTTAGCTTCTCCCTCATGACCGCTCGTAGCCGGTCTCGAATTTGAGGGTACTGTCCCTTGCGCGGGAGCAGGCACATTACTTTCTATGTCGTCAGCTACGGCTCTTTCGGGATCCATTACTATACGGAAATCACATTTTTACACGTCAGGATTCATCACTCTATCAAATTTTAGACATATGGCATGTATAGCTAGACTCTGACACTCTACGTTAGTTCGAGAATCGACTAAACCATAGGTCTGATACCAACCAAATGTAACACCCCTATCCCGTGTCCGTCGTCGGATTAGGGTTAGAAGCGTTACCAGACAGATCAGAAAGCATTTACAGAAATTCATACATTCATTCTTCATTCTCGAACATAATGTCCCTTAATACGGTCAACATGACCTTAAATATGCTCATAAACCAAGTCGGAACTAAATCGAAACACATACAAAATTTCATGGAAAATCAAAACTTTTCTAAGTTTCAGGGCTTACACCCCCGTATGGGCAGGCCGTGTGCCTCCCACGGCTATTAGAGACACCCATGTGTCCTTCCCGTGGTCTATTCTAACTATACTTCCACGAACACCAAGCACGCCCGTGTACCCTGGCCGTGGACTATACTTACTTGGGCCCCACGGTCACTAGGCACGCCTGTGTGCCACAACCGTGTTCTCATATGCTAGCTACAGACTTTACCCCACGGTCACTAGGCACACCCGTGCGCCCCAACCGTGTGACATTATAGGCCATTTTCAAGGCCAAAATGCCACCCACTTGGGTCATATCTACAAGCAACATATACCATCACATTTCATACACACATGTCAACCAAGAACATACCAAAAATAACCATTCAAACCATGCATTCAATACCAATTCCAACAATGACAAATTTCAAGACCAAAACTCATCTCATCACAAACATAATTCATTAATTTTCTTACTCAAAACTTGACCATTTCATGTGCTTCAACCATACTAAGATATGCATCATATATCACAACCATTTAAGCAAATTCTCAACTCATAACTAGCCAAATCACATGGCTATGTTCATATAACAAACTTATACCAAATACTAGTCTATACATGCCATATCTAGCTTTATACATTTCCAAAGTGTACCAAAATGAGTTTATTAGTGTGATGACGATCCTTGATGGTCCCGAGCCTTTAGTAGCTTTGATGACCTATAAAACAGAGAAAACACACACACGGACTAAGCTTTCCAAAAGCTTAGTAAGTCATAATACAAATAAACTTAGCATAAAAGGCATATATGCATAACGTACAACGGTACATAACATTTACTAAGCAAACTATCACATATATGCTTTGGTCCATATACTTGGCCATATTTGCCACATTCATCAAATTAGTAGTCGTATATATACAAAGCTCTTTCATGCTTACTTTCACATATCATATTGTTATCCCAATATACATACTCATCATAGTAAGATCATGTAGATACTTACCTTATATAACGCTTGGTGTGTAAATCAATGTACCTAAAACTGATTCTCTATTTACATAGCCATTCAGATTACAGACTTGCTCGTTGAACTGTAAGGAATCTAGTAGGATACTCAAGAAGCTCGGAATAGTCGTACAATGCCAATGTCCCAGACGAGGTCTTACATGCACTCGGATATCGATGCCATTGTCTCGGACAGGGTCTTACACGAATCAATACGATGCTGATGTCCCAGACATGGTCTTACACGTAAAGCTCAGATCGATACCAACGTCCTATACATGGTCTTACATGTAAAACTCATATCGATGCCAACGTCCTAGACGTGGTCTTACACGTAAAACTTATATCGATGTTAACGTCCCAGACATGGTCTTACACGAAATCTCAAATCAACGCCAACATCCCAGACGTGGTCTTACATGATAAAATAGAACAGATGCCTATGTCATGACATAGTTAATCCTATCTATTCCTAGGTTCGTACGAGACTTTTCGGACATTATCGCTATATCGACCTTATCTCGTAATTCATATGCACAACCTCTCATAAACATTCATTATCATTATTAGTCATATGAGCATTTACAATTTCATACAAGTACATTTATTTGCATAATGACTTACCTCAGATTCGATCTATCGGAATGGAAACGGCTACTCGGTTACTTTTGTTTTCCTACGATCTAAGTCTATTTTCCTCGGTTCTTGATCTTAATTAAGCCAAATAGGTGCCGAATTTCACAAAGCTCAAACCCTTATTTTTCTTTCAAATTTTCGGTGGATGAACACTAAATTAAAAGCTTATTTTGAGCTTTGTTTCATTATAAACATATTATTAATCAATTTACCTATTTAGCCCTTTTAATAAACATTTTATAACATATCATTAAGGCCATCAATGTCTTTTAACCACCCACTATCTAAGTATTGGCATAATTGCCATGTAAGGCTTCAACCTTTATAAAGCCACAACACATAGGCACTTCAACAAATAGCAAGCAACTTTCACATTTAATGCAATTCAATCCTTTTGTCAAATTAAACACACAGACAGATGAATTAACATACGGAACTTTACCACATGCTTAAATACATATCATAGACACAGAAAATAATATAAAAATATTATACAGACTTGGATTTGTGGTCTCGAAACCACTATTTCAACTAGGGTATAAATCGAAATGTTGCAGCAGTATTGTTCGTAAAGAAGAAAGATGGAGGATGAGACTTGTATCTATAACAGCCCGTTTTAGTCAAATTGGATAGTGGTTTCGAGACCAGAAATTTGAAGTTGAAATAATTATTTTATTATTATTTTAATGTCTACAACATGATAATATGTTTATGTGAAACTTTTGTTCAGAAATTTTATTGTTTGATTAGTCAATTTGATAAAAAGGACTAAATCGCGTAAAGTGTAAAAGTGGAGTTCTATTAGCTAAAAGCATCTAATAGCTATGGAATCTTAAATTAGAGGTCCTTATGTTGTATTTAGACCATTTGAAACATGAGTGGACATTTATGGACATAAAATGGATGTTTTAATGGTTAAAAACAAAGGTTAAGTAAGTAATTTAGTAAATAAACTAATTAAAACAAAAGAAATATATATATATATATATATATATATCATCTTTCTTAATGGATGATACCATCGAATTTTTGAAGGAGAAAACCTCCATGAAAGCTTAAGTATTCGGTCTTCACTCCTAGCCTTGCATATTAAGAAAAGCGAAATACGGACTTAGATCGGGGAAAGAACAAGATTTTGGATTTCTCGACTCGTTTTGCCATTTCTGCATCTAAGGTAATTTCGTATGTAATAAGCATTGTTATAATTATGTTTTTAATGCTTTGATATTGTATGAGTTGTGAATATGACTCTACGGACACGTTAGATGAAGATTCGGCTAGTGTGAAATCTCGGTTGAACCTTAGGAAAAGATTATGTAACACCCCTTACCCGTTATCAATGCCGAAACAGGGTATGAGGCATTACCAGACATACAACACAAACATTCACACAATTTCGAGTCATAAATTTGCGTCCAAATTAAAGCCAATCATATTCAATCATAAAGTCTCTAATACAAGCCTGCGAGGCCCAACACATGCATTGGAAGTGGTTTGGGACTAAACCGAGAACTCAGGAAATTTTTACAAAACTTAGAAAATTTTTGCTAGAAGCAGGGCTCACACGCCCGTGTGGTCTAAGGGACACGCCCGTGCTTCGGACCGTGTTCAAATTAGGGTGCTCTCTGACTTGTGCAACACAGCTGAGACACACGCCTGTGTCTCTACCTGTGTGCTCAATTATGGACATTCTGTTTCTCAAAATTAAGGTGCAGGGGACACACGCTTGAAACACATGCCCATGGGGCAGATCGTGTGTCACACATGGCCTAGACACACGCCCGTATGGACAAAAATAAGGCTATTTACCAAGCCATTTGAAACCCTTATTCACACATACACTTACACCAATTCAAGGCACAAAACAAAACATACTTTGGCAACCAAAACATCCACAATTATGACCAATACATGCCAACACAATATCAACATCTATCACACTCACAACATTTATTAAGCCACGATTGACTACTTTCAAGATACTTAATTGTACACCACTTTATCATCTAATCATTAGATCATATTGCCAAATATTACACATTCATGTCAAAAATCACCTTTCCTTCATTCACCAATCATACCATGTAACAGCCCAATTATGACCCTAGTCAAAATAGTGGTTTCGGGACCACAAATACGAGTTAGAAAAATATTTTAATATTATCTTCTGTGTCTACTGTATGTGATTAAGCATGTGTTAAAGTTCCATGAATTAATTTGTCCGTTTGTATGCTTAATTTGAGAAAAGGACTAAATCGCCTAAAAGGTAAAAGTGTCATGCTATTTGTTAATGTGTTAATTTGACATGGCTTTATAAATATGAGGTCCTTATAATGCAATTGGAACATTCAAATTATGGATGGACATTAATGCCATATGTTAGTGGAAATTTAATGTTTATAATAAAGGTTAATTTAGTAATTTGGAAATTATATGTTATTAAATAAAACACAAAATGAAAATCATGCATGTTCACCCTATCTTAGTGCCGAAAATATAAAATAAATAAAAGAAGAAGAGCTTTGAACATCCGGCCATGAATGTTCTTTGATTCAAGGTATGTTTTGCTTCGATTTTTGATAATTTCTACGTTTTTGTAATCGTTGCTTCGTGTTCTTCAAAACCCATGTCTTAATTTTGTGAATTGATGAATATTTTGAAAAGTTCCATTGATGAATTCATGAGCTTTGTGATGTTTGATGATGAATTATGAAAGATATGTGATAGATTAACATAGTTTGTCTTTGGGTTTTAGGTGATTTTGAGTAATTTGGACTTAATTGAGAAAATAATATTTTGAAGGACTAAAATGTGAAATAAATGAAATGTATGGACTTGTATGAAGCTTTTGAAAATTCGGCTAGGCATGGTAACATGAAATTTTAAGTATTTTGTGATTTTATGAAATAGGGACTAAAATGTCAAAATGTGAAAATATGAGGGCTAATTTGTAAATTGCCCTCAATGTGTGTTCTTGGATTGAATTGAATGAATTATTGAATAAAAGAGTTAAATTTGAATTTATTTAGATCAAGAACCGAAGAAAACGAATTTAGATCGCGGAAAATGGAAAGTAATTAAGTTGCCGAGTCCGTTAGCTTATCCGAGTTTGAGGTAAGTCTATACACAAATAAATGTGTTTGAATTGAATTATTATTGCTTATATGTTAATGAAATGTGATGAATGGCTATTGGAGCTGATTATGTGAAATCTGAGAAAATTTCGATAATGTGATGACGTCCAAAAAGCCCCGTACGAACCTAGGAATAGATAGGCTTACATCTGTCATGACATAGGTTTCTGATATGTGATGTCATGTAAGACCACGTCTAGGACGTTGGCATTGATTCGAGATTTTGTATAAGACCACGTCTGGGACGATGGCATCGATATGAGATTTACATGTAAGACCATGTCTGGGACATTGGCATCGTAGTTGATTCGTGTAAGACCTTGTCTGGGATAGTTGCATCGATATTTGGTTACATGTAAGACCGTGTCTGGGATGTTGGGATTGTATGACTATTCCGAGTATTCTGAGTATCCTATTTGATTTCGAATTGTTTAACGGGCAAGTCCGAGAAAATGAAAAGCTATGTGAAATGTATAACCGAATCAGGTACATTTGATATGTACACTAAGTAAGTGTATGAAAGGTAAGTATATGTATGAACATACCTAGATGAGATATGTGTATAAAATGTGATATGTGAATGAATGAACTATGATCTAATGAAGTACATGGTGATATATATGTTGGTAAGCAAATGGCTAAATAAATGAGCCAAGAAGAACTATGGCAATGCAAGTGAGTTATTAGTAATCACATATTTGATATGAATAATGAATGCGTATATGTTAAGTATATTTGTATATGGCTTACTAAGCTTTTGAAAGCTTACTTTGTGTGTGTTTGCTTTGTTTTATAGATCGTCGAAGCGACGAAAAGCTCAGGAATCGTCGAGGATTATCATCACACTATCAATCTCAACTTTGGTACTTTTGAATGAGTATATAGTTAAATATGGCATGTATAGGCTACTTATTTTGGAATATGTTTGAGATATGTACATAGCCATGTGATATGGCTAGATAAATGGTTGTGTTATGAATGAGTAGTCATGTTATTTGATGCCTTATTTGGTAAGGTTTGATGACTAGTAAAATGATCATAATAATGGTAAGCTTGTTGATGCAAAGTAAGCGTATGTTTGATGAATGATAGTTATAATGAAATGGTATGTTTGTGATGAATTATACTTTGAGATGATTGTGAATATATATTGAGTTAATTGTTGCATAAGATGGTGTGCTTAAAATGCTTTTGAATACTTAGAAAAGTTGGTTATTTTGGTATGAATTGAATTGGTATGGTGCTTGTAGGGATAGCCCAAAGTGTGGGTGGCATTTTGGCCTTGAAAATGGCCTATAATTTCCCACACGGTTGAGCACAAGGGCGTGTGGCTCGACCGTGTTCCTCGTGGTTGTATTTCAAAACAAGTCAGACTCGACCACGGGCGAGACACACGGGCGTGTGACTGGACGTGTGGTGCAAGTCAGTAGCAACCATGGGTGACGGCCTTGTCCACGGCTGTGTGGACAAGTCAATATGTATGCCCTATTTTGACACGGCTTAGACACACAGGCTTTTTTGAGTTTGTGGGAGGCACACGGGCTGCCCACACGGGCGTGTGACCTCTGTAACTTAGGAAAATTTTTAAATTTCTGAGAATTTCTGTATGTATTTGATTTAGTTCCGTCCCTATTCTAAAGCATGTTTTAGGTCTTGTAGACCTATTTAAGGGACACTTTGATTTGTTTTGTTGAATTATGCTATGACATGTATGTAAAAGATTCCGATTTGTCTGGTAACGCCTTTAACCCTAGACTGGCGATGGTTACGGGTTAGGGGTGTTACATTTGGTTGGTATTAGAGCTACGATTTAGTAGATTCTCAGACTAACATAGCGTATGAGAGTCTAGCTATATATGCCATATATATGAAATGTGATAGTGTGATGAATCCTGATGAGTAAAATGTATTTTTCGTATAGTAATGGATCCTGAAAGAGCCGTACCTGACGATGTTGAAAGTAATAGCCTGCTCCCGCTCAATGGACAACGCCTTCTGATTCTAGACCAGCTATTAGCAGTCATGAGGGAGAGGCTAAACAGGCCTTCTTCCAAATGATGAAGTGGTTCACTCAATATGTTAGAACGAATCCGGCTGTTCCACAACCTCCACCCCCGCCTAATCCTCCTCAGACTTCTGTTATACCTCCGGTTATGAATTTGAATCTTTTAAATAAACCTCTAGTCGACAAAATCCGTAAATATGGGGCTGAAGAGTTCAAGGCCACTAGTAATGATGATACCGAGAAAGCTGAGTTTTGGCTCGAGAATACAATCTGAGTATTTGATGAAATGTCACTAACTTCTGAAGAATGCATAAAATGTGTTGTTTCTTTGCTACGAGACGCAGCTTATCAATGGTGGAAGACTTTGATTTTCGTTGTTCCAAAGGAACGGGTTACATGGGATTTCTTTCAGTCTGAGTTCCAAAAGAAATATATCAGTAAGAGATTTATTGATTAGAAATGAAAAGAATATTTGGAACTGAAACAGGGTCGCATGTTTGTCACCAAGTATGAATGAGAGTTCGTGAGACTAAGTCAATATGCTTGAGAATGTGTATCAACCGAGACAATAATGTGCGAAAGATTTGAAGATAGCTTAAATAAAGATATCCATTTGCTAGTTGGGATTCTGGAAATAAAAGAGTTTATGGTGCTTGTTGATCGAGCGTGCAGAGCTGAAACACTTGGAAAAGATAAAAGAAAAGCTTAGTCTGAAGTTAGAGATGCGAGAAAGAGATTTCTGAGTAAATCATTTCAGTCTGCTTCAAAGAAATTCAGAGACGAGCTTAGCCGTTCAAAGGTTAATGTGGGACATTTGAATAGAGATCGAGCTAGATCACAGTTGGATTCCAAAGCTCCAGCAACTTTGATGGCTAGTGTTGGAAATGTTCGATCTGAAAGACTTGAATGTAAACATTGTGGTAAAAGACATCCGAGAAGTTGTAGGTTGAATGATTGAGCCTGTTTTAGATGTGGATCGTTTGACCATTTCATCCGAGACTATCCAGAGTCTGCTGAGCAAGAGATTGTTCAGAATCTGAGATCAGATAATGTTTTAGCTAGAGGTAGACCTTCTCGAAATACAAGGAATGTTAGTGGTAGCCAGAGAACTACGAAAGACACTGTTGCAAGATCTGAAGCTAGAGCACCTGCCAGAGCGTATGCTATCCGAGCTCGTGAGGAAGCTTCATCTCCAGATGTTAGTACGGGTACATTTACTCTTTATGATACTTCTGTGATTGCATTGATAGACCCAGGTTCTATTCATTCGTATATATGCATGAACTTAGTATCCAGTAAGACTTTGTCTGTAGAGTCTACTGAACTTGTTATTAGAGTATCGAACCCCTTAGGTAAATGTGTTTTGATTGATAGAGTATGCAAGAACTGTCCGTTGATGTTTCGAGATGTTTGTTTTCTGGCTGATCTGATGCTATTACCATTTGATGAGTTTGATATAATTCTAGGTATGGATTGGTTGACGTTGCGTGATGCTGTTGTGAATTGCAAAAGAAAGACAATTGATTTGAGATGCCAGAATGATGAAATAGTTCGGATTGAGTCTAATGATTTGAATGGGTTACTAGTTGTGATATCAGTGTTGAAAGCTCAGAATTATATGAAAAAGGGTTATGAAGCTTATTTTGCTTATGTGATTGACTCGAAAGTAACTGAAAAGAAAGTTGAATTAGTGCCAGTTGTTTGTGAATTCCCTAATGTATTTCTTGAAGAATTACCGGGATTACCTCCGATATGTGAAGTTGAATTTGGTATTGATTTGTTACCGAGAACAACTCCTATTTCGATAGCTCCATACAGAATGGCACCAACGGAATTGAAAGAGTTGAAGTCACAGTTGCAAGAGTTGACAGATAAAGGATTTACAAGATCGAGTTTCACAACTTGGGGTGCTCCTATTCTGTTTGTGAAAAAGAAGGATGGCACGATGAGAATGTGCATTGATTACCGACAATTGAACAAAGTAACTATAAAGAACAAGTATCCTTTACCTAGAATTGATGATTTGTTTGATCAACTAAAAGGAGTCACCGTGTTTTCAAAGATAGATCTGAGATCGAGATATTATCAGTTGCGAGTAAAAGATTCAGATATTCTAAAAACTGCTTTCAGAACAAGGTACGTGAATTACGAGTTTTTAGTTATGCCTTTTGAACTAACAAATGCTCCTGCTATTTTTATGGATCTGATGAACAGAATTTTCAGACCGTATTTAGATCGATTTGTTGTTGTTTTCATTGATGACATTTTGATTTATTCGCGTGATGAAACTGAACATGCTGAACATCTGAAAATAGTGTTGCAAACTCTACTAGAAAAGCAATTTTATGCAAAATTTAGTAAATGTGAATTTTGGTTGCGTGAAGTCAGTTTTTTGGGACATATTATGTCAGCATCTGGTATACAGGTTGATCCGAGCAAGATTTCTGCTATTCTACAATGAAAACCTCCAAAAAATATGTCTGAACTCCATAGTTTTCTGGACTCGCTGGTTATTATCGACAGTTTGTAAAAGGCTTTTCGATGATTGCTACTCCGTTGACTAGATTACTTCAAGAAGATGTGAGATTTGAATGGTCCGATAAATGTCAGAAAATCTTTGATCAATTGAAAGCCCTTTTGACTGAAGCTCCAATTTTGGTACAGCCAGAATCGGGTAAAGAGTTTGTAATTTAAAGTGATGCTTCGTTGAATGGTTTGGGATATGTTTTAATGTAGGAAGGCAAAGTTATAGCCTATGCCTCGAGACAATTGAAGCCGCATGAAAAGAATTATTCGACACATGATCTTGAGCTAGCTGCGATTGTGTTCGCATTAAAGATAAATGCCACGTGTTTTTAGATCATAAAAGTTGGAAGTACCTGATGTCTCAAAAAGACTTGAATCTACAACAAAGAAGATGGTTAGCGCTGTTGAAAGATTACGAGCTTGTGATAGACTATCATCCGGGTAAGGCAAATGTTGTTGCTGATGCACTGAGTCAGAAATCACAGTTTGCGTTGTGTGCTATGAATGCTTATTTGGACCTGTCTGATGATGGTTCAGTTTTGACGGAATTAAAAGCAAAACCATTGTTCTTACAACAAATATGTGATGCTTAGAAAGTTGATAATGAAATGATAGCAAAACGAGCTCAGTGTGATTCGAACTCTAACTCTGAATTTCGAATTGATGTTGATGGTTGTTTGAGATTTCGAGATCAAATTTGTGTTCCGAGAAATCTGGAGTTAATACAGTTATTTTTAATGAAGCTCATAATAGTCGTCTATCTGTTCATCCGGGAAGTACAAAGATGTACCATGACTTGAAGCAACACTATTAGTGGTTTGATATAAAAAGAGATATCTCTGATTTTGTGTCGAAATGTTTAGCCTGTCAACAAGTTAAAGCTGAACATCAGGTTCCATCTGGTTTGTTACAACCGATTCTGATTCCTGAGTGGAAATGGGATAGAATGGCGGTGAACTTTGTTTCTGGATTGCCATTGACTCCGAGAAAGAAAGATGCAATTTGGGTTGTAGTTGATCGATTGACGAAATCTACCCATTTTATTCTGGTACGATCTGATTACTCACTTGATAAGTTAGCTAAACTTTACATTTCAGATATTGTGAGATTGCACGGAGTGCCATTGTCTATTGTGTCTGATAGAGATTCGAGATTTACATCACGGTTTTGAAAGAAATTGCAAGAAGCTTTAGGTACGAAATTGCATTTCAGTACAGCTTTTCACTCGCAGGCTGATGGTCAGTCCTATTGGATCATTCAGGTACTCGAGGATATGTTGAGATGTTGCATTCTTGAATTTAATGGTTTGTGGGAAATATATTTTCCATTGATTGAATTTGCGTATAATAATAGTTTTCAGTCGAGCATCAAAATGGCACCCTATGAATCTTTGTATGGACGTAAGTGTTGAACACCTTTGTATTGGACTGAGCTCAGTGAAAATAAGATACACGGGGTCGATTTGATAACAGATACAGAACAAAAAGTGAAAGTGATCCGTGATAGTCTGAAAGCAGCGCCTGATCGTCAGAAATCATATGCAGATTTGAAACGGAAAGATATTGAGTTTGAGATAGATGATAAAGTGTTCTTGAAAGTATCTCCGTGAAAGAAAGTACTCAGATTTGGACGTAAAGGTAAATTGAGTCTGAAGTTCATCAGGCAATATGAGATTATTGAGCGCATTGGACCTGTTGCATACAGATTATTGTTGCCACCTGATCTAGAAAAGATTCATAATGCATTTCACGTGTCAATGCTTCGTTGGTACAGATCCGATCTATCACATGTGATTACTCCGTCTGAGATTGAAATCCGATCTGATATGACTTACGAAGAAGAACCGATCCGTATTTTAGCTCGAGAAGTCAAAGAATTAAGAAATGAGAAAATCTCATTAGTGAAAGTGTTGTGGCATCGACACAGGGTTGAAGAGGCTACGTGGGAGCCTGAAGATTTAATGAGACAACAATATCTGAATCTATTTAATGGTAAGATTTTAGGGGACGAAAATCCCTAAGGGGGGAATTGTAACTGTCCGGTTATGACCCTAGTCGAAATAGTGGTTTCTGGACCACAAATCTGAGTCAGAAAAATATTTTAATATTATCTTCTGTGTCTACTGTATGTGATTAAGCATGTGTTAAATTTCTGTGAATTAATTTGTCCGTTTGTGTGCTTAATTTGAGAAAAGGACTAAATCGCCTAAAAGGTAAAAGTGACATGCTATTTGTTAATGTGTTAATTTGACATGGCTTTATAAATATAAGGTCCTTATAATGTAATTGGACCATTTGAATTATGGATGGACATTAATGCCATATGTTAGTGGAAATTTAATGTTTATAATAAAGGTTAATTTAGTAATTTGGAAATTATATGTTATTAAATAAAACACAAAGTGAAAATCACGCAAGTTCATCCTATCTTAGTGCCGAAAATACAAAAGAAATAAAGAAAAAGAGCTTTGAACATTCGACCACGGATTTTCTTTGATTCAAGGTATCTTTTGCTTCGGTTTTTAATAATTTCTACATTTTTGTAATCGTTGCTTCGTGTTCTTCAAAATCCATGTCTTGATTTTGTGAATTGATGAATATTTTGAAAAGTGGCATTGATGAATTCATGAGCTTTGTGATGTTTGATGATGAATTATGAAAGATATGTGATAGATTAACATAGTTTGTCTTTGGGTTTTAGGTGATTTTGAGTAATTTGGACTTAATTGAGAAAATAATATTTTGAAGGACTAAAATGTGAAATAAATGAAATGTATGGACTTGTATGAAGCTTGTGAAAATTCGGCTAGGCATGGTAACATGAAATTTTGAGTATTTTGTGATTTTATGAAATAGGGACTAAAATGTCAAAATGTGAAAATGTGAAGGCTAATTTGTAAATTGCCCTAAATGTGTGTTCTTGGATTGAATTGAATGAATTGTTGAATAAAAGAGTTAAATTTGAATATGTTTAGATCAAGAACCGAAGAAAACAGATTTAGATCGCAAAAAATCAAAAGTAATTAAGTAGCCGAGTCCGTTCGCTTATCCGAGTTTGAGATAAGTCTATATACAAATAAATGTGTTTGAATTGAATTATTATTGCTTATATGTTAATGAAATGTGATGAATGGCTATTAGAGTTGATTATGTGAAATCTGAGAAAATTCCGATAATGTGATGACGTCCGAAAAGCCCCGTACGAACCTAGGAATAGATAGGATTACATATGTCATGACATAGGTTTTTGATATGTGATATCATGTAAGACCACGTCTGGGACGATGGCGTCGATATGAAATTTACGTGTAAGACCATGTCTGGGACATTGGCATCATATTTGATTCATGTAAGACCCTGTTTGGGACAGTGGCATCGATATTTGGTTACATGTAAGACCGCGTCTGGGACATTGGCATTTTAAGACTATTCCTAGTATTCCGAGTATCTTATTTGATTCCGAATGGTTCAACGGGAAAGTTCGAGAAAATGAAAGGCTATGTGAAATGTATAAACGAATCAGGTACGTTTGATATGTACACTATGTAAGTGTATGAAAGGTAAGTATATATATGAACTTACCTAGACGAGATATGTGTATAGATTTGATGAAGTAAAATGTGATATGTGAATGAATGACCTATGATCTAATGAAGTACATGGTGATATATATGTTGGTAAGCAAATGGCTAAATAAATGAGCCAAGAAGAACTATGACTATGCAAATGAGTTATTAGTAATCTCATATTTGATATGAATAATGAATGCTTATATGTTAAGTTTATTTGTATATGGCTTACTAAGCTTTTGAAAGCTTACTTTGTGTGTGTTTGCTTTGTTTTATAGATTGTCGAAGCGACGAAAGGCTCGGGAATTGTCGAGGATCATCATCATACTATCAATCTCTACTTTGGTACTTTTGAATGTGTATATAATTAAATATGGCATGTATAGGCTACTTATTTTGGAATATGTTTGAGATATGTACATAGCCATGTGATATGGCTAGATAAATGGTTGTATTATGAATGAGTAGTCATGTTATATAATGCCTTATTTGGTAAGGTTTGATGACTAGTGAAATGGTCATAATAACGGTAAGTTTGTTGATGCAAAGTAAGCATATTGATAAACCGTAATAGGAACATATTTTAGGCCCATATTTAGCATGCTTTTGGATGATTTAAGCTTTGAATTGTGTAATTTGGTGCTCTTAATCCTTTGTTTTCATGTTTTATACTCAGAAGAGCACCGGATGATGAAAAGAATGGAAAACGGGCTCAGAACAGAGTAAATGGGCCATATCACGAAATCCACACGGCCTGGGCCCAAGATCACACGGCCGTGCCTCATTCAACAGTCTCGAACACGGCCTGGCCACGATTCACACAGGCTTGTGCCACGGGCGTGTGCCACGGGTGTGTCCCTGTCGTGACAAAGAGAAGTTTCACTCGGATTAGGATACTTAGGGGCAAAGAAACACATTCTGAAGCCTATATAAACACCCTATGTATGACCTAAAAGGGGGGAACCCAAGACTTTAGTCGGGGGCGTCCAGCTATGCCAAAGAGGGTAGATTTGTGGGAATTTACACGAAGATAGCCAATTGATTCATCTCAAGAAGCCGGAATCGTACTTAAGACGGAGGATCTCTCCTTCAATTCTTTAGGGGGTTTTAGCGATTTCTTATGTTTTGTTTTATCTTTTCTTCTGGGATGTTCTCTTCTATTGTTATGAACTAAACCCTCAGATACCTGAGGGGGATGAAACCTAAGATGAATCTTGTTATCGTTTGTTGAACTATATGATAAATATTTGACTTGTTCTTAATTATGTGTTCTTAATTCTTGTGTTGATATTTCCGGGATATTAATTCAAGTATGATGTGCTTAGGTGGAGGAGCAAAAGTCCCTGCCTAAGAGTAGATCTAGCATAATTAAGCGGAGTTGATCACGCGCCTAGAGTTAGGGTGACAATATTTTGCCGGATTAGGGTGAAACCTAATATGGGAGTCCATAGATCGAGTTAATTCAATTCTAGGGGTTTTTCAATTAATCAACCTAGGGTTAGACATTAGTCGCCTCGAGAGAGGGATTAATATAATTAGGGAATCTTACGGATCAAGTCAAGTGAATAAATCGTCTGGTTCAGAGTTAGATAACAAGTGAAGTCTAGATGGATTCTTCCTCGGGTATTGTTTTAATCAATTAGTTTTTCCTCAAAGTTATTTTCCCAATTTCATTCTTCTTTATCTTAGAGTCTTTAGTTTAGTAGTTAGTTAATTTTAGATTAGATAAAAATTCATTCAATCATTAGGCTAAATAATAAAAAGAAAGTTAGTATTAGTACTTTTGGTTCCTTTGGGTTCGACAATCCGATCTTGCTTTAACTATACTACTGTTCGATAGGTGCGCTTGCCTCAAATCGTTGTCATAGTTAGTTTCTAGGTTTGATCATTCTTTATATAAATTTTAAGACTTTGACATTGCATAAAACAACGATCACATATGTTTGATGAATGATAGTTATAACGAAATGGTATGTTTGTGATGAATTATACTTTGAGATGATTGTGAATATATATTGAGTTAATTATTGCATAATATGGTCTGCTTAAAATGCTTTTGAATACTTGGAAAAGTTAGTTATTTAGGCATGAATTGAATTGGTATGATGCTTGTAGGGATAGCCCAAAGTGTGGGTGGAATTTTGGCCTTGAAAATGGCCTATAATTGCCCACACGGTTGAGCACACGGGCGTGTGGCTCGACCGTGTTCATTGTGGTTGTATTTCAAAACAAGTCAGACTCGACCACGTGCTAGACACACGGGCGTGTGACTGGCCGTGTGGTGGAAGTTAGTAGCGACCACGGGTGAGGCACACGTGTGTGTCCACGGCCGTGTGGACAAGTCAGTATGCATACCCTATTTTGAGATGGCTTAGAAACACGGGCGTGTCTGAGGCCGTGGGAGGCACACGGCCTGCCCACACGAGCATGTGACCTCTGTAACTTAGGAAAATTTTTAAATTTCTGAGAATTTCCTTATGTGTTCGATTCAGTCCCGACCCTATTCTAAAGCATGTTTAAGGTCTTGTAGACCTATTTAAAGGACACTTTGATTTGTTTTGTTGAATTATGCTATGACATGTCTGTAAAAGATTTCGATTTGTCCGGTAACGCCTTTAACCCTAGACCGGCAATGGTTACAGGTTAGGGGTGTTACATACCATGACCATATCACCAAAGACATTGGCACATATATAAATATACTTAGGCTTACAACCATGTTAGCCCAAAAATAAGCCAATTTACATGGCCAAATATCAAAAGAAGCCCTTGACAATCACAATTGGCTACAATCACAAAGACACATATAACAAAATGACTAAGTCCTTATACATGCCACAAACTCAAAATGTTAAGCTCATCAATACCCAAAATAATCGTTTGATAGTGTGATGCGAACTCCGACGATCTCCGATCCCGAGCTAGCTTGGTGACATTATAAGATAAGGGAAAGAAATGGGAGTAAGCTATATAGCTTAGTAAGTTCATATGCAAATAATACAAAACATTATTCATATATTTGACATATAAAAAACTTAACATATATTAACATAAATGTCATTAAAACTTCATAATTACAACTTTCTTAATCACATTCTTACCAATAGCTCATCATATGAATAACATAACATATATCAACATAAATGTCATTAAACTTCATGAGCATAACTTACTCAATCACATTCTTATCAATAGCTCATCATATACCGAATCCATTTTCCTTTGAGTTTTTCGTACATACCTGTACCATCTCATAACATATTCACATACCTTCTCATCTTTGACATACCCGTTGAACCACTCAGTCTACTATCGGATACACGGAAAACTTTGCACATAAGTGCCACATATGTAGCTAAAGCTACTACCAATCTCATAACATACATAGGCTCGCTCTCGAGCTATCCACGGGCCTGCTCACACAAGCTATCAGTTGAGACGTAGCTACGCAGTGCTGCTTACACAAGTTGTTAAGTATCTGCAACATATGTCGGTATACCCAGCCATCGGTAGAACGTACATGACCAGCATTCGGGTCACATAATCACATAATCACATGGGTTCCTAGTGACATGTCACTTGTATCCTATCTATTCCTAAGGTTCAACTGGGATTTTCTCGCTTGTCAAAACTTCGTTAATTACATCCATAGAGTCAATCATACAATTCATACAATATCAAAACATTATAAATATAATTGTAACATTGCATTATTTACATACAAACTTACCTCGATACAAAACTAGCGGAAATGGACTTAATCGTCAAACACTTTAGTTTTTCCCCGATCTAGAACTGAACTTCTTTTGTTCTTGATCTATAATACAAAATTCATCTCATTTAATCATCACATTATTCATTTCAGCCCAAAAGTCACATTATGGCAAAATTACATTTTTACCCCTAAACTTTTGACATTTTACACTTCTGTACCTAGGCTCGTAAAATGAAATATATTTAATTTCTTCAAAACCCAAGCCTAGCCAAACCATTTTCATACTCATAAAAGCCCACATTTTCCATTTATTCACAATTTTCTACTCATTTTATAGACTTTTACAAATAAGTCCTTTATGACATTTTTACCAAAAATCACTTAGCAAAAGTCATTTAACAAACAACAAACATGCATTTTCTACCATCACACATCAAAATACACACATATTCAACATGGGTAAAATTTTAAACTTCACCTTTCTTTCAAATTAGTCCTTGAAATAGCTAAATCAAGCTACAATGATCTCAAAAATACAAAAATCGTTAAAAATGGGATAAGGACGGACTTACAATCAAGCTTGGAAGCTTGGAAAACCTTAGCTATTGTTTCCTTTGGGGCATTCAACCATGGGGGGATGAAAAAAGAAAGATGAACATCTTTTATTTGTTAAATTTTGCCTTTATTAACCAAATGACTAAAATGCCCTTAATGAAAAACTTCAAAATTTCACCTAACCATGTCCATTTTTGTCCACTCTAAAGTATAATGGTCTAATTACCATTTAAGGACCTCCAATTTGAATCTCATAGCATTAAAACACCTCTAGCTTCTAGAACATACATTTTGCATTTATTACAATTTAGTCCTAGCTAAATTGAGTGCTCAAACGTCAAAATTTCTTAACGAAAATTTCACAAAATTATTCCATAAAATTGTAAACCATAAAATAATAATAAAAATGATTTTTTCTTCGTCGAATTTGTGGTCTTGAAACCACTGTTCTGATTAGACCCAAAATCAGGTTGTTATAGATTAGGTTACGAATGACATGTCATTAGAGCTTATTGTGGTTATGTGATCCAGGTACTGGTCCTATACATCCTACCAATAGCTGAGTATAACGACATGTGTTACGGTTACTTGACAGCTTGTGTGACAGCACCGTGTAGCTACATCTTGACTGATAGATTATTTGAGCAGGCCCTTTGATAGCTCAGGAGTGAGCATATATGTGATATGAGATTGAGATAGCATTGGCAATGTATGTGGCTCTTCAGTGCGAGTTTTTCGAGTATCCGATAGTATTCCGAATGGTTCAACGGGTAAATGAAAGACGTGGTTGAGTATGGGATTGATACGAAATGGCACAGGTATGTACACAAACCGTATAAGCCTTAAATCGAGGAAATTGTGAAGTTAGCATAAAATCATGAGTTTATATGTGTTACATGTTGATATATTCAAATTGTTGAATTGTGTATTTATGATTAGTTTCAGAACAGTGGTTTTGGAATCACAAATCTGAGGTCGGAGAAAATTATTTTGATGTTATTTTATGAGTTAAAGCATGATTATATGAGTGCATGAAAATTTTGGCGCTTTAATTTTAGCGATTCCATGCTTAATTGCGAAAGAGGACTAAATTGCATAAAGTGCGAAAGTTCTACTTTACAAGCCAAATGTGTTTAAAAGCCATAGAATATTAATTGAAGGCCCTTAATGTGTAATTAGACCCTTAGATATAGGGTGGCCAGCCATAGGGGACAAACCATATCAAAATGGGTCAAAGTTGTTGAAATTAGGTGGACTAAATTGATGTTTTATAATAAAATAAAGAAAGAAAATATATCATCTTTTCTTCTCTTCTTCTCCACCAAAAATTAGTAGGAAAATAGGGGGTTTGAGAGCTCAAAAATTTCAACAAGCTTTTCTCATCGCAAGTAAGTGCTTTAATGGCCATTCTTTGTTAATTTTTGTAGTTTTGGAACCCCTAAAGCTTATGCTAGCTAAAGAGGAGACTATTTTGCAAAGAGGTAGAAATTTTAGGGTTTTGCCATGTGAACAAAGAGGTAAAAATTTTAGGGTTTTTCCATTTGAGCATTTATGTTGTTTGCTGCATTTTTGTGGAAGAAAATGAGTCTTAGTTGTTAGATAAACAACTTTTGGGAAAGGTTTTTTCATGAAAACACCTAAGAGGACCTCTTTGCAAAGGTTGTAAAATAGGTGTTAAATGTGTGAAATAATGAGTATTGAGTGTCGTTATAAGAGAAATATATGTTCACCTAGGCTCGTTAAAGGAATAAATTTGATTAGAATTGATTTACGAGCCTAGGGGTAAAATCATCATTTTGTAAAGGCCTAAGGGCAAAACAGTAATTTTGTCAAATGATTATTGAAATGTAATGATTAATGTAGTAATTAAATGAGCTAATTTACTATTATAGATCAATAAGAACGAGGAATTAACCTTGACCGAGGAAAAGGCAAGGTTTCAGACTAGATTGACAAATTGGCATATTTTGGTACCGATGTAAGTTTGTGTGTAATTAATTCAACATCACGTTATTAAGTTTTTAAATTTTGAAATTAGTGATGTTGTATATTATTCTTATGAAAATGAGTAATGATTTAGAATGAGAAAATGATGAAACTTTATGATGTTAAAGTCCCAGATTATGAGCCTTTATGTTGCTATTTATTTCATGCAAACTTACTAAGCTTTATCCTTACCCTTCTCAGTTCCGTTTTCCTTGTAGTATCACTTAGCTAACTTGGGGATTGTACAACGGTCGAGTTTGAAATCACACTATCAACTTCTCTTTGGTATATCAAAGTTAGATTTATTTTGAGTATGGCATGTATAAGACTTAGTCATTTTGTTATGTCTTATTTGTTAGCCAGAGTGTTGGCTATTAATGTTGTTCAATTCATTTTGTAAATGGTCATTGGAAATTGACCAATACTTGACAAGTACATATATTCAATGATGATGAAATTCATGAAGTGTATGCTTGTGTGGATGTTCTGATTTTCAGTTCTTGGAAGTGCCTTATGGTCATGACTTATGTTGAATTGTTTTGGTATAAGTGTGGTTGCTTCGTACGGTGGCAAATGGCTTGGTAGATAGCCTTACAATTGTCCACACGGGTAGACACACGGGCGTGTGTGACACACGGTCAGCCCATGGGCATGTTGAAAGGCCATTATTCCCTATGCATGCTAGGTTGAGAATTCAGAATACCCAATTGTAAATACACGGGCTGAGACACAGCCGTGTGTCTCAACCGTGTGGGAGACACGACCTAAGACATGGGCATGTGCCCGAGCTGTGTGAAGTCTGCACTTGAAATTAGGAATTTAATTCGACACACGGCTTAAGGACACGGGCGTGTGCCTTGGCCATGTGGCCTTATTGAGGTGATGACGTCATAAACAAAATGCCAAGGTTTTCACACACGAGCGGAGACATGGGCGTGTTATGGCCGTGTGAGGGACACGGGCTATAGACACGGGCATGTGTCGGGCCGTGTGAAAACCCCTGTAATTTCAAATTGGAAAATAAATCCACATGGGTGTGGAACACGTGCATGTGATATGCCACATGGGTGTGTTCTTTCCTTCATACGGATGTGTGGCCTTATTTTGCGTGAAATTTGTCTAAGTGTTCAAAGGTTTTCAGTTTGGTTCTGAATCATTCTGGGTACAAGTTTAGGGTTTCGTAGACCTATAATAAGGACATTAAGGTCTTGAATGAAAAGTTTTAAATTTGAAATGAAATTTCATGAATCGATGATGCATGATTGAGCAAGTTAAGTACGATAATGCCTCGTACCCGGTTCAGGTGTCGAATACGGGTAAGGGGTGTTACATTTAGTGGTATCAGAGCTACAGTTTAGTCGATTCTCTGACTAACATAGCGTAAGTATGAGTCTAGCTATACATGCCATACGTATGAGTATTTACATAATGATAGTGTGACGGCTCCTGATGATTTTAATTGTGTTTTTATATAGTAAATGGATCCTGATCGAGCTGCAGCCGATGATGCTGCAAGTAATGTGCCGACTCACGCGCAAGGGACTGTGCCAATAGAAAGTAGACCCGAGACTTTGGGTTAGGGAGAAGAGGCTCGAAAAACCTTTCTCCATATCATGAGCAACTGGTACACTAAGTTTATTTGAGCAAACCCTAATGCTCAACCCCCTCCACCCCCACTTATTCCTCAGCCCACTCCTGTAGCTCCCCAAGTGGTAGAGGTAGTAAGAAGAGAAAGGCCTCCGGTCGATAAGATCCTGAAACAAGGAGCTGAGGAATTCCGAGCTAGTAAAGATGATGATATGGAGAGGGTGGAATTCTGGCTTGAGAATACCATTAGAGTATTCGACAAGTTGTCATGCACACCTGATGAGTGCATGAAGTTTGTGGTATCTCTCTTGAGAGATTCAGCCTATCAATGGTGGAACACCCTTGTGTCGGTGGTACCAAGGGAGAGAGTTAATTGGGAATTCTTCCAAGAGGAGTTCTGGAAGAAGTACATTAGTCAAAGGTTCATTGGCCAGAAAATAAATGAGTTCTTGGAGCTAAAGCAATGCTGAATGACGGTGACTGAATATGAGTGTGAGTTTGTAAGGCTTAGAAAATACGCTCGAGAGTGCGTATCTATAGAAGCCATTATGTGAAAAAGGTTCGAGGACGGGTTAAATGAGGATATCCGTTTATTTGTGGGTGTCCTAAAACTAAAAGAATTTGTGGTGCTAGTAGATAGAGCCTGTAAGGCCGAGGAACTGGTCAAAGAGAAAAGGAATGCTGAAATCGAGTCTTGCAACTCGAAGAAGAGGCAATTAGGCAAGTCATTCCAATCCTCATCCAAGAAGTCAAGAGATTTCACTACTTGATCAACCACCTCAACTGGATTTTCAAGTAGAAGTAAGGGTAGACAGTACTCGGGGTCTAAAGCTTAGATCACTTTAATTGCTAGTGTTGGTAACGCTCGACCAAGTAGACCGAAATGTTCGCAGTGTGTCAGACGTCATCCCGGGGAGTGTCGAGCAAACGAGAAAGCTTGTTTGAAGTGTGGATCCCTAGACCATTTTATCAAAGATTGCCCCAAGGTGGGTGAGAAAGAGAAACCTCAAAGTGCAATACCGGGAAGTACTGCTAGAGGAAGGCAACAAAGAAACCTGAGAAATGAAATAAGTAGTAAGAATACATCTAGAGAGCAGACTGCAAGAGTTGAGGGTAGAGCACCGGCGAGAACATATGCCATTCGTGCTCGCAAAGAGGCATCCTCCCCCGACGTGATCACGGGTACATTGTCTCTCTATGATACTCATGTTATAGCATTAATTGATCTGGGATCTACCCACTCGTATATTTACATGAAATTAGTCTCTAGCATGAACATGCCTGTAGAATATACCGAATTTGTAATAAGAGCGTCCAATCCCATAGGCAAATGTGTGTTAGTCGATAGAGTATGCGAAGGTTGCCTTTGATGATTAGGGGTCATTATTTTTTGGCAGATCTCATGTTATTGTTGTTTGATGAATTCGATGTCATCCTTGGAATGGATTGGTTAACTACTCATGATGTGATAGTAAATTGTGGAAGGAAGTTTATTGAGTTAAAGTGTGAAAGTGAGGATCTTATCCGTGTTTAATCAGATGAGCAAGACAGATTGCCAGTAGTGATATCTTCCTTGTTGACTCAAAAATATCTATGAAAGGGGTACGAAGCTTACCTTGACCTTATGATGAATGCTAGAGAGACTGAGTCAAGAATTGAATCAGCGCCCACAGTATATGAGTATCCAGATATTTTCCTAGAGGAATTTCCAGGGTTACTTCCAGCTAGAGAGATTGAATTTGAGATTGAGTTAGCTCCTGGTACTGCTCCCATTTCTATTGCTCCATACAGAATGGCTCCAACCGAGCTAAAAGAACTGAAGGCACAGTTACAAGAGTTAACAGATAAAGGCTTCACAAGACTGAGTTATTCTCTATGGGGTGCTCCCGTATTATTTGTGAAGAAGAAAGATGGTTCCATGAGGTTATGTATAGATTATCGGCAGCTTAATAAGGTAACTATGAAGAACAAGTACCTGTTGCCAAGAATCGATGATTTGTTTGATCAATTGAAGTGAGCCACTGTGTTTTCTAAGATAGACTTGTGGTCTAGATATTATCATTTGAGAGTCAAGGACTCGGATGTGCCGAAAATTGCATTTCGGACAAGGTATGGCTACTATGAAATTTTGGTCATGCCTTTCGATTTAACAAATGCCCCTGCAGTTTTCATGGATTTGATGAATCATATCTTTTGGTCATATTTGGATAAATTCGTTGTAGTCTTTATTGATGATATATTGATCTATTCTCAGGATGAGAATGAGCATGTCGAGCATTTGAGAATGGTTCTGCAAATTTTAAGAGATAAACAATTATATGCCAAGTTTAGTAAAATTGAATTTTGGCTTAAGGAAGTTGGGTTTTTGGGGTACATTGTCCAGGGAGATGGAATTAGAGTCTACCCGAGTAAGATCTCAGCAATTGTGGATTGGAAGCCACCAAGGAATGTAACCGAGGTTTGGAGTTTTCTGGGCCCAGCTGGCTACTATAGATGTTTTGTCAAGAATTGATGATTTGTTTGATCAGTTGAAGGGAGCCACTGTGTTTTCTAAGATAGACTTGAGGTCTGGATATTATCATTTGAGAGTCAAGGACTCGGATGTGTTGAAAATTGCATTTCAGACAAGGTATGGCCACTATGAAATTTTGGTCATGCCTTTCAGTTTAACCAATGCCCTTGCAGTTTTCATGGATTTGATGAATCATATCTTTTGGCCATATTTTGATAAATTTTTGTAGTCTTTATTGATGATATATTGATCTATTCTCAGGATGAGAATAAGCATATCCAGCATTTGAGAATGGTTCTGCAAATTTTGAGAGACAATTATATGCCAAGTTTAGTAAAATTGAATTTTAGCTTAAGGAAGTTGGGTTTTTGGGGCACATTGTCCCGGGAGATGGAATTAGAGTCGACCCGAGTAAGATCTCAGCAATTGTGGATTGGAAGCCACCAAGGAATTTAACCGAGGTTAGGAGTTTTCTAGGCCTAGCTGGATACTATATATGTTTTATCAAGGGATTTTCCATGATAGCCATTTCGATGATGAGGTTGCTACAAAAAGACGTAAAGTTTGAATGGACAGAAAAGTGCCAACAGAGTTTTGAGAAACTAAAGGCGTTGTTGACTGAGGCTCCAAAACCATATTTTGGAACAAAGAGCCAGTTTCAGAAAAGCTCTTACCCAATTCTCAGAATTCTTAGTTGAAAAAACAACTGAAGAAAAATCTGAAGAATTATTACTAAAATCTGTTTTATACAGAGATTGGGATGATATCCTAATCGAATATATGGATATTAAGGAGATAAACAATCTTCTTGATACATTTCAATTTTATTAATAAAGGGAGAAACACTCCTATTATTAATAAGATGTTTAGAATATGTCTATATAGCAAGTGTAGACAAATTCTACCTATTGATATATTTTCGAAAATAAATCGAGCCATTTGCAACTAGCAAGCTCTATTTTTAGAAACATTTTCGAAATATTTTCCACAATCTTTTGTTTATACAAATGATATAGGAGAAAAAACTCCTGCTATCAAATTTCGATTAAATCATGAGCCATTTGATATAACCAGTATTGAATGGGGATCTGTTAAAGAAATAACAGTCCAAAATCTTTCTTTTGATTTAATAAAAGATTTTCCAGCAATGGTAAAATCTAGATTAACAAACTATGTTAATTTAGATGATTTTGTTTACTATTTTTATATAAAAATACACAGCCTTATTGGTATTGCTGAGAAAGAAAAATTTTATCAGCCATATCAAATTTGGATTATTTACAAAATGCTTGGAGGAAGATCCCTCTTGGCGGCCCAAGAAGATCAACAGCATTTGTCAAAAACCATTGATGAGTGCTATAAGAATTTTCTCCATTATCAAATCCAAAACGGAGTTGATTTAATGGCAGAAGCCCAGTTCCTACTCCGACAAAACAGTTACGAGTTCTGGACTGACGGGAGAATGAAAATAATATTTCGATTCTTAGTATGGGTATCAACAGTTTAATAGATTTAACAAATGTATATTTTAATAGGTTATATACTAAGGTTAGTAAAGTAGAAGAAAAAATAGATAATTTGGGAGAAGTAACGAATTTAGATTTGAATAGCAAGTCTAAAGAGTTATTATCCAATGTTAATAATAAGTTAGATCAGGTATAGACACTCTTCTATTAAAGGGTCTGTTATGGATATAAAGTAATTTGGTTTAACTTTAAATCCTATAACACCTGTATGTAAATTAGATTGAATTCCTCCAATAAGTGCTTTTATTGGATTTTCAAATCTTTTATCTAATAATACTGCTAAAATAGGAACATCATGACCTCTTCTAAATAAAGCTCTTACCCAATTTCCAGCGATGCATCCCTGAATGGATTAGGTTGTGTACTCATGTAGGAGGGCAAGGTAGTAGCATATGCCTCTAGACAATTAAAGCCGCACGAGAAGAATTACCCGACCCACGATTTAGAGTTAGCTGGAATTGTATTTGCACTAAAGATTTGGAGACACCATTTGTATGGTGAAAAATGTCGGGTGTTCACTGATCATAAGAGCCTAAAGTACTTAATGACCCAAAAGGAGTTGAATCTAAGGCAGAGAAGATGGTTAGAGCTAATAAAGGATTATGAGCTAGTGAATGACTACCACCTAGGAAAGGTGAACATGGTCGCCGATGCTTTGAGTAGGAAATCTTTGTTGGCGCTGAAAGCCATGAATACATGGATGGCTTTGTCTGATGATGGTTCTATTCTAGCTGAGTTGAGGGCTAGACCATTGTTTCTCCAAGAGATTTGTGAAGCATAGAAAAGCGACAATGATTCGTAAGCTAAAAGAGTTCAATGTGAGTAAAATGTTGAGTCGAACTTTCAGATAAGTCCTGATGGATGTTTGATGTTTCGGGATAGGGTTTGTGTACCCAGAGATGATGGGCTTATTCGAAAGATTCTGCATGAAGCACATAGTGGATGTTTGTCTATTCATCCAGGCAGCATAGTCATCTCTGTCAAATAGAGATCTCTTGCAGATAATCACGTGGAATCATAAAAATACCGGAATAGCAAAATTTCAACATTTGGAGTTACACAGGATATCTGAAAATTTACAACTCATATAGAATGATATTAGTTCCGATGATATCCCAGAAATGTCCAGAAAGAACAATGTCACTCATAAATACTGAAATCCACAGTAGTAGAAGTAATATAATCTTCACGTATATTCAACAGAGCAATAACCAATAGAAACAGAATATTAGCCTCATACAGATTTTACCGTCGGCTTTCATATCCACACAATGGAATAAATTATCAAAGTAAGACATAACAATGTCGAATATAACATAAACAGATCAACGATGCTTTCACCTATTAATATGTTTAGCTAAGTTTCTAATACAATAAAACTTTCTTTCTGAAATTAAATAGTCACATATACTTCTGAGGATAAATGTACACATAGAATGTCCAAATGGAATCATAATAACTGGCTGACTATAACCATTGCATTCAACCATCTATACAATTCAAACATTAATCCACTGTCTAATTCTGTCATCAGAAATTTTTTTATTATCCCATTACTAGCAGAAATCAATTCAGAATAGCTTCCAGTTAATACTTTCTTTAGATAACATACTTGAATAAGTCATTTAATTGGAGTTAACTTCTTCTTCAACAGTGACTTTGCATAATCTGAATAGTCTTCAGAACTGTCCAGTATCTCTTTTAGTACTGTCTTCATTTGTTGATTCATTTTCCTTTCTGCCCACATTACTAATCTTTCAAACACGGATTTCTATAACTCCACACTCATGAACTTATTCATTCCAACTCTTATAATAAAATTGTAACATTTTTCTGATAAGGGGGTGAGGGAAGTAAAGCCTCAAATTTAACTCTCACATAATTACACATAATACATACTATTATAAATAGTCAGTTCATTACTAATTTCACATTCTCAAATCATTTAATAAACTTTTGCTTTTAATCACCTTTATTCTTAACACATTGTTCATATGCCAACTCAAACCACTATTTCACAATCAGAGCATTTCATATAGCAATCATAGCTCAAATATCATATCTCATATGCTCATATAATTACAACATTTATCAATAACAACATGTCATACAATTTGATTCTTACCTTTATGAGTCTCAACTGTAACATCCTGAAGATGGGCCTAGTAGGATTGGGCCCATTTAGGCGTAGTAGCGTTTAAAATTTTTGAGAACAGCATTAATGCAAGTTAGACTTATTAGGTGAGTGATTTTGGAAGGTTAGGGGGCTTCTATGAAGTCCCGGGATCAAACTTGGGCTTTAGGAAAATTTTGGTTTTAGGTGAAAAAAACCCTGGAAGTTGGCAGGTAGGCCTTAAGAATAAAATGTGGAGGAAAGTGACACAAGTGAAGTGTGTGGTGTAGTGGCAAAGTGACGCCACTTAGGGAGCAAGGGAGTGACGCCACAAGGAAGGAAGGAGGTCCAAGGTTCAAGTCTTGGCTTTTTCATTTTAGTTTCTTTTATTTGGATCTTAGAATTTGGGCCATAGTTTATATTTAGTTGCGCATGGTTTAAGGCACAAGAGGAGCTTGTGGCCAAGTGGTTAGCGGCGTGGATTATGTTGCAAAGAAGCTTGGGTTCGAATCTCATGAGAAGCAAGGGGGTATTTATTTTGCGGATTGGACGGCAAGAGTTTCAGTTGAATTTAAACTCTACTGACGAAGGGATCCCACATCGGAAAGATACAAAGAAGGAAAGTGAAGAGCTAGCTATATAAAGAGCAATCCAGGAGGAGAGTTAACATACCTTGGTGGGCGTCTGGGCAAAGGAGTGGTCGCAGCGCGGGTTAGCACCAGATTCCTATCAGGTGTGTACTTCTCTACTCTAGTTGTAGAGCGGCAAATGCCGAAGGGCCGATCACGAGAATAGAAGCCACACGAGCGTGCGAGCGCACATGTGAGGCTTCGACGCGATAGTTGAGGCCATCAGTAGTATTCTTATGGGTTGGGGCTGCTTGGGCCGCGATGGGCTGAAGTGGGCCCAATGGGCCCGTGGGCCCAATTGGAATAAATTGTATGATGATATAGTATATAGTGAACTAGACTAGGTGGAACCTATATACGTGGTTGGATTTGTGTTAGGTGGGCCACACAAGCGGGTGGGCCCGGATGGGCCGAAATCAGGTTTTAGGCCCAATAGTCCGGTAAAGACCAGAAATGATAGTTGAGTCGCTCAGGGCGACATTGGGCCTTCGGAAAGGCCATTCCTGGTACGAAATTATTGAAATACCCTTAGTGGGTAAATTACCAAAATACCCCTATAAGGTAAATTACGAAAATGCCCTTGGTAGGTAAAATTACGGTTATACCCTTAGAGGTTGATTAGCGTGATTATGTTGTTTTATATCTATCTGATTATGATGGTGATTCATGTTATACTGCATACACGAATTATTATGTCATATTGCATGGGTATGCTGAGAGGAGGGGGAAGGTATGATTTTAGACTGTCACCAGTGGTTTTGACCATACAGTGGGTTGGCCCCGCTTATTATAATATTGTGACTAAGTCTCAGTGGTTTTGACCACCAGTGGTTTGGTACCACATATCTTTATCTTTGTGACTCGTCCCAGTGGTTTGGTACCACAGTGGGTTGGCCCCACATATTGATACGGGATTGTCACCAGTGGTTTTGACCACAATATGGGTTGGCCCCACACATATTATTTGTGACTCCGGTCACCAGTGGTTTTGACCACACATATATTATTTGTGACCTTGGTCACCAGTGGTTTTGACCACCAGTGGTTTTGACCACACGAGGTAGACACAGGAGTTCGGATGGTTAGGTTTTGGGTTGCATGGCATACTTACTTACATATGAAACTGTGTAAGGGCTTATATCTTCGGGACGGGGATTTACACACTGAGTCTCGATGACTCACCCCTTAGTTAATTTTGCAGGTAATCATTAGATCGCGGATTTCGGAGCTGAGGCGGACTTGTGGTGGCCATGCAATGTTTTCTCGTAAACTTGTTTCTTTTATTTGGACTTATTTTTATTTGGGTTTTGTTATGTAATAAGGCCTTTGGTATTTTATTTGGTTTTAGCTTTCAACTTGGTTACTGCTTATTATTAAATGATTAATATGGGATTTTCCTAAAATGATAATAAATCGTTTCTTCTTCAAAAGTTACTTAAACTCGATTTTTACAACAAATACAATTTTATTCAAGTTTATAACAACTTTGTAAAATGGGCATTAAATGTATCGGCTTTTATAAACAAACGACGAAACGCGGAGTTTCAAAAAGGATACAAACTTTTTACAAAAGCACAATTTTTAGACATTCCTTTCATGTAACATGCCAGATCCGGTCGTAACGTCTAGGTCGAGTTTGGGGTGTTACATTAGCTCACCATCAACACATTTCCACTCAAATATTTGAATGTAACACCCCTAACCCGTATCCGTCGCCGGACTAGGGTTACGAAGCATTACCAGATAAGACACAACTCCGAACAGGCATATATATATTTTTAAAATATAACACATTACATCTAAGCTGAGTATAACAATACTATTAATACATATCACACATGTCATACATTTCTGTAACCACATTTCTACATTTACGATTAAAAGTGATCATTACATAACATACCAATTCACATACTTAACATTCAAATCAATGTTGATATTTGTATCCTAAATCATCCAAACAAAATAAAGTTGCACATTTTTCTATTTCAATCAAATCATACTAATCTTTATAAATTTAAACATATATTATTATTTTATACTTATCATACAATAAGACATTCAATATTTCATTTTCATTTACTAAACAAATACCAACTCAACATATGCTTAATCATTTTAGTATATCATTAACCAAATAAACCACATATCTAATCACTCATTTTGTATGCTATTTGAATATCATACTAATTATCTTAGATAATCTATACAGCATATCCGTCATTTAAATAGGTAATTAATGTATCATTTAAATAGTTAATTGATGCACCTAATCATGCTTCCTTTCAAAACTAATACAAACACATATATATAACATATTAACCACTTGTCCATTACTTATTTAACATAATTTAACTTATAAATATACATTTAAGATTTTCCATTCAAATTATTATCACATCATGCAACCAAATTTCATACCTAAACACAATACCAAATCCATTTACCTCACATTTAATTATTTATCACAAGTATATAGCCAAACATTCATAATTAACATCATCAATTCAAACCAACTTATTAAAGACTTAATGAGTAAACAACACTTTATACCTATTTGTTGTATTCGAACATATATATATATATATATCATCAAAACCAAATCACATCATACTAGTATACATACATGCCAAAACTATCTGTACATGCCTTTCATTTACATTCAACCACAATTTATATAAATATACATATTCGGCCTTAGTCCATTTAATAAATAAATCAAACCATCCCACAATGCACAACACATATATATTTACATATCACTAAATTGAATTCAACATGTCCAAATTATAACATCATACTTACTTACCTATCATGAACTTATACCATAAACAATTATGCATAAGTATAAACTCATTTCCAATGACCATCACAACCAAAAACATAAATATTCAATCGATCAAAAGAAGATAAGCCATCTTCGCATAGTTATTAATTACATACAAAAGTACTTAATCCACATTCGACTTTTTACTATGCTATACATGCCATATACCTACAATCGACTTAGTAAAAATACCAAAGGAAACTGTCGATAGTGTGATAAGTCATGTTGACGTTCTGGAGCTCGTAACGTATATCTAAAATCTATAAAACAGAAGTAGATAGAAAAACACCGTGTAAGCTATTTAAGCTTAGTAAGTCATAAGCAAGCTAATACCAACTAAATTGACAAAACCAAATATACAAAGCTATGAATATAATTTAACATTAAATCCCTTCATTTACAAATCAAATAGTTAACTTATACACATTCACAAGAACTATCACAAATCTCAATATCAAATTCACACATAAGTCACTTTGGCCGAATACCTTAAATTACAATCCTACATATAGTTCACATGCTGTTACTTGAACTTTTATACAATGCATTAAACATATAACTTACTTTACTTTTCATAACACAGTTTATATACGTACCTGAGTTCTTTTAATTTGAATTTCACATTTTCCTTCACTTACACATGCCCGTTGAACCATTCGGAATTCAAAAGGATACGCGGATAGTCGGAAGCTTGTACAATGCCAACGTCCCAGACGTGGTCTTACATGTAATCACATATTGATGCCACTGTCCCAGACAGGGTCTTACACGAATCAAATACGATGTCAATGTCCCAGACATGGTCTTACACGTAAACACAAGTCGATGCCAACATCCCAGACGTGGTCTTACACGATAACACATATCAAATATCCTATGTCATGACATATGTATCCTATCTATTCCTAAGGTTCATACGGGGCTTACGGACATCGAACTCGATCGAATCAGGCTCGGAAGATAGCCAATTATCCAAGTACATATTCGGCCATAGCAAATAATAGTTAAAATAATTCAAGTAATTACATAACAAATTTATATTGATAAATATAACAACATTTAAATGCTTATTGACTTACCTCGACATCGACAAATGTGAAATCGGCTAATTGACTACTTTTGTCTTTCCCTGATCCAAATCCAATTTTCTTTGGATCTTGATCTAAACATATTCAAATTAAGCTTATTTAACACCATTCTATTCAATTTAGTCTAAAAACACATAAATGGGAAATTTGCAATTTTGCCCCTAACATTTCACACTTTTTAAAATTTAGTCCTTTTTGTACAAAACACAAAATACACAAAATTTGAGTACACCATACAAGGTTCGAATATTCCTAGTCCTCATACAAGCCCACACATTTCATTTATTTCACATTTTAGTCCCTCTGTAACACCCCAAACCCGGCCTAAACGTCATGACCGGATCTAGTATGTCACATGGAAAGGTTGTTTTAAAGAACTTTGAAATTTTAAGAAAAATACTTCGCGTTGTGTTAACGTTTTGAAAATCAAATTCGGTTTTAAGGTTTCCTTGCAAAATTTTTATGAATAATCTTAACAGTCGAAAACAGGTTTTGTGATACGAAAAACCCAAGACTAGTGGTATTCCGAAACGTGACATTTTGAAAACAGTGTTTGTAGTTTTAAATAAATTTCCAAATTTAATTATTTGCTTGCTTACTAACCGAGTATCATGTTTGAAAGAACTGTTTGCTTTCATTTTGTTTAGAAAACTCCCAATTTAACGCTTTATATAATATAGATTACCGTAATAAATTGAAAACCGAATTATAAAATCCTGGAGGCCTTATTACATAACAAAATCCCAAATTTAAAATAAGTTCAAATAAAGAAACGAAATTTACAAAGGAAGTAATGCATGGCCACCTCAAAGTCCGCCCCAGCTCCAAATCCTCGACTAGGGGTTACCTGCAAAATTAAGCAGAGGGGTGAGTCACCAAGACTCAGTGTGTAATTTCCCCTTACGAACGCAATCTGGGCTTAAGCCCACCAAAGCACATTGGGCCTTAGCCCTCACAACATAACATATTAAGAAGTGTATGCAATGCAACCCAGCCCAACCTAGTATTCCATCCTCTACATCACATGAACCAGCCAAACACCTGTGGCACCAAGCCACTGTGGTACCAAACCACTATGACAGAGTCACAATATATATATAAATATGGTACCAAACCACTGTGGTTCCAGACCACTGAAATAATGTGATGTAGTCACTGACGTATGTATATGTGGTACCAAACCACTGTGACAGAGTCACTAAATTACACTTCCCCTTTCAATCATATCCCAAAGCTCATGCAACATATTATCATATTGTGATGAATGCAATCATATTTCCAATGTACAACAGATAATCAAATCATACATATATTTAGGCTATGTTATTCGAAAGACAGAATCATTGAAACACTCCAAACCCGACCCACGAGCCTCAACCGGATCTGGTATGTTCCTTGAGTAAAACATTTTAAAAACTTGTTTGTTACTTTGGAAAAATTTTAGTGATTTTGAAGAAAATTTGATTTGTGTTGATTTCAAATTGAAAACAATGTTATTCTTGAAATCTAGATCTTAATAAAACTTTATTTTAGTACTGGAGAACAATAAGTTAAAAGTATTCAATTTATCTTTAAGAAAAGTTATTTAAAACTTGAAATAATAATAATCATATCATAATGAAATCAAATAAAATGCATACATAAAAACAATTCAATAGTAATGGCCTTATTACAACTGAAAAATACCAAATAAATCCCGAAAATAAAAACATAGAAAACGCAAGTTCAACTGTTTGAAATCCCGAAAATATTCAGCATGGCCACCACCTAGTCTCCGCCGACCCGGTCCAAGTCACTGTATGTCACCTAAAAAGATATCCCGCAACGGGGTGAGTCAACAGACTCAATGTGTAACAACCAACACAAAATCCCAACCGATTTAGGCATATCAAAACATACATATATATATAGCAAATAGAGATAATGATGCAATCCCGAACCCAAACCTAAATATCCATCCTCTACACATCACCCGTACCAACCAATCACACCGTGGGGATTACTAAATCGACCCTCCATCCGCTACACACCATCGAAGGCAGTCGCTGTAGACGACTTGCACATCGCCCTTATAAATTGTGGCATAGCCACCAGATAATGTGACAAAGTCACCAGATAACAATATGTGACATAAGTCACCACATTCAAATTATGTGACATGAGTCACCAGATATTGTGGTAAAAACCACCAAATCACTTCCCCTTCACATATCACCCTTATGCCCATATGTCATACAAAACATGCAAAATCATGCCATATATCTTATTCCATGTTCATAACGAATTAACTTATATGTCATATTCAATCTTCATAACACTATTAACATTGTATTAAAAGTGAACGTACCTGGGTACTCTGTACCATCGTATGGTACCTTTAGCCATATCTTTCATATTTTCATTAACACATATATTAAATTAATACCGTAAATCTATTAGGAAACAATGTAGAGTTACACACCTGATAATAGTGATTACGATACTACCGATACCAACGCTCTCGCTAGCAAGAATTAACAATGAAATACTTATCCCTATCGAACTGCCCCTTGGATAATTAAATCCCGAATGATCTCCCCCTAAACGTCGGCTACAGAGAAACCCCGAAACTTTCCTTCAAGATTCGGCCAAAGAAACTAAGAGGATTAGAATCTTGCTTTTCAATAGTCAAAGAAAGATAAAGAAAAAGAGATTAGCCTAGAAGAGATCCTTACCGAAAAAGAATGACCAAAATGTATTTGGTCAAAAACCTCCAAAAAAATTTCGGCAGATGAAATAGAGAAATAGATTCAAATAAGAAAGAAGATAGGTTTTTGGTGCTTAGAAGCAATCGGTTTCAATGGTGTCAATGGAGTGAAACTTTCGGCTTTAGAAGAGAATAGCAAAGTTATAGATTCGACTTTAACAAAATAGAAAGAAAAGAAGAGAAAGGAAAAGAAAAAGAAAAGAAGAACTGATCAAAGAGACTAAATGGTTTCGGTTATGAAAGAATTTGAACAAAGAAAAAGTTTTTGATAATGGTGCACATTCAGTCAAATAAGAAAAAGAATGAAAGAAAAAAATGCCTTCAAAAGTAATAATATTTCGGTACCAAAAAGAAAGAAAAGTTTGAGAGGAAAAGAAGAAAAAGGGATACCAATATGGTCAAAGATGGTAGCCAAAACAAAACAAAATTTTCACCTAATGCCGATGACAAAATTCGGCTAAGGAAAAAGATTTTGGAGAAAAGGGAAAAAGATGCACAAAATGCCAAGAATTTGGCCAACTATCTTCCCCCTAATCCCATACAATATTCGGCCAACCCCCCTAGCCCCCTAAGCAGTCCACATTCATGGTCAAAATGACCATGAAAAATTTCCAAAACATCACCCATACATCAAGCCTTATGTCCCCTTATCCTTCCATAACACCTTGATTCCATACCTTAACTAATAACTTGCCTTTTTCCATTAGTCTACTATCCAAAAATGAAAGAAAATCCATCGATACCAAAAATAGAGCTTGGCCGACACTTGATGTAAATGTGCAGAAAAATAAAGTCTCCAAAATGCACTCAATGCTATTCGAACCACTCCCCTCAAGCAACCATACATGCGCCATTTCCACCATGCCACGAACTCCTCAAGTGCTAAATTAAGACACTTAAATTAACTTAAGCATCATAATCACTTGATCCACTTCACTAAATTCTCCATACTAAAAATTATTCTAAACCAATTAATTCCAAGCCTTCAGAAGACTATATTAAGCACACAATAGAATCATATCCGAGCTAACACAATCAACAAGATGATACTCAAATTCTAGGATGTTACAATCATAAAGGTACTTACCTGGTGTCTCCAACCTTACCCACAAGGGTATCTCAACTGTCTATACAGTCATTTCGGCTTTCAGCCAACACAATCATTAATGCAAAATAATAAAGGAAGGTGCGAGCATTACACACAATCACACTAAAACTACCTTTAAGGGTATAACGATAATTTCAGTCATCTAACGGCCTCTCCGGAGGCCTACTATTGTTTCGAGTGACATGGTTACCCTTTTTGATCAAAACGGTGCAATTGGGCCAAAACCCAATTTTCGGTCTAAGTGGGCCCACACACTCGTGTGGCCCATTCATCCCAAATCTAGCCACAAATATGAGATTCTCCTAAACCAGTCCAATATCTACTACACAATCATTCAATCTATTCATATGGGCCCACTTCGGCCCATCGTGGCCCAAGCAGCCTCAACCCACAAGAAACTACTAATGGCCTCAACTATCGCGTCGAAGTCGCACGCTCGCGTGGCTACTATCGCCGTTTAACCGGCATTTTGGCAATTTTCCGCTCTACAACTAGAGTAGAGAAGTACACACTTGATAGGAATCTGGTGCTAACCCGCCTTCGGACCACTCCTGTGCCCAAACGCCCTCCAAGGTATGCTTCCTCCCATCAGCCAGTTCACACCACTAGCCACTAAGCCACCAGCTCCTATTGTGTCTAACATAATGCTTAACTAAATATAAACCTATGGGCCAAAGTCTAAATTCACTTAAAAAATAAAACAAAAAGAAATGCAAGTGCCAAGACTTGAACCTTGGACCTCCTTCCTTCCTTGTGGCGTCACCCCCTTGTCTCTTATGTGGCGTCACTTTACCACTACACCACACACTCCACTTGTGTCATTTTTCTCCACATTTTATTCTCAAAGCCTACCTACTAACTCCCAGGGTTTTATTCACCTGAAACCAAAATTTTTCCTAAGCCCAAGTTTGATCCCGGGACTTCATAGAAGCCCCCTAACCTTCCAAAATCACTCACCTAATAGGTCTAACTTGCATTAGAGCCATTCTCTTGTTCCCAAAAATATTTAAAAGTTCCTACGCTCGGGGCCCAAAAGGCCCAATTTCAGGATGTTACACCCTCAAAAATTTATTTTTGCAATTTAGTCTAAATTACTCAAATTCATCGAAAATTCAAAGACAAAACTTGTTAATCAAACACATATATTTCATATTTCATCATCAAGCAACAAAAACCACAAGGTATCATCAATGTCAAAACACAAAATCATCATCAAAAAAAAAAAATTAAGACATGGGTCAGAAAGTACTCAAAGCAACGATCTTAAATGTAACACCCCAAACCCGGCCCATACGTTTCGACCGGATCTGGCGTGCTACGGGTTGTACTTTGAAATCTTTTGCTTTCTTGGTTTTTGGAAATCGTAAGTTAATTAGAAAATATTTGAATAAATAAGTGACATTTGAAAAGAAACCTTGTATTATTATTATTAGGTATAAATAAACCCCTGACATAAATTCATAAGTTGCAAATATTAAAAAAACTACTTAGGCGAATATAAACTATGGGGCCTTATTACCTAAATTTTCCCAAAATAAAACTTAAAGGAAAAACTGAAAATAATCTATAGAAATAAAAACTTGATGGCCCCTTGAGTCCGTCTCGGCTCCCATGTCCACGATCTACTGCTCATCTGAAAAGTTAGGGAAAAATAATAGGGTGAGTCACCAAGACTCAGTGTGTAAATCCCGAAAACACATAAAAGGCTTGGGCCCACAAACACATTATGAGCCCTGGCCCATACACAATGGCAACAATCATAATCACATGACAGATAATAAATGATGCAAAGCCCAACCCATCCTACAATTCCATCCTCTACACACCAACCCGTACCAACCATCACACCTTGGGGATTTCTACAATCAACCCTCCATCTGCTACACACCAAAACGACAGCCGTACTGTCTATTCCTATCAATCAGGAATTTTAACGTGGGTTTTCTACCACCAATCACCAAGTGACCTAACATTTCATTAGGTGGGTTTTCTACCACCGATCACCATGTGATCTGACATTTCATTAGGTGGGTTTTCTACCACCGATCACCATGTGATCTAACATTTCATTAGGTGGGTTTTCTACCACCGATCACCATGTGATCTAACATTTCATTAGGTGGGTTTTCTACCACCGATTACCATGTGACCAATCATGCTCTTCCCCTTTTCATATCAAACCCATCCCATGCATACATTCATGCAAAATCAAACAATCTACTACCTAAGAGATTACAGTCTTTCGGATACATCGATACACATAGAGAAGTTCTATGATTACGTACCTGGCATTCCTGGCCTAACCCTTTTTGGGTTTCATTCGACTGTCTATACAGCCACTTTCTGACTTTTTAGCCTATAACATAAACATACATATATTCATACAGATTATTAGTGTGTTAAAGATCTACACACGACTGTTCATTCAGCCTCATTTTCCGGTTTTTCAGCCCCTAACAGGTATAATACAAAATAAAACTTATGTGATAAGGATCCACACATCTGATTACTGCTAGAACGAGACCCTCTAAGTCGACGCTATCCGTAGCCAACACCACCGCTATCTGCCTTGAAATCCTGAAAAGAGATATGAGATCCAGGGACTAGTGTTTCCGGCTTTTAGATCTAAGAGATCTACTTACTAGAGAAGATTTGGCTACTCCCAGAGGATTCTGGCTTTTTGCGAAAATCAGGAAGAGAAGATGATTCGAAGAAATCTATAGAGATTCGACTTTTAGAAGAAATAAGAGAAGATAATAATGGAGTTTTCGGCTTTTAGAAGAAAGAAGAGAATGACGGAGTTTTCGGCATTTAGAAGAAAGAAGAGAATAATGGAGTTTTCAGTTTTTAGAAGAAAGAAGAGAATAATGGAGTTTTCGGCTTTTAGAAGAAAGAAGAGAGTAATGGAATTTTCGGCTTTTAGAAGAAAGAAGAGAATAATGGAGTTTTCGACTTTTAGAAGAAAGAAGAGAATAATGGAGTTTTCGGCTTTTAGAAGAAAGAAGAGAGTAATGGAGTTTTCGGCTTTTAGAAGAAAGAAGAGAATAATGGAGTTTTCGGCTTTTAGAAGAAAGAAGAGAATAATGGAGTTTTCGGCTTTTAGGAGAAAGAAGAGAAAAGAATAATGGGGTTTTCGGCTTTTAGAAGAAAGAAGAGAATGATGGAGTTTTCGGCTTTTAGAAGAAAAAAGAGAATAATGGAGTTTTCGGCTTTTAGAAAAAAGAAGAGAAAGAAAAGGTGGAAACCCTAAATGTCGCAAAATAAAGAAGAGAACCCTCCCTATTTATAGAAATTTCGGCTAACTCCTAGCCTTGCAGATAGCTCCTATCTTTTCTCCTTTTATCTTCCATATTATCAACTATAATATCTACATTATCTTATTCATATAAATCCTCCTATTTTTGAGCCTTGTCGCCATCCACTCCACCAAACCCAAATGCCGAAAATTAGCTAACTTAAATTAAAAGAATTGGGCTCCATGAAACTTAAATTTTGGGCCCCTATCTCCCTTGTTGTGGCGTCACCTCCTTGCTCCCTAAGTGGCGCCACTGACCACTGGGCCACAAGCCCATTTTGATAATTTAAACACAGATACCACCTTTTAAAACTCTATAGTGCCCAAACAAAAATTTCACCAAGGCCTTGACCACATTCTGAGCCCAATTTGGACCCCTAACAGTTAAATTAACTCATTACTCATTTTCACCCATTAAGCGCATAGGCCCAAAAATTCAGGATGTTACATCAAAAACATAAAACCGAACGAAAACTCACCTTGATTCAAGCTTTATTCATGGCCGAATGGTTCTAGTCTTCTTTCTTTTTCTTTTGTTTACATCCGGTTATGGAAAACAATTAATAACCTTTGGCTTTTAATTTTATGATAAGTTATTATAATATAATATTATATTATATTAATATAAAAGTTTAATTTATAAACTTTAACATATAAAAAAACATATAATAGTCCACTACATAATAAAAAATGGGCTATTTGCTACATTCCTGCCTTTTAAAAAGACAACAACAATTAAGCACTTTCACAACTAACCATCAAGTTTTCATTTTACACGATTAAGTCCTTTTATTTAATCGGACACCTAAACGACAAAATTAAAACACAAAAATTTAATATAAGCAAATTCACACATAATAAACACGGAAAATAATTTTAAAATATTTTTTGGACTCGGATTTGTGGTCCTGAAACTACTATTTCGATTAGGGTCAAAATTAGGCTGTTACAATATATAAACGTGTCTGTTCGATAAGATTATCGAAAAATTTGTGTAATATGAATATGTCTGTTAAATTTCCTTTTTATGAGATTTATGTTGAATGAACTCACAAATGAGAGACTAAAGAATTTAGTAGCGGATCAACTATTATGGTGGCCAGATAAAAGAATGAGTCGATAAGTAAGGATAGAACAAAAAGGGATATTCAATCATTTTGAAGATCATTTGGATTATGCAAAGCTAAGGTTCAAGAAGTCAACTTCGATGAAATAAAACATACAAGTATGATACCTAAAGAATGTACTATTTAGAAGTTTTTCTGAGTTGGTTTATGATAGTGGATGGTATAATATAAACCTAATGATGATAGAATTAGACAGTGAGATAATGTTTGAATTGTATCAATAGCTAAGTGTAGTGATTATAGTTGAGTAACCTACCTTAGTTCCTTCTGGGTATATTATGTGTTCGATAAATATCAGAGGTATATGAGGTTATTTATGTAACACCCCTCACCCGTATCCAACTCCGGGACAGGGTTTGAGGCGTTATCGGACTTAAACATTCACAATCATACAAAACCGGGTTACCAAATTTTGCCCAACATTAAAACTTTTCAAACACATGCATTTGACCTTGTCATCTATTTAATCACTTATACCACATAACAAGACATTAACACATACCATGGACAAATAGGCTTACAAGCCAAAATCATTATAAGCCACATCTCATGGCTACAATCAACGAATCAATATAAGCCAATACATTTGGCTCATCACAACAACATCCATCATAGAAAAACTAAGTCCCTATACATGCCACTCACTTGAAAACATTTAACATACACATACCAATACTCCAAGGATAATGGCTCGATAGTGTGATGCTGCCACCAACAATCTCCAATCCTGAGTTGACCTGACAAGACTAAAAGAAATGGAAAGGAGGGAGTAAGCTTTACGCTTAGTAAGCTCGCATGAAAATAATAAGCAATGCGATAACATGCTATTTTCATATTCTTTCTATTTATTCAAATTCCAGTTAAGCTGTTTTCTCGAGTCACAGTTATTAAATTATATATATCTGGAGCTACGGAACTCCAAATTAAGATCCATTAATTTTACCTAAAACTAGACTCACATATCTTCTTACCATAAAATTTTTAGAATTTTTAGTTTATTCAATTAGTACAATTATTCTTTAAACTCTCCCCTATTTCACTGCCCGACAACATCGACCTCTATTTACTAAAAATAAAATATCTCATAGCACGAGACTTGGATAATGTTTCCGTCTATTTTTCCTGCAATTAGACTCATTAAGGATTTCATTCATATGATTCTTAACTCATAATTATTTTTATACAATTTTTAATTATTTTTCCAAGGCAGAATAGGGGATCACGTAATCATTCTAAACCAGTCTCACAAAAAGTTAAACATCTCAAAGTATACAAATTCTTTGTTTTCTCTGTTTCTTTTATATGAAAATAGACTCAATAAGCTTTAAATAAATATCTCATACAACTTATAATACAGCTTCTACTATTCTTGGTGATTTTTCAAATTTACATCACTGCTGCTGTCCAAAACAGTTTTATTGTAAATTTTTGTTCTCTCTCACTTTAGTTGTATTCATTACTTACCTATAACAATCTTTCCAATTTCCGATTACATATCGAGTATATTGCTCATACGTTACACATGCATATGCCTACACTTATCACTACAAAGTCACACATAATTTCACTTAATTGATTTTCTCGTTGAACGCTTCAGAATAATAACGGATAGGCGGTGGTTTCGCACACAAACCACCATTGAAGTTGAAGCTCTCTTGTACACATAGTGGCTTTCACTTAGTACCACTCATGTGACCTAGCTCGATTGTACACATAATTCTGGCTTTCTTGTACATATAGTGGCCTTCACTTAGCACCACTCATCTGACCTAGCCATCTCGTAGCTCTCTTGTACACATAGTGGCTCACAATACATACCACACATGTGACCTAACTACGTATAGCTTTCTTGTACACATGGCGTACTCTCGGTACCACACATGTGACCTAGCTACGTATATATATATATGTATCCTGTAGCTCTCTTGTGCACATAGTGGCCTGCACTTAGTACCACTCATGTGACCTAGCTACATACCATTTATATCTTTCGATTCCGAAGGTTCAAAAGGGAAATATCTCACTTTCTAATACTTTATTCCATTCCTTCAATAGTCAATTATGATTCAAAAATCAGCTACAATACATAAAATATGATGAAATATAAAAACGTCAATAAAAATAATGAATTATTTACATACAACTTACTTGTCAAAATCTCGTCAGGTACAACCATGTAGCAACTCATACAACCCATGTAATATTAATTTAACATTCAATTCATGTAACATTAATTTTCCATTCAATTTCACATAACACAACAAACATCACATTTTCCATACCATACATACCATCCATCAACTTCTCCTAAACATATTAAATCATACAATTTATGCCATATCAATAGTGTATTACAATTCAAGCGTGGTGTTGCATTATTATTAACACACGAACTTACCTCGGATCCGGAAACGGTAATTTACCATTTTAGTCCATAACCTTATATTTTCCTGATTTAAGCCCGAATCTCGATTTCCTTGATCTATATCACATTTAGCATACTAATTAGTCACATTATTCATATTGGTCCAAAAATCATATTTTTACAAATTTACACTTTGACCCCTAAACTTTCACATATTTGTACTTTTGCCCCAATGCTCGTAATATGATTTTTATTCAATTTCCTTGCATTTCTAGCCTAGCCGAATCATTTTCATAACTATGGCAGACCCAATTTCCACTAAATCACCCTTTTATGACTAATTTATAACTTTTACGATTTAGTCCTTTTTAAGCATTTTTACTTAAAATCACTTAGCAAAAGTCGTTTATTACACACCGAGCCTTCATATTCTACCATTAAACATCAAAATACATGCATACCATTCATGGGTAAATTTTTAAACATAAATCCTAGCTCAAAATAATGGTAGAAATGAGTAGAGCATGTTACCGGGATTTCGAAAATGTAAAGAACATAAAAAATGAGGCTTGAATGCACTTACTATTGAGCTTGGAAGCTTGAAAACCCTAACCATGTCTTCTCCCATGCAATATTAGGCCATAGATAGAAGATGGACAAGAAATTTGGCTTTTATTTTGTCTTCTAGTCCATTTAATGACCAAATAACCAAAATGCCCTTTTAGCCTTTCTTTGAAATTTTATCCATCCAAGCCCATTTTTGTCCAAAATTTTAGAACTTGGTGAAATTGCTATTTAAGACCCTCTAATTAAAAATCCAATTCAATTTCATACTAAAAACTTCTAGAACTCATATTTTGCAATTTATTCAATTTAGTCCTTAAAGTCTAATCGTGCACCTTAGACATATAATTTCTTCATGAAATTTTCACACAAGCATGTAAACATATCATAGACCTTATAATAATCATAAAATAATTATTTCTACTTCGAATTCGTGGTCTCAAAACCATTGTTCTGACTAGGCCCTAATTCGGGATGTTACAATTTATTTTCAAGTAAAACTTTTATCAAAAGGGTTACGATAGCAAAAGATATAGGTGAAGGCCTTGTTGACCTGTTTGGATTATTTTAGGCATTTTCCTATCTTTTATTTGTATTTCATTTCTTTTATTAAAGAAAAGATGATGGCAGAATTTGTGTGATGATGGTATCCGGTTCCTACTGGTCATTGTTCTGTTTAGTGTACAAGAAGATTGTGTTGCTTCTGTTACAATTTATTGTAATGTGGATGAGTGATGTTTCTTTCGAAATTACTTTGAGACCTTGTTGAGGTATTTATCATTTGGCAGGACTTGTGTTCTTAAATTTCGGTATAGTTTTATAGCTAGAATATTATTTATCTATACAGTTGAAATGTTAACTTTATTTTGGCATTTTGATTCTAAAAATATCCAATGGTTATGGCTTTATCGAAGTTCAACAATGTGATGATTAGTAATGGAAGACGGTTTGGATATGCACTGTCCTTCCTAGTTGTAATTGAGTTGACATTGGTAAATGTGAAAATCAGAAAATATTAATGTTAATCAAGTGGTGTAATAGAGGGGGACCATCACGCTTAAGAAGCCTAATTAGTGGTATTACTTATTAGTAAAGTTAGAAACAGTTGAAACATGATTAACAGAATCACCAATTCTGATTTAGCCTGAGTTGAGAAAATGGTTTATGTTTTTCAATTAAGTATTATTGCATGACCTGGGTATAAATAATACTAAAATGTAAAGTGATGGTTCATATTTTTATGTGGTTAATACCACATTAAAAGAGAACTATTCGACCAGTGATTTAGAGACAGTCAATTTTATGTTCATATTGAGAATTTGGTGATATCGTTTATTCGACGACAAGTGTCACACGTTCTCTAATTTCAAGGATTAAAGTAACGAATGTTATAGAAAGATCTGAAGTTAAGATAGTGCTAAAGACCCTAGCTATTAGAAGATCGCTAGTATTTATTAATTTATTTCTAGAAAAGCCAATATAATTACAAATGTTGGATGGAAGAATCTTTGTTTATGTTGTGATTGGGTTATACAGTTAACCTTAATTAATGAGGATCTATTAGCCATATTGAAAGTTAAAGAGATGTTTTTTCCTTACGGGTTAGAGAGGTTCAGGAATGTGTTATTAATGAAATTTATGTACAAATGAATCCAGAACTTATGCAGAAGTTTTCGTACGAGGCTCAGAAGTAGCATGTCTATTTATTCAAGGGCAGTAAGGTGAGTAGTGATATATAGTAGATGATCTGGTGATTGAGTATGTACCACGATATTTTTAAATTGATGTTTAGATGTCTATTTGTGAGCAAGTAAGCCTAACATCAAGAGCACTCAGGACTATTGTAGTTAGTGATAATACTAGTGTATTACAGATAGAATCACTATAGATTTCATATTGGGATTACCTCCATCCCTAATATGGATGATGTTGCTAGAATGTTGATCGTTTGATGAAATTCGAATGAATGTTTCAATAGGTAACGAGTTCTTATTTGACAGATCAACTGAGTATATGTGTTCCTGAGAGAATAATTTAGGTCTTTGATTATATGCTTCGGCACTGCGTACTAAATTTCAAAGGTTATTGGAAAGAGATATATGAAGCTAAATCGACTTGTGATTCTGAGAAATTAGTGAAAGCATTTCATGAGAATTGGAAAGCAACTTCTTTTGGTAAGATTTTCGAGGACAAAAATTCCTAAAGGGGGGGAGTTGTAACAGCCCGATTTTGGGCCTAGTAAGAACAGTGGTTTTCCGACCACAAATTTGACAAGGAAAATTTTAATTTTATTACATTTTTATGGTCTACGATTTCACGAAATGACTTCACAAAAATTTCGTTCGAAAATTTTGACGTTTGGGCACTCAATTTAGTCAAAATGACTAAATTGTAAAAAGTGCAAAAGTTGAGTTCTACATGCTAGAGGTTTCCAATTGTAATGATATTTTAAATTGGAGGTTCTTATATGGTAATTAGACCATTTTTTAAATTGGTGGACAAAAATGGACATGGTTAGGCATGTTTCCAAAGTTTTTCATTAAGGGTATTTTTGTCATTTAGTCATTAAAATGAATTAAAAACAAAATTAAAAGCCAATTTTTGTCCATCTTCAACCCCATGGCTGAATTTCACAAGTGGGAAACCATGGCTAGGGTTTTTCAAGCTTTCAAGCTCAATAGTAAGTGCATCCAAGCCCCATTTTTAACGTTCTTTACATTTTTGATATCCCTATAACTCAGTTTAGCTATTTCTATCATTATTTTGAGCTAGGGTTTGTGTTTAAAAAATTACTCATGGTTGACATACATGTGTTTTAATGTCTAACGGTAGAATATGAATGCTAGGTGTGTAATAAACAACTTTTACTAAGTGATTTTCGATGAAACCGCATAAAAGGACTAGTTTGTAAAAAGTTGAAAAATGTATGAAAATGTGTAAATGAATGCAAATTGTGGACTTCTATAGTTATGAAAATGGTTCGGCTAGGCCTAAAATACAAGGAAATTGAATAAAAATCATTTTACGAGCCTAGGGGCAAAAGTGTAAATATGAGAAAGTTTAGGGGTAAAATGTAATTTTTTCCATAATATGATTTTTGGACTGAATTGAATAATATAATAACTTAATAAGTCAAATGTGATATTTTAGATAAAGAAAATTGAGTTTTGGACTTAGAACGGGGGAAACACGAATATTGGACGACTCGGTCCCTTTCGCCATTTTAAGTCGAAGTAAGTTCGTGTGGTAAACATTAATGTTTATTTGTTAGATTGACGAATAATTTATGAAATTACTCGTATTATTTGTTGAATATTGGAAACTAATGTTCGAACAAGTAAACGCAGGGTTGAACTATTTTGTTCAGTGCTAAATGATAATTTGACGAAAAAGACCATGGACGAACCATGGCATAGTGTGACAATGTGAAAACAATGTGAAATTGTGACTAAGTGAATCCGGGTGCTGGTCTAGTACGTCCTACCAGTGGCTGGGTATTTCGGTATATTGCAGATACCTGACAGCTTGTGTAAGCAGCACTGAGTAGTTATGTATGACTGACAGCTTGTGTGAGCAGACCCAAGAATGTAAATGTGAATAGCTCGAGAACGATCCTATGTGTGTTATTTGATTATGTGATGTCTGGGTGCTGGTCTTGTACGTCTACCAGTGGCTAGGTAGCCTGCATATGTTGCAGATACCTAACAGCTTGTGTGAGCAGCACTGTGTAGCTACGTCTGACCGATATCTTGTGTGAGTAGACCCGTGAATGTTAAGTGATTCGGGTGCTGGTCTTATAAGTTCTACCAGTGGCTGGGTAATCCGACATGTGTTGCGGATACCTGACAGCTTGTGTGAGCAGCACTGAGTAGTTACATATGACTGACAGCTTGTGTGAGCAGACCCGAGAATGTAAATGTGAATAGCTCGAGAACGAGCATATATGTGAAATGTGATAAGAGGTAGCTTTGGCTACATATATATGACACGTATGTGCAAGCGTTCCGAGTATTCTTTAATATTCCGATGTGTTCAACGGGAAAATGACTAAAGTGTAAATGAATGTGAATATGTGACGATCAAATGCAGGTATATGTATGTATACACTCATGAGCAATGTGCTCGGTATGTGATCCAATTTTGGTAAGAATGTAAGCGAGTAACTATGAGAATGACCTTGTGATTATAAGTTCATGCTTATGATGTATGAATATGTGGTAAATGTTATTGATGATCATGTGTGAGGCTTTTAGGCCAAATTAAATTGATAAATGATATGTTCAAGTCTTTGTTGTTGATGTATAGGTTAAATTGGCCAATGAATGGCTTGTAAATATTTGATAATGACTAGTTATTGGAATGGCTAACCATGGATATACTTTGGTGTTATATTTATGTAAATGAAAATTTATATAAAGGAATCATAAAAGAGTAGCAATAAAATAGTTTGGACAGGCAGCAGTTGTGTGACTTTGAAAAATCACCAATAAATGGTGGAAATTGAATTAGAGGTTGAATGAGATATGAAATTAAATCTTATTAAGTATATTTCTACATAAAAGAAACATAATAAGCAAAAGAAAATTCTTATGGTGAGATATTTGGATTTTAGTGAGATAGGGTCAGAATGATTTTGGAATCCCCTGTTCTGACTTGGGAAATTCAATAAAAATTGTACAAAAATAATCATGTGATAAAATTTATATGATTGAATTTCTTAATGAGTATATTTTCAAGAGTAACAAAGGGAAACATCATTTGAGTTCTGTACAACAATATAATTAATTTTTAGTCAACAACAAGGGAGACTTTAAAGAATAAACTGTACTGATTGGTTCAACCAAAACTTCTGGAAATTTTATGGTAAGAATATATGTAAGTCTAGTTTTAGGTAAACTTTGCGGATCTTAACTTGGAGTTCCGTAACTCCGGATAAAAATAATTTAGTGATGTAACTCGAGTAAATAGCTCAAGATGAACATAAATGAATTGTGAAATTTCATGCAATAATGATGGTATTATCTTGAGAGCTTATAATGAGTGTAACACCCCCAGACCCGACCCAAACGTTATCGCCGAATCCGGTGATGTCACATCAAAGGGATAATTCCAAAACGACTTTGTTTAGTTAAATTTATGTTCAGTAGGAAATTTGCATAGTTAAAAACTTAAGTTTAAGATTTAGAAACCCAAAATCCTTGCAACTTGTTAAGTTATGATGAAAACCCATGTTTTAAGAAAACGTCCATATGTTATAGTTATTTCGACAACCATGTTAAACTTTAGAAATTTATTTAAGTTTAATAATCAGGCAGTTGAAACAATAATAAAACCCAAATGTAAAGCCAAATTGGAGATACAAGGCCTTATTACATCCCATTGAAAATAAAGTAATTAAAATAAAGTCATTCAAAACTAATTAAAAACTTCTAAGTAGCTTGTAGTGTGGCCACCTCTGAGTCCTCTTCCACGTCGAGCCGTCTACTGAGGGTCACCTGAAACATTAAATAAAAGGATGAGAGTTTCGAAACTCAGTGTGTACGACCCTTGGTAATCCAATCAACAGCAATTATCACATTTGGCCTAAGCCCTATCAAAATCGGTGGTCTTGGGCCTTAGCCCACAATGACCTCATATCACATCAGTATCACATGAATGCAATGCTCCCATCCCAAATCCAACCCTGCACTTCATTTCCCTTCCAACCCCACACTCCTGTAGGGATATAACTACCAACCCACCCATCCCTACACTCCAAAGGTAGCACCAACAGCGACACTACTCAAACGTTGCAGCAAGGCTGCTAAGCATATAATGGGCTTAAAGCCATTGATGGATCCACGGTCGTCAAGCGACTATGCGATCCTCACATATCTTCCTCCGTACCATCAAACCCACCCAAGTGCAACATATATCTCATGAATGCAACATACACATTTTCGCACATCAAGCACCTAGGGGTATTTTAGTCATTTCACTACCCAAGGGTATTTTTGTAATTATACCCTACAAGGGTATTTTCGTAATTTCTTTCATCTTCAGTTTTAGTTAAGAACTTTGGCCCATCAGCAAGTCCTTGAGACTAAAGTGAACAGACACTATGCACCAGGTAGGATCCCAGAGAAGAGGAGGTGGGTCACTAGGACCGCTTAAGTACCAAGCTCTCCTTAGATCCAATCCCAGACATGCATATGCCCATTGCCACACTCTAACCTAGCGACTTGTCCACAGACATGTTTGATTATTAAATTAAGTTTTATGCTATTTAAGAATTTATCAGAACTAGGCCTAGAGTCCATTAAAACCCTAACATGCATTTCTAAAATCACATAAGGCCCACTGAGCCCGATCATGTCCATATAGCCCATTAAGCCCAATCATGTTTATGTAGCCCATTAGGCCCGATCATAATCAAATCATACAGCCATCCATATCAATCCATCATTCAATTTCATATATCAACTCTTACCGATTTGGGCCCACGAGCTCGGCAGGCCCATTTAGCCCCATCTGGCCCGGTCGGCCAAATAGTGGCCTGAGACCATGAGAACGCTCTCTTGGCCTCGGTAATCGTATTGGTGCTCCCACACGAATGTTCGTACGCTCGTGTGGTTGTAAGCGCCAACCTTTCAGCTTTTCGGCATTTCGTTTTTTTAGGATTTTGGCTTTTGTTGATTTGTCGTGTGTGAAGTGTATGTACACACCTGGTTAATGTGATCTGCTACACTATCCCCAGCCTTGAACCTACAACCAATACCAATCTCCAATCAATCACACACTTAACCACAATATTTACCCAAAAACCCGAAGCCTTACCATAACATTACCGTGTGCCATCAGTTCTAGTAGCCCTTCCTTAGCTACTATTCACGAATATCCCCTAGATCTGCACCCACACATATACTATAAAAAATCAAATGGCTCATATTCCACACAAGTCACCTCTTTAAGCCACACTTACATTCAGCCACTTACTAATCCACAATTGAGACGAGTACACTTACCACTTACTAGCGATCCTTACCACGCTTGCGATCATTGAAACCTACCCTTGTTAATACAAGGTTAACGACAAGAAAGAGTAAGATAGCCCTCCGGATTTTACCAAAACACACTAAAGGAGGTTGACTAAGTACTTACCACATCCAACCTTTGATCCTACGAGATCCGACTTTTAAAACTTGATTAAGAGTATATAACAGCAACTGATTTGTGATGGAGGAAAAACAACAAGGAATCGGTAAAAAGATAGAGCTATTCGATTATAAGGGGATATTCAGCTTTCAGAGAAAGAAGAAGAACGCAACACCAATAGGGATTTTGGAAAAAAAGGAATGGTGGTTTTTTGGCAATGGAAGAATTCGGCAACGGAAGAAACAAAATGAGGGGGAGAAAAGAAAAGTAATGGAAAACCCAATGAACCTCTCAAAGGAATTCGGCACCCCATTTTATAGCCAGAAGCCGAAACTACCTTCCCCCAAAGTCCCATTTGGCACCAATTCTTCACACTTCTCAGCTCCTAACTTTTCTCCATGATAACTCCTCAATCTCATCCTAAATTTCCTCCACAGCCATCTCACAAGACCAATTCAAACTCTCCAATGCAAGAGTTCAAATCCAACATAAACTCTGGCCGTCCAATCTGCAAAATAAACACTCCAATAAAATACCATGCCACTACTCGAACATTGGGCTCCCTTGCCTACTAATGACGCCACCTCCCTACTCCCTAAATGGCGCCACTTTGCCACTACACCACAAGCTCTTTTGTGTCATTTTTCATCATTTATTTAAAAGGCCTACTAACTGAAATCATAGTTCCCTTGGGGCTTAACCCAAAATTATTCCTATACCTTTACTTGATCCCAGGACATCTCCAACACCCCTAGACACTCCAAATTCATTAACCCTCAAAGCCCACATGCCAATTGTCATTTTCTCGCTCACTTATAAATATGCCCAAATAGGCCCAATTCTACTAGGCCCAAACTTGGGGCGTTACAATTCTACCTCCCTTAAAGAAATTTCATCCTCGAAATTTTCAACTAACTATTAATTGCACCGCTCAAGTCACACCACTATGTTTCCGTTGCACACTCTGGTTTTAATAACACTAACACACTGGAACTCTAATTGAATGCTTTACACTTACCCAAAAAAACCTAACCACCGGAGCAGATAAACATTGCACGCATACAGTTTCTATACCCAAAATATCGCACCCACACAAAACATACCTGACTTAATGGTGATTGAACAATCCCGAGCCTGATGCTCCTTAGACCCGCATCTAAAACACGCTCCTGACTTCCTCCAGCATTCACTCGGATGACGTCTTCTGCAATATTTGCAAGCCCGAAAGTTTGGACGTACCTTAACATGCTTCACAGAACGAGACAACAGTCCTAGAGAATTGCAATCTCTTTTTTTCTTACAGTCCATGCACCTAACCCGAAGTGTTTCACCAATTTCTTTAATCTCCTCCGGTACCTTCCTTACTAGCTCCGTCAGCACATCAGTAACGAATTCTGGGTTACTACTACTCGAGGTTGGTGGCCTCACTCTGACCTCTGTCTCCTGGACCATCTCATGCTCTGGTGAAGCCGATGCCTCCCTAGCAGATGTGCGGCCCGATGCTGATGATCCAGCCCTAATACTTCCACAGCCTCTGCCGTGACCCCTTGCACCTTTTCTAGCACTCGTTGTTGATTCTCTTATTATCAAAATTATATGAAATTAGTTCATAGTTCCACTGTTTAAAGCACATTTCTTATGCAAGTAACAAGTTAAAAGTTGTTTCGCAGTCATAAATCCACTATAAGCTTAAGTTTCCTACGAGCTTTAGTCTCTAAGAACCTATTGTTTAAACTAGCCCAATATCTAAATACAGTTCAGTAATTTAAACAAGTGTAATAATAGAAAAACTTACTTGGCTCGACGTCGAGGGCTCGGTGAACCACACTTTAAGAATCCTGCAAAAACTTTTTAGTCTACTTGTTTTAAAAACCCAAAATCTAAGGCCCATTTCACATCCCGGGCTTTGTAACCGGGCTATGATACCACTAAATGTAACACCCCAGACTCGGCCCAGACGTTATGGCCGAATCTGGTGATGTCACATCAAAGGGATAAATCCAAAACGACTTTGTTTAGTTAAATTTATGTTCAGTAAGAAATTTGCACATTTAAAAACTTAAGTTTAAGATTTAGAAACCCAAAATCCTTGCAACTTGTTAAGTTATAATGAAAGCCCATGTTTTAAGAAAACATCCATATGTTATAGTTATTTCGACAACCATGTTAAACTTTAGAAATTGTTTTAAGTTTAATAATTAGGCAGTTGAAACAATAATAAAACCCAAATGTAAAATCAAATTAGAGATACAAGGCCTTATTACATCCCAATGAAAATAAAGTAATTAAAATAAAGTCATTCAAAACTAATTAAAAACTTCTAAGTAGCTTATAGTGTGGCCACCTCCGAGTCTTCTTCCACGTCGAGCCTTCTACTGAGGGTCACCTGAAACATTAAATAAAAGGGTGTGAGTTTCGAAACTCAGTGTGTACGACCCTTGGTAATTCAATCAACATGAAATTATCACATTGGGCCTAAGCCCTATCAAAATCGGTGGTCTTGGGCCTTAGCCCACAATGACCTCATATCACATCAGTATCACATGAATGCAATGCTCCCATCCCAAATGCAACCCTGCACTCCATTTCCCTTCCAACCCTATACTCCTGTGGGGATATAAATATCAACCCACCCATCCCTACACTCCAAAGGTAGCACCAACAGTGACACTACTCAGCAAGGCTGCTAAGCATATAATGGGCTTAAAGCCACCGGTGGATCCACGGCTGTCAAGCGACTATACGATCCTAACATATCTTCCTCCATATCATCAAACCCATCCAAGTGCAACATATATCTCATGAATGCAATATATACATTTTCACACCTTAAGCACCTAGGGGTATTTTAGTCATTTCACTACCAAGGGGTATTTTTGTAATTCTACCCTACAAGGGTATTTTCGTAATTCTACCCTATAGGGGTATTTTCGTAATTCTACCGTATAGGGGTATTTTCGTAATTTCTTTCATCTCGGGTTTTAGTTAAGAACTTTGGCCCATCAACAAGTCCTTGCGGCTAAAGTGAACAGACACTATGCACCAGGTAGGATCCCAGAGAAGAGGAGGTGGGTCACTAGGACCGTTTAAGTACCAAGCTCTCTCTAGATCCAATCCTAGACATGCATATGTCCATCGCCACACTCTAACCTAGCGACTTGTCCACAGACATGTTTGATTATTAAAATTAAGTTTTATGTTATTTAAGAATTTATCAGAACTAGGCCCAGAGTCCATTAAAACCCTAAGATGCATTTCTAAAATCACATAAGGCCCACTGAGCCCGATCATGTCCATATAGTCCATTAAGCCCAATCATGTTTATGTAGCCCATTAGGCCCGATCATAATCAAATCATACAGCTATCCATATCAATCCATCATTCAATTTCACATATCAACTCTTGCCGATTTGGGCCCACGAGCTCGGCAGGCCCATTTAGCCCCGTCTGGCCCTGTCGGGCAAATAGTGGCCTGAGACCATGAGATCACTCTCTTGTCCTCGGTAATCGTATCAGTGTTCCCACACGAATGTTCGCACGCTTATGTGGTTGTCGACGCCAACCTCTCAGCTTTTCGACATTCCGTTTTTTTTTCGGGATTTCGGCTTTTACCGATTTGTCGTGTGTGAAGTGTATGTACACACCTGGTTAATGCGACGTGCTACACTATCCCCAGCCTTGAACCTACAACCAATACCAATCTCCTATCAATCACACACTTAACCAAAAATTTACCCAAAAACTCGAAGCCTTACTATAACCTTACCTTGTGCCACCAGTTCTAGTAGCCCTTCCTTAGCTATTATTCACGAATATCCCCTAGATCTGCACCCACACATATACTATCAAAAAATAAGTGACTCATATTCCACACAAGTCACCTCTTTAAGCCTCACTTACATTCAGCCTCTTACTAATCCAAAATTGAAACGAGTACACTTACCACTTGTTGCCATCCTTACCACCCTTGCGATCTTTGAACCCTACCCTTATTAATACAAGGTTAACAACAAGACAGAGTTAGATAGCCCTTCGGCTTTTACCAAAACACACTAAAGGAGGTTGACTAAGTACTTACCGAATCCAACCTTTGATTCTGCGGCCTAGATAGCTACTGAAAGAGATCCGGCTTTTAAAACTTGATTAAGAGTAGATAGCAACAACTGATTTGTGATGGTGGAAAAACAACAAGGAATCATCAAAAAGATAGGGCTATTCGATGGGCTATTCGATTATAAGGGAATATTCAGCTTTCAGAGAAAGAAGATGAACGCAACACCAATAGGGATTTCGGCAAAAAGGAATGATGGTTTTTCGGCAATGGAAGAATTCGGAAACGGAAGAAACATAATAAGGGGGAGAAAAAAAAGTAATGGAAAACCCAAGGAACCTCTCAAAGGAATTTGGCACCCCCTTTTATAGCCAGAAGCCGAAACTACCTTCCTCCAAAGTCCCATTCGGCACCAATTCTTCACACTTCTCAGCTCCTAACTTTTCTCCCTGATAACTCCTCAATCTCATCTTAAATTTCCTCCACAACCATCTCACAAGACCAATTCAAACTCTCCAATGAAAGATTTCAAATCCAGCACAAACTCTGGCCGTCCAATCTGCAAAGTAAACACTCCAATAAAATACCATGCCACTACTCGAACCTTGGACTCCCTTGCCTGCTAATGACGCCACCTCTCTGCTCCCTAAGTGGCGCCACTTTACCACTATACCACAAGCTCTTTTGTGTCATTTTTCTTAATTTATTTAAAGGGCCTACTAACTGAAATCACAGTTCCCTTGGGGTTTAATCTAAAATTTTTCCTATATCTTTACTTGATCCCGGACTTCTCCAACACCCCTAGACACTCAAAATTCATTAACCCTCAAAGCCCACATGCCAATTGTCATTTTCTTGCTCACTTATAAATATGCCCAATAGGCCCAATTTTGCTAGGCCCAAATTTGTGGCGATACCTTCGTTAAAGAAATTTCGGCCTCGAAATTTCCAACTTAACTATTAATTGCACCGCTTAAGTCACACCACTATGCTTTCGCTGTGCATTCTGATTTTAATAACACTAACACACTTTAACTCTAATTGAATGTTTTACACTTACACAAAAAAAACCTACCCACTAGAGCAGATAAACATTGCACGCATACAGTTTCTATACCTAAAATATCGCATCCGTACAAAACATACCCGACTTAATGGTGATTGAACAATCCCGAGCCTGATGCTCCTCAGACCTGCATCTGAAACATGCTCCTGACTTCCTCCAGCATTCATCCAAACGACGCCTTCTGCAATATTTGCAAGCCCGAAAGTTTGGACATACCTTAACATGTTTCACAGAATGATACAGCAGTCCTAGAGAACTGCGATCTCTTTTTTGTTTACAGTCCACGCACCTAACCCGAAGTGTTTCACCAATTTCTTTAACCTCCTCCGGTACCTTCCTTATTAGCTGCATCATCACATCAGTAACGAATTTCGGGGTACCGCTACTCGAGGTTGGTGGCCTCACTCTGACCTTTGTCTCTTGGACCATCTCATGCTCTGGTGAAGCCAGTGCCTCCCCAGCAGATGTGTGGCCCGATGTTGATGATCCAGCCCTAATACTTTAACAGCCTCTGCCGCGACCACTTGCACCTCTTCTATCACTCATCGTTGATTCTCGTATTATCAAAATTTATGAAATTAGTTCATAGTTCCACTGTTTAAAGCACATGTCTTATGCAAGTAACAAGTTAAAAGTTGTTTCGCTGTTGTAAATCCACTACAGGCTTAAGTTTCCTACGAGCTTTAGTCTCTAAGAACCTATTGTTTAAAGTAGCCCAATATCTAAATACAGTTCAGTAATTTAAACAAGTGTAATAATAAAAAAACTTACTTGGCTCGACGTCGAGGACTCGGTGAACCACACTTCAAGAATCCTGCAAAAACTTTTTAGTCTACTTGTTTTAAAAACCCAAAACCTAAGACCCATTTCACAGCCTGAGCTTTGCAACCAGGCTCTTATACCACTAAATGTAACACCCCTAGACCCGGCCTAGACGTTATGGCTGAATTCGGTGATGTCACGTCAAAGGGATAATTCCAAAATGACTTTATTTAGTTAAATTTATGTTCAGCAGGAAATTTGCACAGTTAAAAACTTAAGTTTAAGAATTAGAAACCCAAAGTCCTTGCAACTTGTTAAGTTACGATGAAAGCCCATGTTTTAAGAAAACGTCCATATGTTATAGTTATTTCGACAACCATGTTAAACTTTAGAAATTTATTTAAGTTTAATAATTAGGCAGTTGAAACAATAATTAAACCCATATGTAAAGTCAAATTGGTGATACAAGGCCTTATTACATCCCAATGAAAATAAAGTCATTCAAAATTAATTAAAAACTTCTAAGTAGCTTGCAGTGTGGCCACCTCCGAGTCCTCTTCCACGTCGAGCCGTCTACTGAGGGTCACCTGAAACATTAAATAAAAGGGTGTGAGTTTTGAAACTCAGTGTCAATTTTCATTAACCCTTAAAGCCCACATGCCAATTGTCATTTTCTCTCTCACTTAAAAATTTTTTGAGACCCAAAGCCCAAAGCCCAATAGGCCCAATTCTACTATGCCCAAATTCGGGGCGTTACAATGAGGTTTGTTAAAAGCATGGTAATCAATTCTTTATTATTTACATTTCTTTATTATTTAAATACGTACTTACTAAGCCTTATAGCATACTCTGTTGTTTTTCGTGTTTATAATGTACTCAAGTTAGCTCGGGTTGGAAGTCGCTGGAGAACCTATCACATTATCAAGCTTACAATTTAGGTATCCATGATTTTATACTTAAGGTTATGGCATGTATAGGGAACTATGTCATGTGTATATGTTACTATGAGTTTTCCTAAAATAATGACCCATGATATTCAGAGTTCATTATTTTATAAGGCCATTTAATGTGGCCAATAAATTGGTTATGCTATAAGCTCATGATGATGCATTCCATGGTTGAGTAAATTGTATGCTATAACTTGTTACGTGTGTGTGGTGGATGCTTTGGTAGCTTTAATATGTCATCAAATGTGTCATTCAAGTTATACTCAAGTGTGGGCATGATAAGGTAGAAATTGGCTTGAAAAATAGCCAACTTCTTGGCCACACAGGCAGAGACATGGTCGTGTGTCTCAGCCGTGTGGAGGACACGGCCTGCCCACACGGGTATGTGACTCTCCAAAACAAGGAATTTTTCTAAATGTTCCAATAGTTTTAAAAGTTCTCGGTTTAGTCTCGAATCGCTCCCAAAGCATGTTTTGGGCCTCGTAGGCCCATTTTAGGGACTTGATGACATAAGATAAAATTTTTAAATTTTAAACAAAAATTTATGCCTTGAATTTGTTTCGTTGCAAGTGTTATTGTCCGGTAACGCCTCATACCCTGTTCCGGCGTTGAACACGGGTAAGGAGTGTTGCATTTCCAATTTAATCCTTTTCTTTTCTTTAATTTCCATGGATAAATCATCATAAATATCTACTAACTTTTCTTAATGGTCTAATTACCGTATAAGGACCTCAAATTTTGAATTCCATAGTTATTTAATACCTATAGCTACTAGAACTCATATTTTGTAATTTATGCAATTTGGTCCTTTTGTATAATTAAACATGAAATTGGTAAAATTTTCTTATCGAAATTTTTCATACGTCTTTCCTATCATGATGCGAACGGTGCAATAATATTAAAATAAATTTTGTTTCTGACTCGAATTTGTGGTCCCAAAACCACTATTCTGATTTTTCTGAAAACGGGTTGTTACATTGTACAAGCTTAACATCATCATCAGTACACAAGTTAGTGCATTTATACATAACTCATTTGGATTAACAACATGATAAGCCATTTTCATTAGAAAATACATCATTTGATTCATACATCCTTTTCAATAAGCATATGCATAATTCCATTTGGGAACTTACCATTGAAATCCATTTTTTTGCCCGTTGAACCATCGAGAATATCATCGGATACTTGGGAAAGCTCACACGAAGTATGCTTAAACATATAACCGTAACCTTTCCTTTACATCATTGCTCACAGGAGCTATGAAATGGGCCTGCTCACACGAGCTATGGGTCAGAACGTAAGCTACACGATGCTGCTCACACGAGCTATAGAGTATCTGCAATAAATGTAGGACTTCAGCCATCAGTAAGACTGTAACACCCCTTACCCGTATTCAAGTCCGAAATAGGGTTTCAGAGCATTACCAGACTTATAACATATTTACACATACATTTACTCATACAGTTCCAAATTTCATTCAAATATAAATCAACACATCCATATCATCCCTAATACGAGCCTACGATGCCCTAAATATGCATTAGAAGTGGTTCGAGACTAAACTGATAACTTCAGAAACTTTTCAAGCACTTATACAATTTTCTTCAAACAAGGGACACATGCCCATATGTTTCACGTGGCCAACAGACACACCCATGTCACAGGCCGTGTGGACATTCGAAATGAAAGCGTATGGCTGTGTCTCAGCCCGTGTCCGACCTCGTGTAACTCTCTGACTTGGGTTACATGGCCAACACTCACACCCGTGTGCCCTAAAAATGGCCATACACGCCCGTATGTCAAGTCGTATGCTAGGTCATGCCAAACCTATAGGGTATACTGACTTGATTTTAATTTCAACACCAGGGGACACACGACCGTGTACATGACCATGTATCACACACGGCTGAGACACACGCCCCTATCTCTGCCTGTGTGGACAAATATAGGCTATTTACCAAGCCAATTTGCCACCCAACCTTAAGCACATCTACATCAAACTTCAAGGCACCAATATATAGCATAAATAAGTATTCAATCAACCTCAACCCAAGCAACATTTATTTCATTTCAATACCAAAAAATACAAGGCTCACAATACCACAATATGCAATACAAATACATACCAAATTTTACCCTTTTCAATCATCAATATAGTCATTTCCAAACATGCATCAAATTTGTCTAAACTCATAAGCATACTAATTACTAATTCACCAACCATTTGACATTCACCATACCTATTTTCATCAAGCATAAAATACTATCATAACTAGCATTTATAGGGAAATTACCAAACTCAAACAAAGGCCATTTGCACATTTATATACATACATAACCAAACTAACCAAATTAAGCCAAGTCTCATAGCTATATATACAACCAAAACATAACCATTCACAAGCCATCTCAAATGGAAAATATCACTACCAAAATACATATCAAAATGACCACAATCCTATACATGCCATATAACCACATCATAAGCTTAAAAGTACCAAGGTGATAGTTGGATAGTGAGACGAAGCCTCCAACGATCCCCGAATCTGAGCTAGCTTTGAATTCACTATTAAAAACAGAGAAGTACACAAAGTAAGCTTTATAGCTTAGGAAGTTCGTATAGCATTTATATCAACTCATCATATGAACTCAAATTAAGCCAAAAACATAACATAACATATCTCATAATAAACCACCAACCTACCACATTTGCATCCACCAAGTTAGATGTAATTTCCATAATTTTTCATCATTTCAATGTATTATTCTGTTCATGTACATACATGTACCTTCCCGTATTTAACTCATACTCATTGACATCTTTGACATATCTGTTAAACCATTCAGGATGTTTTTTAATACTCGAAAAACTCGCACACTTAGTGTCAAATAAATAGTTGAAGCTATATCAATCTTGCACACTAAGTGCCAATATATATAGCCGAAGCTATCTCGATCATGCACACTAAGTGCAAATATATAGCTGAAGCTATCTCGATCTCGCACACTAAGTGCCCACAAGTAGCCGAATCATCATCAAACACAACTGTAGTCTCGTATACACAATTTATGCAATATCAAAGCATTTAAAGCATAATTATAACAATGCTTATTTCATACGAACTTACCTCAGATGTAAAAATAATAACACGAGTCAACTAATCCAAAACCTTGTTCTTCCCTCGATCTAAGTTTGTATTTCTCTTTTCTTGATCTATATAATATCAAATTCAACTTCTTGGCTTTGTTTTAACTTAATTAACCATTAATAATTAATTTACTTATTTAACCTTTAAAACATTTATTAATTACACCAAATGTCATGCCACTGTCATCCACTATCATACTAATGGTCTAATTACCACTTAAGGACCTTAACATTAAGGTTCTATAGCTATTAAACACCTTTACCTAATAGAACAGAACTTTTCCCTTTTACGCGATTTAGTCCTTTTTATCAAATTGACCAATTAAACGATAAAATTTCTTAACAAAATTTTCACATAATTAATAAATCATGCTATAAAATTTAGAATAATAATAAAAAATATTTAAACTTCAAATTTTTGATCCTGAAACCATTGTTCCGATTTGACTAAAAACGGGCTGTTACAACTCTCCCCCCTAAGGGATTTTCGTCCCCGAAAATCTTACCAGTGGATAGGTTAGGATACTATTTTCTCATAGCTTCCTCAGGCTCCCACGTAGCTTCTTCAACACCATGTCGTTGCCACAAAACTTTCATTAAAGCTATGCGTTTATTTCTTAACTCTTTAATCTCATGGGCTAAAATTCGGATCAGTTTTTCATTGTACGTCATATCGGGTGGAATATCAATATCCGACGAAGAAATTACGTGCGATGGATCAGATTGATAATGGTGCAGCATCAAGACATGAAACACGCTGTGGATCTTTTCTAATTCTAACGGTAATGCTAACTGATACGCCACTGGACCTATTCTTTCAATGATTTCATACGGCCCGATAAATTGCGGACTCAGCTTGCCTTTGCGACCAAATCTAAGGATTTTCTTCCACGAAGATACTTTAAGAAATACTTATCACCTATCTGAAATTCAATATCTTTACATTTCAAATCTGCGTATGATTACTGTCGATCTGAAGTTACTTTCAGACTGTCGCAAATTACTTTCACTTTTTCTTCAATTTCTCGAATCAAATCAACCCTGTGAATCTTTTACTCACTCAACTCAGTCCAATAGAATGGAGTTCGACATTTGCGATCATATAAAGCTTCGTACGGTGCCATCTTTATACTCGATTGAAAGCTGTTATTATACACAAATTCAACCAACGGCAAAAATCTTTCCCAGTTACCTTCGAATTCTAACACACAACAACGAAGCATATCTTCGAGAATCTGTATTACTCTCTCAGACTGACCGTCGATTTGCGGATGAAATACAGTCTTGTACCTAAAGCTTCTCGTAGTTTCTTCCAAAATTGCAACGTAAATGAAACGCCCCAATTTTGGGCCTAGAAGAATTGGGCCTATTAGGCTTTGGGCTTTGGGTTTTAGAAAAATTTTTTAAGTGAGCGAGAAAAATGACAATTGGCATGTGGGCTTTGAGGATTAAGGAATATGGAGTGTCTAGCGGTGTTGGAGATGTCCTGGGATCAAGTAAGGGTAAAGGAAAAATTTTGGTTTTAGCCTTAAGGAACAGTGACTTCAATTAGTAGGCCTTTTTAATAAATGAAGAAGAAATATGACACAAATGGGCTTGTGGTCCAGTGGTAAGTGGCATCACTTGAGAGCTATAAGGTGGCTTGTTGTAAGCTGAAGAGGTCCTGTAACGCCCTGAATTTGGGCCTAGTAGATTTGGGCCTATTGGGTTGTAAGCCCCAAAAATCCTGAAACTTTAAATTTCTAAGTTCTAAAGTTGGTATGTATGAGTAGCACTTGGAATATTAATTTTAAGGTATTATCGGGATTATTTGAGGCCTTAGAGATAGGGAAGACCATAGGGAAAAATTTATTTTTCTTGCTTTAGTGGACCCTAGTTGTAACATCTAGGAATTTGGGGCTTTGCGTTTATTATACTTCTATGTGCTTGGTATGTTTTATCTGTTGTTTGAGTGTGTTTGGGGTCCCCGGGAAGGCTCAGGGTTAGGTCGAAGCCGTGGTGAAAATTTCAAATTTATGCACTTTAGGGAAAAGCTAGTTAAGCTTGGAGCTAGGGGGTCGAACCTTCTTTTTGTTGGTTGATAGGTTTTTTTCGGTCAACTAGAGGAAGTGCCGAATATTTGTTTCTCAAGTAGGTGCCTAAGGTTTCTTCTCTTAAGTTGGTTTTCTTTAGATTGTTCTCTTTCATTTCTTTTTCTTTTTGGGTCATTGCCGAATCACCTAGCCAACTCTTCTCTCTCCATATTATTTTATTTTTGCCAATCAAGGTTCTTCCATTTCCCCTCTCTTGACCGAAATCACCTTTGGGACTCTCACTTTTTCGACAATCACTCATTCACTCATCCATTCTTTTCCCACTAAGGGCCGAATCATCCGTTAGCTTCACTTCTCTCTTTTTCTTACCCCATATTTTCTCTAATTGTTCTTCATAATGGAAACCTATCTCTCAAATCTTTGAGATTTCTTCTACCATCCTCATCCCACACTTTGTGGATTGCCGCCACTCATACTCCTATCTCTCTCAAGTCAATTTCTTCCTGTTTAGTGGTAAGCGTTTTCATCTCTTTTGACTCTTTCTTTGTTTTATTTGGTTTATTTTAATCAAAGGTGTTGATTGGGTGTGTTGGGTGCTTTAGCCGAATGTAGGAGGGGCTTCGCTTTTGTACTCTTTGTTGCATCTGGTTATCGGTTAGAAGACCTTTGGTAAGTGGTGTTGGCCGAAATGTCACTTCTTTTGGGTTATTTGTGAGAACCGATTCTAATTTGGGTCTATGTAGGGACTCAATTGGCTCCTTAAGTCAGATCTGTTAGCTTTCAACTTCTGTCGTGTAAGGTAAGGAATTCCATCCAGTTGAATCCTCATTCTTTCGATTATCTTCCAAAGCCTTAACCCTGCTTTCTGATCAAGACTTTGTCATGGATTCAAGTGCCAGCCAAGCAAAGGAAGGGATTGGACCCGTAGTCCTAGCCCTAAGTTTAAGCAACATGCGGTATCGGTAATACGGGACTGGCCACCGGGTTATGGACTGGCTTCAGAGCAGAATAGGCAGATAGTAGCCGTTCCTGCTAGTGAAAGCATCGACGTGGAGAGTATAGTCTTACGCGTTATCAGGTGTGTAATTCTCGCACACTCTGTATATTAAATTATGTTATTAATTGTGTTGGCTGGAAGCCGAAATGACTGAATCGGCAGTTGAGATACCCTTGGGGGTAAGGTTGGAGACACCGGGTAAGTTTCGCTACGATTTCATGTTCGAAATATGTGTTTGTATGAATTATCTGACTGAATGCATTCAAGGTATGACCATTCATTTTAGTATGTTAACATGTGCATGAACTGGGGATATGATGCGAAAGGGGAAGTGCTATTGAGGGACTGTCACAGTGGTTTGGTACCACAGTGGGTTGGCCCCACACATTTGATTTAGTGACTATGTCTCAATGGCTTGGTGCCACAGTGGTTTAACACCACATATATATATAATTCGGTGACTCGTCTCAGTGGTTTGTACCACAGTGGGTTGGCCCCACATATATCTATACGGGATTGTCACAGTGGTTTGGTACCACGATGGGTTGGCCCCACGCATACAATTAGTGACTCTGTCACAGTGATCTGGTATCACAGTGGTCTTGAACCACAGTGGCTTGGTGCCACGGACGATTGGTGGATTTAGGTGTTGTAGAGGATGGAAAGTAGGTGGGTCTGGGCTGCATTATATACATACTTAATATATTGATTGCGTGAGCTAAGGCCCAATAGGCCTCGGTGGGTGAAAAGCCCAGAGTTCATTTAATGGGGATTTACACACTGAGTCTCAGTGACTCACCCCTCTGCTAAATTTTGCAGGTAATCATTAGATCGCAGATTCGGAGCCGGGGTGGACTCGAGGTGGCCATGCATAATGCCCTAAGTATTTCATCTTCAATATTTTTTAAAAATTTCACTATTAAATTTTGGATTTTGGTGTTGTAATAAGGCCACTTGAACGTTAATTTGGGTTTTTATTATGAATTTGTTATAGCACGCCTAATAATTATCAAAGTGGAAGTTTTCTAAGATTAAAACCTTGAGCAAGTTGTTTTATTTAAATGGTTAACAAAAGATGGGTAACAAGTAACAAATTGATTTAGAGATTTTTCTTATAACTGCAACTTCATTTTCAATTGACAAGCTTTATGAAATTCCTTAAATTCGACTTTCAACAAATAAACCTGACTTCGTAATTCAGTTCAAATTAAGCAACTACTTCAAATTTTCTACGATATACAAAGTTTTCTTCAAACTGTAGTATTAGCTAGTTTTTTTTTTCAAAATTTCTTTCCGGTAACATACCAGATTCGGTCGTAGCGTTTGGCCGGATTTGGGGTGTTACAATTGTGGTATCAGAGCCAGTTTCAAAAGCTCGGCTGTGGGTATAAGGTTCAAAATATTTTCAAAAAAAAAGTTTTAAAAATGGTTTAGATGAAACACTTGTTTTCTGGTAGCATGGCACCTAAGTCTCCGGCACCAAATCCGCACGGTAAGTCCTCTAATAATTGGTTGTTTTATATGACGTGATTGTGTTATGACATGATTGCTAGTGCTAGGAAATCCAACCTTAGAGACTGAAACCCGTAGGTATACACGTGTTCACGAAGAATTACTCTTAATACTATTTTCATAAGACTGCTCGGTGATAAACAGTGGAAGAAAATACTAACTCAAAAACTTTTAATTAGATTAAGTCGAAACAATAGTCATGAGTCCTCGAGGACATGGTCGTGGTGTGCGAGGCCATGGTAGAGGCCGGGGTGTTGGGTCTGAACCTTCAGAATCAGGACATGGGCCGAAAAGTGAAGTGCCAGCACCGCCAGTTGCAAAAGCAGAATTTCAGGATCAAACTGGGGGAGACGATGCTGTGTCTCAGGCGATGTTACGTGTTTTGGAGAGAGTTTCTGGAGCAAGCACGGGATCAGTAGCTCGGAAATCTGTGTCAGAACGACTACGAGCTAACGGGGCTGAGATGTTTAGGGGCATTTCTGGTGTGGCTCCTAACGTAGCTGAGTATTGGTTAGAAGCGGTTGAGCGCATCATGGATGACCTGGATTGTATTGTGGAAGAGAAATTGAAGGGGGTAGTGTCTTTCCTCCGGGATCAGGCATATCAATGGTGGCTCACGGTCAGAGATGGTACAGTGGCTGACCGCATCACCGGGGAGTTCTTTAAATCAGCGTTCCAGGGGAAATACATTAGGTCAAGCTATGTGGACGCTCAGCGGAAGGTATTCCTTAATTTGGTTCAGGGAAGTAAGTCAGTGGCTGAGTATGAGGTAGGATTCTTACATCTTAGTCGTTAAGCTCGGGGTATTTTGCCACGGACCATGAGCGCTGTGTTCGATTTAAGGATGGACTGAGAGATGAGTTACGGGTACTGATAGCTCCGCAACAGGAAAGGGAGTTTGTCGTTCTGGTTGAGAAGGCTAAGATAGCCGAAGAGGTAAAGAGGTCTGAAAGGCAAAATCAGGTAGGGACAAGGGAAGGAATAAAAGGAATTTTGGCCCGTCAGGATCTACAGGGAATTTCCAGAAAAGGTCTAGATTGGATGGACCTGATTGAGCTATGAGGCCTGCTGCTGTGGGTCGATCTCAACTATGTACTCGATGTGGGAAATATCATTCAGGTGATTGTTGGTTGGATGGTAGAAGATGCTTCAGATGTGGATCTATGGATCATCAGGTAAGGGATTGTCCGCAGGAACCCAACAAAGCGGGACCAGTAGGTCAGAATTATGCTCAGCTTGGTAGGGGTGGTCAGCAACCACAGCGAGGTTGTGGTCCGGTCAGAGGAGGAAATGGCTTCGGTCGGGGGCGTAGAGCACCGGGCAGAGGTGCCGAGAATGCAAATGCAAGATAGCCTGGGTTGGTCTATGCAGCTAGACGTCGAAAAGAGGGTGATGCACCGGACGTCATAACCGGTACGTTCCTTATTTTTGGTTTGCCTTTTTCTGCACTAATTGATATTGGGTCAACACATTCCTATGTTGCTAGTACGGTGTCTGGAACTCTAAACATAGACTCTGAGATTGTTTCTAGGAAGATGACTGTACTTAGCCCTTTAGGACAATCTGTAGTGGTGAATAAACTCTTTAGGAATGTGCCTTTGGAAGTGCAAGGGATGGATTTCCCGACTGACTTGATGGAACTGCCGTTCGGCGAGTTCAATTTGATCTTAGGAATGGATTGGTTAGTGAAGTATCGAGCAAATTTGGATTGCGCTGCTAAGCGCATGGTGTTAAGGACTCCTGAGGATAACGAGGTCTTAGTGATAGGCGAAAGGAGTCTACTTGTCCAATGTAGTGCCTACTTTAAAGGCGAAAAGAATGGTGAGGAAAGGATGCGAGGCTTTCTTAGCTTTTGTTAGTGCTTTGGAGTCCAAGGAGTTGACGGTAAAGGATGTCAGAACAGTGAAGGAATTCTCTGATGTTTTTCCAGAGGAGCTTTCAAGGTTACCTCCGTACCGCGAAGTAGAGTTCGGTATTGATCTTCTTCCGGGAATAGCGCCAGTGTCTATTGCCCCATATAGAATGGCGTCGAAGGAGTTAGTGGAACTCAAAGCACAGATTCAGGAACTGTTGGACCGGGGTTTTATCCGACCAAGTATGTCGCCGTGGGAAGCGCCAGTGTTGTTTGTTAAGAAGAAGGACGGGTCGATGCGGATGTGCATTGACTACAGGCAACTGAACAAGTTAACGATTAAGAACAAGTACCTGTTGCCTAGGATAGACGATCTGTTTGATCAGTTGCGAGGCGCTTCGGTCTTCTCAAAGATAGACTTGAGGTCTGGGTATCATCAGCTTAAGGTTAAGGAGGCGGATATCCATAAGACAGCTTTTCGAACTTGTTATGGTCACTACGAGTTCTTGGTGATGCCATTCGGGTTGACAAATGCAACAGGAAAGGAGTACCGTTCGTCTGGTCGGCTAGGCAATAGGAAAGTTTTAAGAAGTTGAAGAAGATCTTGACGGAGGCACCAGTGTTAATTCAGCCGGAGGCAGGGAAAGAGTTTGTCGTCTACTGTGATGCGTCACACGTAAGGTTAGGATGTGTGTTAATGCAAGAGGGGATGGTGGTAGCATATGCGCCTCGGCAATTGAGACCTCACAAGGTGAACTATCCCACGCATGATCTTGAGTTAGCTGCGGTGGTTTTTGCTCTGAAGATTTGGAGGCACTACCTGTATGGGGAGAAGTCCATCATCTACACGGATCACAAGAACTTGAAATATCTCCTTACCCATAAGGGGTTGAACTTGAGGCAACGGAGGTGGATTGAGTTGTTGAAGGATTATGACTACTCGATTGAGTACCACCCAGGTAAAGCTAACGTAGTGGCAGATGCATTGAGTCGTAAGGTAATATTGAACTTGAGGGCAATGTTTTCTCATCTCAGCTTGTATGATGATGGAAGATTGTTAGCTGAACTGTAAGTGAAGCCTTCTTGGGTCAGCCAGATAAAAGAGAAGTAGTTGTCTGATGAATCATTAAGCGCTAAGTTTCAGCTAGTGGCAGGTGGTGAGGTAGCAGATTTTAGTATGAACAGTGATGGGGTTTTGTGCTTTCGAGGAAAGGCTTGTATGCCGAAGGATTCCGAGTTGAGACAGAAGATTCTTCAGGAAGCGCATAGTAGCCCATATGCTATGCATCCTGGCGGGAGTAAGATGTATCGGGATCTGTGTGAATAGTTTTGGTGGCCGGGTTGAAGCAAGAGGTTATCGAGTTTGTGGGTAGGTGTTTGACGTGTTAGCAGGTGAAGGCAGAGCATCAGTTGCCTTCGGGGTTGTTGCAACCGGTGAAGATTCCGCAGTGGAAATGGGAAAGAATCACGATGGACTTTGTTAGTGGGCTACCTCTTACGCCTACTAAGAAAGATTCGGTATGGGTTATTATGGATCGGTTAATGAAGTCCGCTCATTTCATACCAGTTCGGGTTGATTATTCCCTACAGAAGTTAGCCAAGCTGTATGTAGCGGAGATTGTGAGGTTACATGGGGTTCCAGTGTCAATTATATCAGACAGAGACCCTAGGTTTACATCATGGTTTTGGAAAGCGTTGCATCAGGCGTTGGGTACAAGACTAGACTTCAGCACAGCATTTCATCCACAGACTGATGGTCAGCCTGAGAGGGTAATTCAGATCTTGGAAGATATGTTGAGAGGCAGCGTCATTGACTTCAGGGGTAGTTGGGAGGTGTTCTTACCGTTGGCAGAATTCGCATACAACAATAGCTACCAATCTAGTATTCAGATGGCACCTACGAAGCGTTGTATGGTCGAAAATGTCGTACTCCTACTTGTTGGACAGGGTTGGGTGAGCGTTAGATATTGGGTCCAGAATTGGTTGCAGAGACATAGAAGAAGGTTAAGTTAATTCGAGTTTGGTTGAAGGAAGCTTCCGACAGGCAGAAATCCTATGCTGATCTGAAGCGTAAGGATATAGAATTTGCAGTGGGTGATCAGGTGTTCCTGAAAGTTTCACCTTGGAAGAAAGTTTTGAGGTTTGGATGAAAGGGCAAGTTGAGCCCCAAGTTCATCGGGCCTTATCGTGTGCTGAAGCGTGTGGGACCAGTGGCTTATTAGCTCGAGTTACCTCCGGAATTGAGACAGATACACAATGTATTTCATGTCTCGATGCTAAGGCGCTACCGCTCAAATCCATCTCACATTGTACCAGTGGAGGAAATCGAAGTGAGACCAAATTTATCTTTTAAGGAGGAACCAGTTTAGATCTTAGACCGAGATGTTAAAATATTATGGAGAAAAACGGTTCCGTTAGTTAAAGGTTTGTGGCAGAATCACGATTCAGAGGAAGACACGTGGGAGCCAGAGGATGTGATGTGACAGCAATACCCTCACCTCTTCTGACAAGGTAAATTTCGAGGCCGAAATTTCTTTAAGGGGTTGAACTGTAACATCTGGGAATTTGGGGCTTTGCATTTATTATACTTCTATGTGCTTGGTATGTTTTGTCTGTTGTTTGAGTGTGTTTGGGGTCCCCGGGAAGGCTCGAGGTTAGCTCGAAGCCATGGTGAAAATTTCAAAATTAGGTACTTTAGGGGAAAGCTAGCTGAGGCAGGTGTTAAATATTATTGCTTGTGTGTGATGACACAAGAAATGCAGTGATGAAGTGGCAAGGAGACGCCACTTAGCATGCAGGGAAGTGGCGTCACAAGAAAAGCAGTGAGGGAGCAGGTTCGAGTCACATGGATTGCTTTGTTGGAGTTTTTTTTTTATACGTTGGAATGAGGAGGAGGTGGGTTCGGTTTGGACTCTGAGGAGTAGGTGTTGAACAAGTCAAATTATTTGAATATGAGGCTATGAGAGAAAGGGGGAATTTGAAATCATTCAAACTGACTTCAAATGTGGGATGGAGAGAAAAGGGTGGAGAAAATGGTGGGATTTGTTGGTTTAAGCTTGGAGCTAGGGGGCTGAACCTTCTTTTTGTTGGTTGATAGGTTTTGTTTTTCGGTCAACTAGAGGAAGTGCCGAATATTTGTTTCCCAAGTAGGTGCCTAAGGTTTCTTCTCTTAAGTTGGTTTTCTTTAGATTGTTCTCTTTCATTCCTTTTTCTTTTTGGGTCATTGCCGAATCACCTAGCCAACTCTTCTCCCTCCATATTGTTTTCTTTTTGCCAATCAAAGTTTCTTCCATCTCGCCTCTCTTGACCAATATTACCTTTGGGACTCTCACCTTTTCGGCAATCACTCATTCACTCATCCATTCTTTTTCCACTAAGGGCCGAATCATTCGTTAGCTTCACTTCTCTCTTTTTCTTACCCCATATTTTATCTAATTGTTCTTCATAACGGAAACTTATCTCTCAAATCTTTGAGATTTCTTCTACCATCCTCATCCCACACTTTGTGGATTGCAGCCACTCATCCTCCTATCTCTCTCAAGTCGATTTCTTCCTATTTAGTGGTAAGCGTTTTCATCTCTTTTGACTCTTTTTTTGTTTTATTTGGTTGATTTTAATCAAAGGTGTTGATTGGGTGTGTTGGGTGCTTTAGCCGAATGTAGGAGGGGCTTCGCTTTTGTACTCTTTGTTGCATCTGGTTATCGGTTAGAAGATCTTTGGTAAGTGGTGTTGGTCGAAATGTCACTTCTTTTAGGTTATTTGTGAGAACCGATTCTGATTTGGGTCTATGTAGGGACTCAATCGGCTCCTTAAGTCAAATCTGTTAGCTTTCAGCTTCTGTCGTGTAAGGTAAGGAATTCCATCCAGTTGAATCCTCATTCTTTCGATTATCTTCCAAAGCCTTAACCCTGCTTTCTGATCAAGACTTTGTCATGGATTCAAGTGCCAGCCAAGAAAAGGAAGGGACTGGACCCGTAGTCCCAGACCCTAAGTTTAAGTGACGTGTGATATCGGCAATACGGGACTGGCCACCAGGTTATGCACCGGCTTCAGAGTAGAATAGGCAGATAGCGGTCGTTCCTGCTAGTGAAAACATGTGCATGAACTGGGGATATGATGCGAAAGGGGAAGTGCTATTGAGGGACTGTCACAATGGTTTGGTACCACAGTGGGTTGGCCCCACACATTTGATTTAGTGACTATGTCTCAGTGGCTTGGTGCCACGATCGTCTAACACCATGTATATATATAATTCGGTGACTCGTCTCACCGGGGTGGACTCGAGGTGGCCATGCATAATGCCCTAAGTATTTCATCTTCAATATTTTTTTAAAAATTTCACTATTAAATTTTGGATTTTGGTGTTGTAATAAGGCCACTTGAACGTTAATTTGGGTTTTTATTATGAATTTGTTATAGCACGCCTAATAATTATCAAAGTGGAAGTTTTTTTAGGATTAAAACCTTGAGCAAGTTGTTTTATTTAAATGGTTAACAAAAGATGGGTAACAAGTAACAAATTGATTTAGAGATTTTTCTTATAACCACAACTTCATTTTCAATTGACAAGCTTCATGAAATTCTTTAAATTTGACTTTCAACAAATAAACCTGACTTCGTAATTCAGTTCAAATTAAACAACTACTACAAATTTTCTACGGTACACAATGTTTTCTTCAAACTGTAGTATTAGTTAGTTTTTTTTTTCAAAATTTCTTTTCGGTAACATACCAGATTCGGTCGTAGCGTTTGACCGGATTTGGGTGTTACACTAGTCTCAGGCATTAGGCCTCTTAAGCAAATTGACTGAAAATAAGTCACAAATGGGCTTGTGGTCCAGTGGCAAGATGGCGTCACATAGGGAGCTACAAGGTGGCGTGAAGAGGTCCAAGGTTCGAGTAGTGGTAAGGTGTTTTTGGAGTGTTTATTTTACATAGTGGACGGCCAGAGTTGAGTGGAATCTGGACTCTTTCGTTGAAGTGTTTGAATTGGTCTGGTGAGCTGATAGAGGAGGAAAATTCGGATGAGATTGAGGAATTATCAAAGAGAAAATTTAGGAGATGAAAAGTGTGGAAGTGATGGTGCCGAATGGGACTCTAGGGGAAGGGAGTTTCGGCTGTTGGCTATAAGAGGAGGGTGCCGAATCCCTTTGTGAGGTTCGAGGCTTAGGAGTGGTATTTTGTGGAGTGTTTATTTTACTATATGGACAGCCAGAGTTGTGTTGGTTTTGAACTCTTGCCATGAAGAGTTTGAAGTAAACAGGTCTGTTGGATGTGGAGGAAATTTCGGATAAGATTAAGGTGTTATTAGGGAGAAAAGTTAAGAGATGAGGAGAGTGAGGAGTTGGTGCCGAATGGGACTGTGGGGGGAAGGTAGGATTTGGCTTTGGCTATAAAAAGAGGGTGCCAAAATCATTGAAGGGTTCCTTGGGTTCTGTTATTTCTTCCTTTTCTCCCCCTCAGCTGAATTCTTTCATTTACCGAAAAGAAAACCCATCATTCTTTTTGCCGAAATTCCTATTAGAGTTATGTTCTTCTTCTTTCTCTGAAAGCCAAATTCCCATATAGCTAAATTCTCTTCTTTGCCGAATTACCATCATCCTTCCTTGTAGAAATCCCCATTAGTGCCGAATCTTTGTTGTTTTTCTCTATCACAAATCAGTTGGTAGCTATTCTCAGTCAAGGTTAAAAGCCGAATCTCGTTCGGTAGTTATCTAGACCGCAGGATCTAAGGTTGGATTCGGTAAGTATTCTGTTAACTTCCCTTACTATGTTTTGTTAAAAGTCGAAGGGCGATCTAATTTTTCATTATCGGTGATCTTGTATTAACAAGGGTAAGGATCGAAGATTGCAAGCGTGGTAGGATCATTAGCAAGGGTAAGGATACTCAACTCGATTATGGTTGAAGTGAATGGCCGAATGTGTGGATAACTTGTGTGGATTATGAGTCACCCAAATTTTGATGGTGTATGTGTGAGTGCAGATCTAGGGAACACTTGTGATTAGTAGCGAAGGAAGGGCCATTAGAACCCAGTGGCACAGGGTAAGGTTACGGTAAGGTTTCGGCTTTTGAGTAAATATTTTGATTAAGTATGAGTGGTTGATTGACGGTTGGTTGGTTGTAGGATCAAGGCTAAGGATGGAATAGCATGTCGCGGTATCCAGGTGTGTACAAACAATACACACACATGATTTTGGCAATTTCGGAAAGCCGAAAAGCCAAAAGTGGCTAAATGGGCCTAGTGGGCCCTAAGGCTAAGTTTGATAAAATGGTTTGATTTAATTATATGAATTGGGTTAAGCAAGCATGTTACATGATCTAAAATTATTTTGGGCCTAATGGGCCATATGACTGAGACTTGGGCCTAGTGGGCCATAAAGATGTGACGTGGCCATTATGGGTTATATGAACGTGAAATGGGTTTGATGGGTTTTATGGGGACGTAGACTAGTATGCTAGGGTTTTATGGACTTTAGGCTTAGTACTGAACAACTATTAAATTGCATAAGACTTTCTAATAATTAAACATGTCCATGGACAAGTCGCTAGGTTAGAGTGTGGTAACAGGCATATGCATGTCTAAGATTGGATCTAGGGAGAGCTTCGTACTTAAGCGGCCCTAGTGGCCCACCTCCTCTTCTCTGGAATCCTACCTGGTGCATAGTGCCTGTTCACTTTAGCTGCAAGGACTTGTTAATGGGCCAAAGTTCATAACTAAAACCCGAGAGGGACCAAACACCCTAGATTTGTAAAATTACTAAAATACCCTAATTTGAAATTACCAAAATACCCTTGGTTTGAAAAATCACTAAGATAGCCCCGAATTGTGAAATTACCAGGATACCCTTAATTTGTAGAATTACCAAAACATCCCTAATTTACAAAATTTCCAAAGTACCTCTGATTTGCAAAATTACCTAGATACCCCTATAGAGTAGATTTACGGAAATACCCTTGGGTTGTGAAATGACGAAAATACCCGTTTGTGATGAGTATAAGTTTATGGATGCTACTTATGTGTTTGATGCATCATATGATATTCTGCTTAGGATGCATATGGGTGGGAATTATGGTACGGAGGAAGATTTGAGGATCACATAGTCGCTTGACGATCATGGATCCACCTGTGGCTTTAAGCCCATTATATGATTAGCAGCTTTGCTGCAACGTTAAGTATTGCCGCTGTGAGTGCTACCTTTGGTGTGTACAGAATGGGTGGGTCAATTTAGAAATCCCCACAGGTGTGTAGGGTTGGAAGGGAAATGGTGTGTAGCGGATGGATTTTTGGGGAGGGTTTTGCATTACCTTGATTTGTATATGATATGATGTGATATGATATGATATGATATGATGTGATATGATATGATATGATGTCATTGCGGGCCAAGGCCCAAGACCACCGATTTTGATATGGGTCAGGCCAATGTGATAATTATATATTCAATTGAATGCCAAGGGTTGTACATACTGAGTTTCGAAACTCACACCCTTTATTTAATATTTCAGGTGATCCTCAGTAATTGGCTCGATGTGAGAGGGGACTCAGAGATGGCCACACTACCAGAAGTTTAAATTTTTTTTTTTTTTCTGGTTTTAGTTTCAAAAAAAAACACATGATTTTTAATTGCTTATTTTAGTTGGATGTAATAAGGCCTTGTACTCCGATTTGACTTTAGATTTTGGGTTGTTGTTTTCAACTGTTCATTTAAATATTAAGCCTAAGTAAATTTCGTATGTGTTAAACTTGGTTTCTGAAGTACTTAAAACTATAAAAATGGGTTTTTATTATTACCTAACAAGACTCAAGGATGAAAGGGCTTTTGGGCCTTAAATTGTTAATTTTCAAAATCATTTTGAATTGTGTCTTTAATGTGACATTCCGGATTCGGGCCTAACTTCTAGGCCGGGTTTGGGGTGTTACAGTAAACCTCGGATCTCTATTTGAAATAATCAAAAGTGGCACCCCATGTAATCTAACAATCTTAGAGATATACAATTCAGCCAATTTGTCAAGTGAATAGTTTGTACGTACCGGAATAAAATATGCAGATTTCGTCAGTCGATCAACAACAACCCAAATAGCATCTTTCTTCTTTGGAGACAAGGGTAATCCCGATACGAAATCCATCGTAACTCTATCCCATTTCCACTCTGGTATCATTACAGGTTTTAGCAAACCCAAAGGCACCTGATGCTCGGCTTTTACTTGATGACACACCAAACATCTCGACACAAATTCTGAAATGTCTCGCTTCATTCCCGACCACCAATATAATTGTTTTAGATCATTATACATTTTAGTACTTCCCGAGTGAACAGATGAACATCCATTGTGTGCTTCATGTAAAATTTTCTGAATGAGCTAAAAATTCTTTGGTACGCAAATTTTATCTCGAAACATTAAGCAATCATCGGATCCGATTTGAAAGTCAAAATCACTAGTCGACTCACATTCCACTCTTTTGGCTTGTAACTCAGTATCATACTTTTGAGCTTCACAAATTTACTGAAGAAAAACTTATTTAACTTTCAACTCGGCTAATATTGAACAATCATCAGATAATGAAAATCGAGTATTCATCGCTCTCAAAGCATATAATAATTTTCTACTCTGTGCATCTGCGACTACATTTGCTTTACCCGGATGATAGTTAATGACTAACTCGTAATCTTTCAATAGCTCGAGCCATCTTCGTTGTCGTAAGTTTAGATCTTTCTGAGTCATTATGTATTTCAAGCTCTTATGATTAGTAAAGATGTGACATTTTTCACTGTAGAGATGATGTTGCCAAATTTTCAATCTGAAAACAATAGTACCCAACTATAAATTGTGTGTCGGATAGTTCTTTTCGTGCGGTTTCAATTGTCTGGAGGCATAAGCTATAACTTTTCCATCTTGCATCAACACGCAACGCAAACCATTCAATGACGCGTCGCTGTATATCACAAACTCTTTACTCGATTCAGGTTGAACTAAAACTGGTGCTTCAGTTAGCAATGCTTTCAACTAATCAAAACTCTAAAGCCTTCCAGAATCGAGATGTGAACGTAGGGTCCCTATCCAATATGATAGACACTAGTACCCCATGCAGCCTCACAATTTCTGCCATATACAACTTGGCCAACTTCCGAAGTGAGTAGTCAGTGCGAACTGGTATGAAGTGAGCGGACTTAGTCAACCGGTCAATGATTATTCACACTGAATCTTTCTTAGTAGGCGTCAAGGGTAGCCCACTAACAAAATCCATTGTTATCCTCTCCCACTTCCAGAATGGAATCTTCACCGGTTGCAGCAAACCCGAAGGCAACTGATGTTCCGCCTTCACTTGCTGACATGTCAAACATTTGCTCACAATGTCAGTAACTTCACGTTTCAACCCTGGCCACCAGTACTGCTCTCGTAGATCTCGGTACATCTTACTTCCACCGGGATGCATAGCGTATGGGCTACTATGTGCCTCCTGCAGAATCATCTGTCTTAACTCAGAATCCTTCGGCATACAAACTCTTCCACGGAAACACAATACCCCTTCACTGTTCAGCCCAAAATCCACTGTCTCTCCACTTTTCACTTGCTGAAGTCGAGAACCCAATGATTCATCCAACAATTGCTTCTCTTTAATCTGACCTACCCATGTCGGTTTCACCTGAAGTTCTGCTAACAAGGTACTATCTTCATAAAAGCTGAGATGAGAAAACATTGCTCTCAAATCCGATATTACTTTACGACTTAATGCATCTACCACCACGTTGGCCTTATTCGGGTGATACTCAATCGAGCAGTCATAGTCTTTCAGTAGCTCTATCCACCTCCATTGCCTGAGATTTAACTCTTTTTGATGAGGTACTTCAGACTCTTATGGTCAGTGTAGGTAACCGACTTTTCTCCATACAGATAGTGTCTCCATATCTTCAGAGCGAACACCACTGAAGCTAGTTCTAAATCATGAGTGGGGTAGTTCACCTCATGTAGCCTTAGTTGACACGATGCATACGCCACTACTTTCCCTTCTTGCATCAACATACAACCCAAATCGGTGTGCGACGCATCACAATAGACAACAAATTCTTTCCCAGCTTCAGGCTGTATCAACACTGGTGCTTCAGTCAGAATCTTCTTCAACTTTTCAATACTTTCCTGTTGTTTATCAGTCCAAACAAAAAGTACTCCCTTATGCAGTAACTTAGTTAGGGGTGCAGTAATCAACGAAAACCCCTCAACAAACCTTCTGTAGTACCAGCCAAACCCAGAAAACTTTGAATTTCTGATACTGACTTCAGTGGCTTCCAATTTAACACCGCTTCAACTTTCCGAGGATCAACCCTAATCCCCTCGGCAGACACAACATGCCCCAAAAACGTCACTTCCTTCAGCTGAAACTCGCACTTACTGAATTTGGCACACAGTTGCTTCTCTCTTAATATCTACAGTACAACCCAAAGATGAGAATCATGCTCCTCCTCCGTTCTTGAGTACACCAGAATGTCGTCTATGAATACCACCACGAATCAGTCTAGATAGGGTTGGAAGACCCGGTTCATCATATCCATTAAAGCAACTGGTCCATTCGTTAATCCAAACGGCATAACCAAAAACTCTTAATGCTCGTAACGAGTTCGGAAAGCTGTCTTGTATATGTCTGCCTCCTTGACCCTCAACTAATGATATCCCTATCTTAAATTGATTTTCGAGAAGACCGAAGCTCCTCGCAACTGATCGAATAGGCCGTCAATCCTAGGTAGCGGGTATGTGTTCTTAACAGTTAGCTTGTTCAGTTGACGATAGTTAATGCACATTCGCATCGACCCATCCTTCTTCTTCACGAACAATACCGGTGCTCCCCATGGCGATACATTTGGTCTGATAAAACCTCGATCCAACAACTCTTGGATCTGAGCTTTTAACTCTACCAGCTCCTTCGGCGCCATCCTATAAGGGGCGATAGACACCGGAACCGTTCCCGTAACAGCTCAATGCCAAATTCGACCTCGTGATTCGGAGGCAATCCCGGAAGCTCTTCAGGAAAAACGTTCGGGAACTCCTTCACAGTTCTGACATCCCCAACAAACAATTCCTTGGAATCAGATGTGCTGACAAAAGCTAGAAACGCCTCACACCCTTTTTGCCCCCATCTTCTTGGCCTTTAGTGCCGAAATCACATGGGATAGATAATCCCTTCTTTCTCCTATCACCGTCACCTTCTTATCCCCTGAAGTCTTTAATACCATACACTTAGCAGCACAATCCAAGTTCTCACGGTGCTTAACTAGTAAGTCCATGCCTAAGATAAGATCAAACTCACCGAACGGCAGTTCCATCAAATCTGCCAGGAAAACAATCCCTTGCACTTCTAAAGGCACATTCCTAAATAGCTTGTTCACTACCACAGACTGCCCTAAGGGACTAATTACCGACATTCCCCTATCCACAAACTCAAATTGTATCCCCAGAGTCCCAGACACAGTGCAGGCAACATATGAATGGGTAGACCCAATAGCAATCAAAGTTGTAAATGGCACACCTAAAATGAGAAATGTATCGGTTATGACGTCCGGTGCGTCGCCATCCTCTCGATGTCGAGCCGCATAAACCAGTCCCAACTGTCTCGCATCTGCATTACCCATGTTACCAGCACCTCTGTCCAGTGCTCCCCGACCACGTCCTATACCATTTCCACCTCGGAGCGGACCACGACCTCTCGGTGGCTGCTGACCACCTCTCCCTGGCTGAACAAATCTCTGACCTACTACCTGTGTCCGAACAGGCTCTCGAGGACAGTCCCTGAACTGATGATCTATAGATCCACATCTGAAACACCCGCCAGTTCTTTTCTAGCACTCTCTCAAGTGAAATTTCCCACATTCCACACAAGACTGTAACTGACTGGTAGTAGCTGGAACTCCCACTCGAGTTTGGCCCATCAAACCTAAGCCTCTTATGAAATCCCCTTGAAGGACCTAAGAACCCAGAATCTCTTTTGTTCTTGTCCCTTTCCTTTTCTCAGTTCTGTCACTCAGAGCGTTTTACTTCCTCAGCAATTTTGGCCTTTTCCACCAACGTAGCAAAATCTCTCTCTCTGCGGGGCTATCAGTACCCGCAACTCATCTCGTAGCCCATCTTCAAAATGCACACAACGTTCATAATCAGTCGAGACTATTCCCCGGGCGTACCGGCTCAGACGCAAAAGCTCCGCCTCATACTCTGTCACAGATTTACTCCCCTGAACCAGATTCAAAAATTCTTTTCTCCGAGCATCCACATAGCTAGCCCCAACATACTTTCCCTGGAAGGTCGCTTTAAAGAAAGCCCAGGTGATACGATCCGCTTGCGTACCTTCTCTCACAGTGAGCCACCACTAGTATGCCTTGTCTCTCAGTAATGATATAGCCCCCTTCAGTTTCTGTTCAACCGAGCAATCCAAATCATCCACAATTCGTTCCACAGCCTCAAGCCAGTATTCAGCTACATTTGGGGCTACACCAGAAATGCCCCTAAAAACTTCGGCTCCATTCAACCTGAGTCGCTCAGAAATAGACCCACGTGCTGCCAACCCAGTACTTGCTCTAGCAACCCGTTCCGAAACTCGTAGCATAGCTTGGGATAGAGCGTCGTCCCCTCCAGTTCAATCTTGAAACCCTGCTTCCACCACTGGTGATGCTGGCACCTCGCCTTCCAGCACATGCCCCAATTCTGATGATCCAGCCTCAGCACCCAGGCCTCTACCACGGCCGCGTATACCACGCCCACCTCCTCTGGTACTCATACTACTAAATCAAGTTAATCTAATTAAGAATTTTCTATGAATCAGTATATGGTTCCAATATTGATTAACAAATATTTTATGGAAAACAAATATAAGAGTTGTTTTCACGAATCTAATTTCCTAATGTCTCAGTCTCTATAGTCTTAGCTCCTACAGCTAGGAGTTTCTAACAGTTTTCTTACTACAATCATATCATCATCATATCAACAATCATAAAATAAGGGAACTTACAGATTTGGTGTCGGAGACTCGTGGTGCCATACTTCCAATAAAGACATACATTTTCTAAATCAAATTTCAAACAACTTGTAAAAACGTTTTCGAACCCATTCTACAGCTGAGTTTTGCAATTTGGCTCTGATACCATAAAATGTAACACCCCAAACCCGACCTAGATGTTATGGCCAGATCTAGCATGTCACATCAAAAGGTAGTTGAAAATCTAAGCGATCAATAAAATGTTACATTTCTTTGTAAACTTCCAAGTTTCGTTGTTTGTTTGTAAAAACACCATTTTCTTAATGTCCATTTTTATAAAGTTGTTATCATCTTGAAAAAAATAGTTTTTGTTGTGAAAATCGAACTTGAATAGTTGTGGGAACGTGATATTTTAGAAAACAGTTATTAATGTTTTAAGAAAACCTTATGTTTATAGGTTTAAACGTTTATAGTTTGAAATACTGAAATGAGAGTTTAAAGAAATATAAATCCCAGAGGCCTTATTACAAAATATTAAACCCAAATTAAAAATAATCTTAAAAATGAAGCAAAATGGAAATTTACTAAAGTTTGCGAGCAATGTCTCCGATGTATGGCCCCGACCGAGTCATCCACGGCTCCAAATCCTCTACCGTTGGGAATTACCTGCGAGGTTAAGGGAAAAGGGGTGAGTTACGAGAACTCAGTTGTAATCCCCTAAACTGACATTAACTGGGCCCGAGCCCAAAAGACATCAACCTGGGCCTAAGCCTTACAATCATGGTAATACAATGGTGGGATGCAAAGAATCTAATGCAACCCAACCCAATACAACCAAACACACCCCCGTCCCAGCCAATCACACCTGTGGGGATCAAGTCAACCCACCCCGCCAAACACTCCAATATTGCAGACAAGCTATGTGGTTGAGCCACCAGAGTCATAATTATGTAAATATATATATTGTGGCTATGCCACCAGGCTACACTGCTCTTTAATCATTAACCCACCCCATGCAACAAGATAAAATGCAATATATAGATCAACATATAAAAGTGTAATGTAAACATAAACACGTTACTTGATAACACTGAGGGTAAAATGGTCATTCAACCCATCGAGGATATTTTAGTAATTTCGCAACCTAGGGGTATTTCGGTAATTTACCCTCCAAGGGTATTTTAGTAATTTCGTAACCTAGGGGTATTTCGATAATTTACCCTCTAAGGGTATTTTAGTAATTTCGCAACCCAGGGGTATTTCGATAATTTACCCTCCAAGGGTATTTTAGTAATTTCACCTTTAATGGCCTCTCCGAAGGCTTACTGTCGCTTCGAGCGACTCGGGTCCCTTTTTGGGTCTTTACGGAACTATTGGGCCTAAAATCCATTTTAGGCCTAAACGGGCCCACACATTCGTGCGGCCCAAAATGCATGGTTTCAGAATCAGATTTGCAGATTTCACATTCGGGCCTATCATTTGTTACAAATTCAGCCGTTTTACCCAAGTGGGCCGGTGAGCCCGTTAGGCCCATTTAGCCCGATTCAGCCCGTTACAGCCTCGGCATCGCAATAGTGTTCGTGACACTCTCAACAACTTAGCGTCACGATTTATATCTCGACTCACTACTACAAGCGCTAGCACGCTCGAGTGGTCACAATTGTCGGCTTTCTGGCTTTTCGGCTTTTGGCCGTTCACAGAACACCACATGCAATCATCGGAGTGGGTGTGAGATTACACACCTGTTACGAGTGTAGGTTGAACCCTCGGGATTACGCACCTATAAATCCACATACTTAAATCATTAGCCTTAACCATCGTGAGACATGTCCATTAGGTTGAAAACGACAACTCACCACACTACTTACGAAGAAAGATGACAACTCTTGCTACGCTTGAACGTTCAGTCTACTCTCTTACGAAGTGGAGTCCCTAAGAATAGCACGAGTTAGCGAAGTTGTTCAAAATAATGAAGAAACGACCTTTCGGCCTAAATGAACTGAGAATAAAGAACAACCAACCATCCCCCCACCATTTGGCCATAGCCATCCTTACCAAGGTGCCACAGATTCTGCAACTGACCAACAAAGGTTTCGGCTTAGATTTAAGATGGAGAGAAGTGTTCAGACTCAGCCTGATTAAAAGAGATAGAAGATGAGTGCTTCGGTCCTTTGAGAGAGAAAAGAGAAGGAGTACATAAAAAGAAAAGAGACTATTACCTTGCAACTATAGAAAAACCGAATGAAAAGGGAGATTTGATGATTGAAAACACACCACGCTTCAGACTAGACCAAGTTTGGCTAATGGCAAAAGAAAAGGAAACTGATTCAAATGAGGCAAAGGGGAATTCGACTTCTGGAGAAAATAGTAAAAGCACAATGAAGAAGAAAAGATGTTTCAGTTATGGAGAGCACAAAAGAGAACAAGTGAGGGGAGAATAGAAAAAATGTGCAACAAAGAATAGAAGAAAACGTGAAACAAAGAACCCGAAATGTCTAAGGAGAAAGCCTAAAATGTCAAAAATGCTAAGAACATAGGAGAATTCGGCACACACACACACTAACGAAAATCGAATGCACTCTAACAAATGACCCTTCTCTTGACCGAAACCTCCCCCATGCACTTCCGAAATTCGGCCACCACTTCCACTCTTCAAACCCCATGATTCTCTCCTCGATTTGCTCCCCCATTCACTCTCCAACACCCATTTGAATAATTTGACCCAGTCTTCCCTCTCTCCTGCAGTGTTTGGTCTCCACTCAGCTACCTCCCTTTCCTGAGCGCAAAATAAAAGCCTCCAATACACTGCATGTGGGATTCGAACCCCACTTCCCTTACTTCATAAGTGACGCTAACACCACTAGGCCATATGCTCATCTTGTGATAATAAAGCACACTTAATTAACCTTAAGTCCTGCTTTAACTAGCTCACCTCACTAAAGTGCCCCAAACCAAAATTTTACCAGCGCTCAAACTCGACCCCAGGCCTCCCTAGAACCCCTAAACACCCTTAAACAACACACAGAACCAGCATAACATGCAATTACATAGATATTACAGACCCCTAAATTTTAGGATGTTACATTTAATTTATGAATTACCATATTAACCTTTATTTTTAACTACATAAAACACCAAATTCATGCCCATCTTTGTCCACTAACTATAGAAATAGTCTAATTACCATCTAAGTCCTCTCACTTTAAAGTTTCATAGTCATTTGGCCCTTTTAACAAATAGAACTCCACTTTAGCAGCTTTTACAATGTAGTCCTCTTCACTTAATTAATCATGCAAACATCAAAGTTTCTTAACAAAATTTTAATGCGACCTTACTATGTAACACCCCTAACCCATATCTATCGCCAGAATAGGGTTAAGGAGTATTACCAAAGTTTACAGAACAAATACAATTAATTCAAGTCATTTACTATTCATATTATAAACCAATCATATTTAATCATATTGTCCCTTAAATGGACTCTCGAGCCACACGGCCAAACGACACGCCCGTGTCCTAGGCCGCGTGGGAATTCGATGTAAGGCACAGGCCATGTCCTAGGCCGTGTTCATACCCGTGTAACTCTCTGACTTGGGTCACACGGCCAGCTACACGCCCGTGTGCTAGGCAATCTAGACCATTTAATTTTTAAAAATTAGGTGCAAGATTCATACGGCCAAGACACACGCTCGTGTGTTGGGCTGTGTGTTTCACAAGGTTGAGACACACGCTCATGTCTCTGCCTATGTGACCAATTTTGAGCATTCTATTTCTCAATTTTTAAGATGCAGGGGACACACGGCCAAACCACACTCCAGTACGCATGGCTATGTGTCACACACGGCTGAGACACATGCCCGTGTGGACAAAATAATGCCATTTCCAACCCTTATTTCTCACCCAACCTGAAATCAACATATCAAATAAATTTTTGTATCATTACAAGTCATAATAGAACATTTAATTCAAGACAATTTCAAATTCAGTACATGTCATAACATCCCATTTAACCAAATATTTGATTTTACCTAATTAACTATATAAACATATGAGTATACTTTACTCATTCATGCAACCATTAATATATTTATGTATTTTCCATCATTCAACCATTTCAATACACAAATCAAACATGATAAGGTCTTATGTAACTACATCAATATATGATTAACACTAGTCATTCCAATGGCTAGTTATAACCAAAACATTTTATCATTATGCCTACTTAGCATATACATGCCATTATACCAATACAAAATGTAACACCCCAAACCCGGACAAGACACCACGTCCGAATCTGGTATGCTACGGGGAAAATTGTTTCTAATAGGTTCAGATTTTTCGTTTAGAAGTCGGATGAAAACATGGTGTACTTGAAACAAATTTGGGTAGTCTTATTTGAAAAACAGTTGATGTATTCGAAACCCGGAGATTTTGAAAACTTAGCCAGAGTGTATAGTTAAAACGAGTTTAAACCATTTAAAACCTCAGTAGTTTCTTAGTGATACATAAAACACTTTTAAACTTAGGTGAATTACAAGTTAGAATTGGAAACCAGTTGAATTTGTTTATCAAAAAGACTTAGTGTGATACCCGATGGTATAGTTAAAAACACATTGCGTTATAGTTTGAAAACATTATCTTTCCAAATTTTAGTAAAATTTATTCCGAGTTATTTTGTTAAGGCATATCAAAATCAACTTAAAACATAGACAGCATAAAACATAACTTAAAAGGCCTTTTACATTCCAAAATAAAACCCAATTTAAAGTAATAAGCTAAAGTACCAAAAGTTCTAGAGTCTGAGTAAAAACTTTATTCAGCATGGCATGTGCACCCCGAGTCCATCCTGGCTCCAAGTCCGCGTCTACGAGTCACCTGAAATGTCAAAGGAGAGGGTGAGTCGAGTGACTCAGTGTGTAAATCCCGCTCCCAAGAAAACAACATGCTAACACACATCATACATAGCAACATGATTAATGCAACCCAATCCTAACCATCCATATCGCCTTTTTTACCCCGTGTGGTACCAAACCACTGGTGGTGCCAAACCACTGGTGACATATAGTCACAATGTGCTCCCAAAGCACTGGTGTCCCAAAGACACGATATCCGTCAATGTGCTACCAAAGCACTGGTGTCCCAAAGACACAATTGTGCTACCAAAGCACTGGTGACCGAAGTCACAAATCCAATGATGATGGGGCCAACCCATCGTGTGTTACCAAAACACTAGCAGACGATCCCATATCTCAAGTGGGGCCAACCCACGGTGGTCAAACCACAGGGACAAGTCGCAATGAGGTGCCAAACCTCTGGTGTCCCAAAGACACAATGTGCTACCAAAGCACTGGTGACCGTAGTCACAAATCTGGTGATGGGGCCAACCCATCGTGTGTTACCAAAACACTGGCGTCAATCCCGTATAATCATCTGTGGGGCCAACCCACTGTGGTACTGAGCCACTGGGACGAGACGCTGAGGTACCAAACCTCTGGAGGTGCCAAACCTCTGGTGACCCAAAGTCACAAAGTGTGCTACCAAAGCACTGGTGCTCGTCAGCACAAAATATCATACTCCCTCCTCTCATATCACCCATCAACATGCCAAACTCATGTAATCATGCATATCATACTATCATGCATATCATGCCAATATGTCTAATCTCATACCCCAAGTCATATATTACCACAACCATGATGTCATATAAATCATCAATATATTTTATAACAATAATGATACTGACTTACCCGAGTCCAGAATCATACCCATTAGGGTATCATACAGTCACCACTGTTTCATTAGTCATCACACAGATTATTAAACATATTACTAAATATAAGTGTGTTAGTAAACACACCTGATAGTTACGAGTCTAGAAATCCCAACCAAAGCGATCTAGATCCCTTCGATGACTAGCTCCTTCACTTGATTTGGTTTCCTACCAAATCCGAACCCACAGTGGTTCCTTCCTCAACACCCGGCTACCTTCAAAAGAGACTATCAATCTTTAAAAGCTTGGCTACACGAGATAAAGAATCAACTAATAGCACTAACACTTACCAATCCTTACCCCACTTGGCTAATCGGAGAACGGAGGTTTCACCAGATTGTATCCAAAGTCCGAATGACCTATAATGGAATGGGTTCCAAAACCAATGATTAGCACTCACCATAAGGCCACATTCGGCTCTTAATCAATCCAAACGATTAAGAACAGAAAAGAGAAGAAATGGCCATTCGGCCAAAACTTACCACCACCAACGATTAAAGCAAGGCTTCCAAAATACCACTGATGTTCGGCCAAAAGATCACAAGAAAGGGGTGTATAAATTCGGCTAACACTTGGAATAAAGAAGGAGAATTTGCTTTTTAGCTGATTAACACCCTTGTGACCGATTCAGAATGAAAGAAGAAAGAAAATAATTGTGATATGAGAGTAGAGTGGCAATGGAATTTCGGCAAGATGGTTTAGGAAGAAGAGGGAAATCGGCAATCAATAGAAGAAAAGTTCGGCTTAAGGTTTTGGGAAGAAAAGAAATGATGGAAATATTTTGGGAGGTGACTTTCGGTTTTGAGCAAGAAAAGGGATGGAGAAGAATGCTTTGGAAGACAAGTTTCGGCTCAACAAAATGGGGAACAAGAAGATGGTATAGGAGATAACATTCGGCTAACACAAATCAAAAGGGAGTAAAGCAGTTTCGGCTACCCAGGTTCCAAGAGAAGAAAAGAGGAAAGTAGGAAAAGAATGGGTGCTAGTTTCAGTTTCCACAAGAAAGAAAAACGAACAAAGTACACACTTGAAAATTCGGCTACACTTGACAAAATGGGAAGAAAGTAGTTTACTACTCTTGACCGAAACAACCCCAAAATGCCAAAAATGCAAAATGAAATTCGGCTAGCACCTCTTCCCACTATGCCGTCACTTCCCCCCACTCCAAGCCCCAAAAATTCGGCCAAATCCCTCCATTAATTCCCCTCCACTCATTTGAAATGTGGTGACCAAGTCTTCCTCCACTTTTTCCTCTCTTCCTTCCATTTGAATGGGTGGACCAAGTCCAAGGAAGAATTCGAATTGCCTTCTAACTCTTCCTCCATGCCGTCCAAAATAAGAGCCAAAATGGGGAATCCTGCTGCTCGAACACTGGACCTCCACCCCTTGATGTTGACGCCATACCAAGCTCCATGTGGCGTCCCCCCTTGCCACTTTGCTAGCTCCTCATTTGTGCTACTAAACACCAAAAATAAAATAAAAACCCCAGCTTCCTCAGCTCCTCTCCTATAGAGCCTAAAAACAAAAATTCTCCTTAACACTCGGGCATACACCTAGGCTATAATTAAGCCCCTAAGACATAAAAATAGCACACAGCACACCACATACAGGCAATAACATGCAACAACAAAATAGCCCCCTAACCCGGGATATTACAGTTCTACCCCCCTTAAAAATAATTTCGGCCTCGAAATTACCTGGTCAAAAGAGTTGCGGGTATTGCTGTCTCATCATATCCTCGGGTTCCCACGTCGCTTCTTCTACACCATGATTCCGCCAAAGTACCTTAACCAAAGGCACAGATTTCCTACGCAGAACTTTCACATCCCGATCAAGAATCTGCACAGGTTCTTCTTCCATAGACAAGTCTGGATTCACCTCAATCTCTTCCACTGCTACCACATGCGACGGATCTGAACGATACCTCCGAAGCATCGAAACGTGAAAAACGTCGTGAATCTGACTAAGCTCTGCTGGCAACTCAAGCTGATACGCTACTGGTCCAACTCGCCTCAACACCTTATACGGCCCAATGAACCTCGGACTTAGCTTACCTTTCTTCCCGAACCTCAGAACCTTCTTCCAAGGCGAGACCTTCAGAAACACTCGATCCCCAACAGCAAACTCTATATCTCTTCGCTTAAGATCGGCATAAGACTTCTGCCGGTCCGAAGCTTCCTTTAATCGAGCCTGAATCAACTTAACCTTGTCCTCAGTCTCAGCTACTAACTCAGGTCCTAACAACTGACGTTCCCCTAACTCTGTCCAACATGTAGGTGAGCGACACTTCCTACCATACAATGCCTCATACGGAGCCATCTTGATGCTCGCTTGGTAACTGTTGTTGTAGGCAAACTCGGCCAACGGTAGAAACTCCTCCCAACTACCCCTGAAATCCAAGACACAACCTCTCAGCATGTCCTCTAAGATCTGAATGACCCTTTCTGATTGTCCGTCAGACTGCGGGTGGAAAGCCGTGCTGAAATCTAAACGAGTACCCAATGCTTGATGCAATGCTTTCCAGAACCTTGAAGTAAACCTGGGATCCCTATCCGAGATTATCGAAACTGGCACACCGTGCAACCTCACTATCTCTGAAACATACAGCTTCGCTAGCTTCTGAAGTGAGTAGTCAACCCTCACTGGAATAAAGTGAGCTGATTTAGTCAGACGATCCACCACTACCCAAACTGAATCCTTCTTGCTTGGCGTAAGCGGTAACCCACTGACAAAATCCATGGTTATCCTTTCCCACTTCCACTGCGGAATCTTCACAGGCTGAAGCAAACCCGATGGCAACTGATGTTCAGCCTTGACCTGCTAACAAGTCAGACATTTCCCAACAAACTCTGTTACCTCTTTCTTCAACCCAGGCCACCAAAACTGCTCTCTCAGATCCTTATACATCTTGCTACCTCCAGGATGCATAGCATGAGGACTGCTATGTGCGTCCTGAAGAATCTTCTGCCTCAGCTCAACATCTTTAGGCATACAAGCCTTACCCTGAAAACACAGAACCTCATCACTAGACAAGCTGTAACCCTCCAAACCACCATTCTGCACTTGCAACCTTCGCGCACTCAGAACCTCATCCCCTAACTGCTTCTCCCTGATCTGCTCAATCCAAGTAGGCTTAACCTGCAGCTCTGCCAAAATACTCCCGTCGTCATACAAGCTCAAATGGGCAAACAATGCTCTTAAGTCCGAAACAACCTTGCGGCTTAACGCGTCTGCCACCACGTTAGCCTTGCCCGGGTGATACTCGATGGAACAGTCGTAATCTTTCAGCAACTCAACCCATCTACGCTGCCTCAAATTCAAATCCTTCTGAGTCAGTAGATACTTCAGACTCTTGTGATCGGTGTAGACTATTGATCTCTCTCCATACAAGTAGTGCCTCCAAATCTTTAAGGCAAAAACTACAGCCGCTAGCTCCAAATCGTGCGTCGGATAGTTGACCTCATGTGGCCTCAGCTGTCGAGAAGCGTAAGCCACAACCTTACCTTCTTGCATCAGCACACAACCCAGACCCGTATGTGATGCGTCGCAATAGACTGTGTATTCCTTACCAGCCTCAGGTTGAATTAGAACCGGAGCTTCAGTCAAGATCTTCTTTAACTTATCAAAGCTTTCCTGCTGTTTCTCAGTCCAAACAAACGGAACCTCTTTCCTTAACAACTTGGTCATCGGCGCTGCTATCAACGAGAAACCCTCAACAAACCTTCTGTAGTATCCGGCCAAACCCAGAAAACTACGAATCTCAGCCACTGTCCTAGGTGGCTTCCAATCCAAAACAGCCTCAATCTTACGAGGATCTACTCGAATTCCCTCTGCTGACACTACATGACCCAAAAACGTCACTTCTCTAAGCCAGAACTCGCACTTACTGAACTTAGCATAGAGTTGCTTTTCCCTCAGAATCTGCAGCACCACCCTCAAATGCTTATCATGCTCTTCCTCTGTCCTTGAGTACACTAAAATGTCATCTATAAAAACCACCACGAACTGATCTAGATACTGCTGAAACACCCTGTTCATCATATCCATAAACGCTGCCGGTGCGTTAGTCAACCCGAATGGCATTACCAGGAATTCGTAGTGCCCATACCGAGTCCGAAACGCTGTTTTATGGATATCAGCCTCCTTAACCTTTAGCTGATGGTACCCAGACCTCAGATCAATCTTAGAGAATACCGCAGCACCCTTCAGCTGATCAAACAAGTCATCTATCCGTGGCAACGGATACTTGTTTTTAATCGTCAGCTTGTTCAACTGGCGGTAGTCTATGCACATCCGCATCGTGCCATCTTTCTTCTTAACGAAAAGAACCGGCGCACCCCACGGCGAAACACTTGGCCTGATAAAACCTCGATCCAATAACTCCTGGATCTGAGCCTTAAGCTCCACCAATTCCTTTGGTGCCATCCTATACGGAGCAATAGACACTGGCGCAGTCCCGGGTAACAGATCAATCCCGAACTCTACCTCACGATCTGGCGGCAAACCCGGAAGTTCCTCAGGAAACACATCAGCAAATTCCTTAACAGTACGAACCTTCTCAACTGCAGACTCTTTAGCCTCCAAGGCATACACATGAACCACATACGCTTCACAGCCCTTCCTGACCATCTTCTCCGCTTTCAAAGCAGATACCACATTTGATAAGTAATCTCTCCTATTACCTATCATAGCCACCTCTACACCATCACCCGACTTAAGAACCATGCGCTTGGCCGCGCAATCCAGCCTCGCCTGGTACTTAACCAACCAATCCATCCTAAGAATCAAATCGAACTCCCCAAACGGCAGTTCCATCAGATCAGCAGCAAACACTACCCCTTGGAGTTCTAGGGGTACCTCTCTAAACAGTTTATCTACTACTACAGAGTGACCTAGAGGGCTAATCACAATCATCTGCCTAGAAGATACCTCAGAGTCTAAGTCCATTGTCTCTACTATACTACTGGCAACATAAGAGTGCGTAGAACCCACATCAATTAAAGCAGTATAAGGAGTACCAAAAATCAAGAACGTACCGGTTATGACGTCTGGTGCGTCGCCCTCCTCTCGGCGCCTCGCAGCATATACCAATCCAGGCTGTCTAGCATCAGAACTACCTGCACCTCTGCCCGGTGCTCCACGACCCCGACCAGATCCATAACCACCTCTGCCATTACCACGGCCCCTCTGCGGTGGCGGTCCATTACCTCTGAACTGATTACGGCCCTGACTCTCAGACTGAATCCTGGCCATCCTACGCGGACAGTCCCTAATGCGATGCTCCAGAGAACCACACTCGAAGCACCCTTTACCACCAATCCAACAACCACCCCAATGAGATTTCCCACACTGATTACACTGCGGTGGTCCCTGCCTCGCAGCAACAAACCTAGCAGACTGATTCTGCCCACTCGGTCTAGCCCTCTTCTGCGGATTACCAGACGAACCAGAAGACCCAAAGCTCCTCTTAAGCCTACTCCTGTCCATACTCTGTCTTACTGATTCTTTGACACCCTCGGCTACTTTAGCCTTCTCAACTAAGACAGCAAACTCGCGCTCCTGCTGAGGAGCAATCAGCAGCCTCAACTCGTCTCGCAGACCATCCTCGAAACGAACACACCTCTCATGCTCAGTGGCTACAATGCCCCTGGCATACCTACTCAACTTCAGGAACTCAGCCTCGTACTCCGCAACAGATTTACTCCCCTGAACAAGCCTCAGAAATGCCTTTCTTTGGGAGTCGATGTAACTAGCCCCGATGTACTTCTTTTGATAAGCAGCCCTGAAATAGTCCCATGTCAAATCCTCAGCTGCCACACTGTCTCGCACCGTGAGCCACCATTGATAGGACTCATCTCGAAGAAGCGATACGATGCCTTTCAGCTTCTCTTCAGTTGTCAGGTCCAGATCATCCATGATCCGCTCAGTTGCCTCCAGCCAATATTCAGCAGTGCTAGGAGCAACACCCGATACACCTCGGAAGAATTCGGCCCCGTTAGCCCGGAGTCGCTCAGGAACTGATTTCCTAACTCCTGCACCACCACTAGCCCCAGCTACCCTTTCCAACACTCGCAGCATCGCCTGTGACACTGCATCGTCTCCAGTCTGATCTTGGAACTCACCACCTCCAGCTGGTGGCGGGACCGGTATCTCATTTTCTGACCCCTGCCCAGATCCTACGGGCTCAGAAACCGTCATTCTACCCCTACCTCTACCGCGAGTATTACGACCACGTCCTCCTCGAGTGCTCATGACTAATCTTTCTACGTATCTGATTAGAGAATTTTATGCATCAGTATTTATTTCACTTGTTTAAAAAGCAAGTCTTATGAACATTAAAGAGGGTTTGTTTTCGCAAGTTCACAGAATCCTATCAGTTTCAATCTCTAAGGTAGTATACTATTGCTGTCATCACATCATATCATATCCAATCAATTCACAAAGAATAGTCCGGGGTACTTACCTGGGCGAACTGGTGCCGGAGACTCGGTGCCATGCCTTTCAAAACCATACTTTCAAACAAACATTTAAACAGACTTTTGAAAACCATTTTGGGCCTCAGGCCCACAGCCGAGCCTTTGAACTTGGCTCTGATACCACAAATGTAACACCCCAAACCCGGACAAGACACCACGTCCGAATCTGGTATGCTACGGGGAAAATTGTTTCTAATAGGTTCAGATTTTTCGTTTAGAAGTCGGATGAAAACATGGTGTACTTGAAACAAATTTGGGTAGTCTTATTTGAAAAACAGTTGATGTATTCGAAACCCGGAGATTTTGAAAACTTAGCCAGAGTGTATAGTTAAAACGAGTTTAAACCATTTAAAACCTCAGTAGTTTCTTAGTGATACATAAAACACTTTTAAACTTAGGTGAATTACAAGTTAGAATTGGAAACCAGTTGAATTTGTTTATCAAAAAGACTTAGTGTGATACCCGATGGTATAGTTAAAAACACATTGCGTTATAGTTTGAAAACATTATCTTTCCAAATTTTAGTAAAATTTATTCCGAGTTATTTTGTTAAGGCATATCAAAATCAACTTAAAACATAGACAGCATAAAACATAACTTAAAAGGCCTTTTACATTCCAAAATAAAACCCAATTTAAAGTAATAAGCTAAAGTACCAAAAGTTCTAGAGTCTGAGTAAAAACTTTATTCAGCATGGCATGTGCACCCCGAGTCCATCCCGGCTCCAAGTCCGCGTCTACGAGTCACCTGAAATGTCAAAGGAGAGGGTGAGTCGAGTGACTCAGTGTGTAAATCCCGCTCCCAAGAAAACAACATGCTAACACACATCATACATAGCAACATGATTAATGCAACCCAATCCTAACCATCCATATCGCCTTTTCTACCCCGTGTGGTACCAAACCACTGGTGGTGCCAAACCACTGGTGACATATAGTCACAATGTGCTCCCAAAGCACTGGTGTCCCAAAGACACGATATCCGTCAATGTGCTACCAAAGCACTGGTGTCCCAAAGACACAATTGTGCTACCAAAGCACTGGTGACCGAAGTCACAAATCCAATGATGATGGGGCCAACCCATCGTGTGTTACCAAAACACTAGCAGACGATCCCATATCTCAAGTGGGGCCAACCCACGGTGGTCAAACCACAGGGACAAGTCGCAATGAGGTGCCAAACCTCTGGTGTCCCAAAGACACAATGTGCTACCAAAGCACTGGTGACCGTAGTCACAAATCTGGTGATGGGGCCAACCCATCGTGTGTTACCAAAACACTGGCGTCAATCCCGTATAATCATCTGTGGGGCCAACCCACTGTGGTACTGAGCCACTGGGACGAGACGCTGAGGTACCAAACCTCTGGAGGTGCCAAACCTCTGGTGACCCAAAGTCACAAAGTGTGCTACCAAAGCACTGGTGCTCGTCAGCACAAAATATCATACTCCCTCCTCTCATATCACCCATCAACATGCCAAACTCATGTAATCATGCATATCATACTATCATGCATCATGCCAATATGTCTAATCTCATACCCCAAGTCATATATTACCACAACCATGATGTCATATAAATCATCAATATATTTTATAACAATAATGATACTGACTTACCCGAGTCCAGAATCATACCCATTAGGGTATCATACAGTCACCACTGTTTCATTAGTCATCACACAGATTATTAAACATATTACTAAATATAAGTGTGTTAGTAAACACACCTGATAGTTACGAGTCTAGAAATCCCAACCAAAGCGATCTAGATCCCTTCGATGACTAGCTCCTTCACTTGATTTGGTTTCCTACCAAATCCGAACCACAGTGGTTCCTTCCTCAACACCCGGCTACCTTCAAAAGAGACTATCAATCTTTAAAAGCTTGGCTACACGAGATAAAGAATCAACTAATAGCACTAACACTTACCAATCCTTACCCCACTTGGCTAATCGGAGAACGGAGGTTTCACCAGATTGTATCCAAAGTCCGAATGACCTATAATGGAATGGGTTCCAAAACCAATGATTAGCACTCACCATAAGGCCACATTCGGCTCTTAATCAATCCAAACGATTAAGAACAGAAAAGAGAAGAAATGGCCATTCGGCCAAAACTTACCACCACCAACGATTAAAGCAAGGCTTCCAAAATACCACTGATGTTCGGCCAAAAGATCACAAGAAAGGGGTGTATAAATTCGGCTAACACTTGGAATAAAGAAGGAGAATTTGCTTTTTAGCTGATTAACACCCTTGTGACCGATTCAGAATGAAAGAAGAAAGAAAATAATTGTGATATGAGAGTAGAGTGGCAATGGAATTTCGGCAAGATGGTTTAGGAAGAAGAGGGAAATCGGCAATCAATAGAAGAA